>JBBMKD010000022.1:19633186-19675913 GCA_037834095.1 Argya squamiceps
CTATTTCGATTATAGGTTTCATATTTTCAGAATCTTTTGCTAAGCAATCATATTGATAAGACTTCCCTGATTCATCTTCCCCAACAACCCAGGAACCAAAGGCCAGCAGGTGAAAGGGCTGTCCCAGAGGTTCTGGTGCCACATTGTGACCCCCTGCTCACAGAGCTGATGTGCAGCTCTGGGGGAGCCCCCACTGAGGCTGGGGGAGAGGGGACAGCTTTGCAATGGGAACAACACAAATACAAGCACATGCACAACTGCTCTCTGCACCACAGTGATTTCCATCTGTACCAACTAAAGTGTTCTACTCAAAACACGCCCTGCAGTGAAGCTGGGACCAGTCCTGGACAATATCCTCACAAAGATTAATCTACCAAAGAGAACCCTATTTCAGAATAAACAAAAAGTTTGTTTCTTGAGCTTTGCTTACTACAAAAGCCATCACTGTTACTTCACACACAGATACACAACACAAATGCATCATAAATACACCCAATAACAAATACAGATGGTTAGACATTCAAGCTGTTTCTCTAAAGTAAACCAAAATAAAAAGAACTTTTACTTTGTTGAGTTTTTTCTCAACATGTGAAAAAATGTGACTAAGTTCAAATAAGCTCCAAAGAAGAAAATAAATTATGAGCACTGTTGAAAGGCTGTACAAAAGTGGGACTGCAACAAACACCAAGTTACTGCACCAAAATCATCAAAGCTGGTATTTAGCAGAACAAGCTGCAGACTAATTCAACATACTTCTGGAACTGAGTTCTATGCTTTATCTTTCTCCTATAATGCTTTTTGAAACAACAAAATTCTTTACACATTAAGGACTGTGGCTTTACTGATGCTGGGCTCATTGCTGAGGCATCTTGTCTCTTCTTAGCCTGGCTCCCCAGAGCTGAAATGGAAGCCTCTCACATACATAAATTGCATTTCTCAAGCAAAGGAAAGCTGGAAATGCTCAGAGGCCAGAAAAAGTGGAGTCCAGTTTTTTCATTTGTATGGCTGGATAGTCTTCTCTTCAGCTGGAGAATTTAGAAAGGAAATGAATGAACATTTATACTTCTTTTCTGAATATCACCAGTTATATTAACTTAACTGTACTGGTAACTAATTTCACTCTACTGCCTAATTAAATCAATTTCAATCTGCATCTCACATGACATGAAAAGAATATTAAATGATTACTTATTGACCAAAGGTTAATTTTCACCTATTTCACTTGATTTTTACCCTACAAGGATAACACCTAGAGATAATTGAAGCAGCATGCTTCACATGCATTTTTACAAATCAGTCTTGCAACATAATTCTCTCTTTCTCTCCTGACTATATAAGGGGTTTAGCTCCCTTCTCTCAGTAATGCTGAAAAATATTTTCATTAGGCACCTCCTTCTACCTTTCATGAAGATTACTCCCTTGTGTAGGTATGTTTAGAGGGGGAAAGAGAAGAAACCATATTGGTAGTCTCTATTTTCTGTTGAGAAGATGCTTTAAATCAGCTTCTGTCATTTTATCAGCTATTCTAAAATAAAGATCAATTCTATTTAAATATAAACATTATAATTCATCCAAAGTGTCAAATATGAACTTGTAGGTTAATTCTGACAGCATTTCAGAGTTCTGAGGTGATTTAGTTAATTCACTGCAATAAATGCTTTTTGATATATGGGATTCCTAATTCCTAAGAGGATCATTTATTTTATACTTGAAAACACAAAAACTTCCCACTTTATTTAAAGACCAAATTCCACTGTAAGAATGCATCACGCTTTTGTATTTCCCAAGTGAACCTCACGTCACAAAGAGTACTGGCATTTCCAGAGACTGATAATGCATTTGAAAAGGTGCTGGAAGCAAATGGATGTCAAATTAATTTTTCACAACAATAAAGAGGGTTCATTTAATTGATACCATAAGCTTGCTAACAGCAGCTCTCTGAACACATTCTGCTCGCAGCGCGCGCTCGGCTCGGCCTCGGCTCCGCGGCCTCACTGCGGCTCAGCACCGGCAGTGTCAGCACAGAAGTGTCCCCAGGTGGTTGGCAGTGTTAAATGGCAGATTAGAGACAGCACAACTAATTTCTTTACTTTAATCTTATTAAGAGAACAACAGCTGTCAACTGTCATCATTTCTGCACAAGGCCGCCTAGACAAGCAAGGGGCTGCAAACAGCAGAGACACAACTTTATTTAACCACACCTTAAACTCCCTGGGATGAAAAACCCAATGCATTTCCCACCATTTTCTTCCCTTTTGGAAGAAAATAACTGCTCTGAATTCCAAAGGTGTTATCTCCCGAGTTCCCAGAGCCAGCTGAAGGCCTGAAGCAGGAGGCTGTGCAAAGCAGGTGGTTATTGATCACGGCTGTTGCTGTAAACTTTGTATCACACCCACAAATCAGCTTTCCAGCTCTGGCCCCAGCACGTTCACTCCACCCCACCACCAGGCTGCCCTCGGATGCAAGGCTTTCCTCCAGAGTAAATCCAATTATAAAAACCTCCTTATGGTACACAAGCTTGGAGCCAAAAAAGAAATCTGTCTTTAAACTAGACAAAAATATGCATCTGTATGTTATGTTTATTTTACATGAGTATGAAGGAGGAGAGGAAGATTAATTTTAATCAAGCTGGATCTCAACAGTTTATATATCTGCACATGACTTTTTTAAATGTTAGCTCATCTTCATTCTCTCAATCTGCCTGATATAAACAAGGTGACAAACTTAAACTTTTATTAAAAATACTGAGGCATTAACAGTATGCAAACATGCAGAAGTAATCCATGATAGTGAACCAGGATACAGAGGCAAGAACTCAATTTTTGCTTTACAAAAACCAGGGCATCAACATACAACAATTCACCTGTTTGAAGCGTAAAGCTTCTCTCTATTCTTACAGCTTCTGATTACAAATGAACATACTTTGATTATCAATGAATACCCCTCAAAGCTCCATTTGGCAATGCAATAATACAAAACTAAACATTATCAAATTTAGAATATGTTAATTCAGTAGAAAATGGCTCATTTTCAACCAGTTTGAATATTATGCAGCACTCTGATGGGAAAAGGGATCAGTACTGGCAATTACCTGCTGAGTTGCAAGAAGGGGGAGGTGAAATATTACTGAAAAATGGGGCACAGAACAGCTGTAGAGTGGAAAGGGTAAGTAAGGTAAGAATATGAATTGAAACAACAACAGAACTGCAGGAACAACAATACTGCAGCTTAAGAAGTGTATGCTCCTAAACCCAAGCAAAAATTAGAAAACAAGCTATAAAACCAGCTCTTAGTTCAAAATGGTTCTTACTGAAGAATGTAATTTGTATCAATGATATCCAAAATATTATGGGGGCACTAATTTCTTCTTTTTATGTATGTAATTATGGTTTGAGCTTTTTTACACGGATAATATTTGCTTTAAATAAATGATGCAAGAAACCGTATGAAAATAGAAGATACATTAAACTTGACTTCAGTCCCACCTTAACTTGTAGCTAAAGTCCAACTTTGCTCCCTAAAAAACTACTGTCAATTTCTCTTTTAAAATACTTGCCACTCAAGGAAGTCAAAGCACTTCCCGAATGTTAATTAAACAAACCCTACAAGCCTCATTTGTTAGCAGGTTTGTTACCAACATGTCATGGTAAATGAGCTGCACATTGCAAGGCAACCCAGGGGATGAGACTCATCTCCTGCTCTTCATCTGAAGGCATGAAATTGTTTTGCTGGGCAGCTTCCTGTTTGCTTTTCTGTAGAAGTGTAAGAAGAATTATCACAGGGCTCTGAAACCCTTACAAATTCTGCTGACTGTGTCTGGTTTTGTGGAGAAGTGGACAAATCCTGGAAAATTACAAAACGCTGCTTTGAGAAATAATATAGCTGGACATTAATTTTTATGTTAACACCAAAAATAAAACTTACTATAGCCCACTGATTTCTCTTTCCCTTTTCCAGTGATGTATTTGAAGGGGAGAAAACTGCCTCAACACCAAATATATAACCTGTCTCATAAATGTCACATTTTCCTCACAGCATTTCCCATCCTGCTGCTCTGACGACCGAGCTGGACAGTGGTACAAAACAACAGGCATATTGTTAAATCTTCTGATAATAAAGCTTTATCTTGTAGACATGGGATTAAAGTTCTGAGCTGCACCACACAGCCAGGATTTTGAGGAAACAGAGATGTAGATAATATCCCACGTAATCTCCTCACCTACTTGTAAATAGCTTATCCTCATCACAAAGCAACAGACAAATTCCCAATTTAAGATGAGTACAAATGCTTAAACATTCCAAGAACTCACAAACAATCTGAAGTACAGTAGTGTCCTTTAGCAAAGCATATTTGGCTGGGGGAAGACTGGAGGGCAATTCATTAAAGGTCTTCATTCAACTTCTTTCCACAGGGCTTTGCTTTGTCTTTAAACAGAGAAAACTGCTGCTTCACTAGATTCAAAGCTCAAGAAATCAGGATGTAAATGACATTTGCACAAGAAAGAAAAGACACTTCAAACTTGCTTCAATGTTAAATGAGGAATCTGATCTGAATTTTCTTCCGTGTTTAAAGAATTAAACATACTCTATGATTGCCCTTGGTTTTGAACCTCCCTCAAACACTCTGTGTGTGAAAAATTCCTGAAATCCTTTGAGACCACACGAATACCCATAAATATGGTTTGTGCCTGGTTCAAACTACTCATAGAAAGTCCCACCCTCTGGAACTGTGGCCTGCTCTCGACAGTTGAGGTGCAGATTCTGCACAGAGCATTTCTTCTCCACCAAAAAGGCCACAGAAATACCAACAGAGGAGGCTCTGCATCCCATGCAGCAACACCAAGCTCCTTGGGCCACTTCCAGCACAGTCCAGATTCTCTAGGTCAGACTCTTGCAGACCAACCCTGCAAGAGCAGTTTGCTTTAGAGAGCAGGATCTAGTGTCAAATTACGTGCAAGCTGATGGATAACTTCCCAACTTCCAAACTTTCAGGTGCCTACAAACTGGAGACTGCAATTTGCTGTGAAGTTGAATGAAATGCTGTGTTTCAGGAGTGAAGCAAAGTTCTTCAGAAGATGTTTTTAACATTCAATGCTGTCAGAACGGTTTATATTAATCTCCTCTCTGCCCTCATATTTATTTTGGAAATACAGCTAGTGGAAAATTTGTGTTACTAAAACAATATTCAGACAAATTTTCAAAGGTGCAAAAACTCTTTTTATAGTTCAGTCATGAACAGGTTCAGGAATCTGAGTGACTATTGGCCTGAAAGGGGTGTGAGATGGACAGTGACTGTCAGAGAGAGGAAAACCTCTGATCAGCTCTTTGGATGTGATTTCTGTTACACAAATGTGGCTGACAGGGGGCTTTATTCATCAGCACACAAACTCCTTCAAGACCTAATACATCCTCAAACTGCCTCACAAGCTTCAAACCCAATGTTTTCAGTAATGTAAACACAATATTCTCCAACCTTCTCAACAAAGGTTACCAAAGAAAGACTTATCTTTACAAGGAAAGAACAAAAATTGAAGATGTATAGAGGGTGCATGTTCTAAGAATTTAAAGCTGAAGTTAAACTAGGCTTTATGTGGGCACACAGTGCAGTCCTGTCCCTTGTGAAGTTTATCCCACATTGATAAGATAACTCAGAATTAGAGACTCTACAAGGGAAGAAGCCCCAAGGCTGTCCCTGAGCTGCCCACCATAGGCCAGCTCAGGATTGCTCACCAGTGGAGCTGGCTGGACCTGCAGCAAGTGCATCTGGCATTACTGCAAAGGCAGGAATTTTATTTATTCTCTTAGAAGTGCAAAGTCAAAACACTTAAAAATGTTTTTTCCTCAGTGCTCTTTCCTAGCACTTCACACTTATGTCCCATAACATATCAGCCAGTTTTAATCCAAACTGTCACACTGTAGTGCCTAAACTACAATTAAACCAATATTACAAAATATCTACAAACCAACGATGACAATGGTACACACCAGGATATCTTGTGTTTGTACTAAAACCACACCTAGCTGTGCTCTGGAAACACCCATGTGCTCTTGACTGTATAAAACCTACAGTCAGAGATTAGGGAAAAGAGCATGCTTTTAAGTAATCAGTTTTTGCAGGAAATTCTGCTTAGTCACCACCTTTTTTTTAGGGATTAGACATTTAAACCCTTCCATTCTTCCATTCTGTAAAGAGGAATTTCTCTAATCCACAAGAATTTTGATTTACCTGTTTGTAGGAGCCCTTTCAGCTAGCCGTATCTTACAACTATTTAATTTTAAAAGCAGACAGATTTCAGTGAATTACTGAAATTACCTTTTAAAAATTCCCCTGCTTCCCACTAGAGATCTCTGCAGACTAACTTCAAAAGCTGTGTATCTCCTCCTCTGTTAAACACAGTTACATCTTTCCCCTTTTTACACAATTAGCTGTTGCTCACATATATCATAGCTCAAAATAAAATCACCACATTAGGGAACCAGAGGCTGAGTGGAAACATCTTTCACCTTCCATGGCATAGAGAACAGCACAGTTTTTGCTCTGAACAACAGGGGACCAGGAGAAGGAGGAGCAGGGAAGCAGGAGGTGTGAAATGAATACTCCAGGGACTCTCAATGCAGGTGAAGGCCCCCTGATACTCACTTGAAGGGAACCCTGGCAGCTGTGCTCAGGCTGGAGGGAGAAGTCACTGTCTGAAGAACATTTTCAAGCGCACTCAGCCCTCCTGCAGCCCGGAAGGCAATTTTATCTGCTGTGTTCTGAAGAAACACAAACACAGAAGAGAACCAACAGAAATTAAAGCCATGTCTACATAAAGGCTACCTCTGACAGTTGTGAATTCTGTCAAGGTAGAAAGTCCTTAAAACACTTATTCATCACACTGGACACTTTTGAAGAAGAGCCTTTAGCTGCTCATGCACAAGGAAGAGGCTTTCTAGAGCAGGAATTGAATGTCTCAGGAGTTATTTTTTCAATTATAATATATACATATCCAGTACTACACAAGTAATACACTTGAATATCATTATTTTCTGTAAGAACATACAATTGTGGGCATTTCAATAAAGTTTTTCTTTAGCTGTTGCTATTATCTTTGTAGCTATACTGCTTTGTATGATTTTAAAAATACAGACAATCTCTAGATAAGTAATTCCTCCTTTTTACAAACTTCTCCAACAGGAGACAACCTTCAGGCTTGGTTTATAAATATGCATAAAATGGCTTAAAATCACCCCTTTATCCTAGGTGTCCACATGGAACTTGCATATAGCAAGCTGAATTTTACATTTCAATACCATCCTGTCATTATTCTCACAGTTTGCAAATGACTGGGGTTCTGCTGCAGCAGTATTTTAGAACTTACACTCTTTTCCTTTCCTGCAAAATTGGTTTTATCTCCTCTTATTACATCAAAGCAAGAAAGATCTTCTTATTCTCTACTTCTAAGCTGCTAATTTTGTAGTTTTATTGGCAGTTTGTATTTGATCATCTTGATTTTGTCAATGATGATGATATTCCAGCTAAAAGGAAATAATTTCTTCAATTTTTTCCCCCAGTGTTGCAGGCACTTCACATACAGGGAAAAAAATGCAAAGTCCTCTATAAAGAGAATCATTATTAGTCTGTGAAGAATGTATTCTACTGTAACAGACTGCATAACAGAAAAAACTCCTAATGACTCTGACAATAAAATATTTATTTGAACAACTACAAAAATAATTAAGCAGCTGAAATGTGATTTACTTGGACAACATTTTTCCCTGTGAGATCAGATATTACACACAGAAGTATGTATCTTACTTTTTATTTAAATCATGCAACTCTCTCCATTAAGTTTTGGTCAGGCAAATAGCTATATTGTATTTAATTCACAAGCTACAGAAAAACTATTCACAGAATTCAAATATTCAAAAAGGAAGCATTTCCCACAATTAATATGACCTGCATTTAGATTTTTAAACAACCAGAAGATTTATCTTCCAAGGAATAACTAGCCTCAAATGAGTGGAAATCTGTGTGCCAACTCACCAAGCAGGTAAGCAAATCAGCCAGTGATTTTCTACAGTTGGTAAGTATAAGTTCTAGCAGTTAATTTTAGCCCAGTGACCCCAGTAAGTGTGCCTGAACTGCAGAGTTATTTTTGAGCTTCACTCATATATTCTTCCTCTGCTTCCTCTTCCTCCCATCTAAAAAAAAAATCTCAAAACCCTGCTTCCTTAAGCTCCCTTGGCTCTCAATAACACTTTCCACCAACTCCTGCTAGAGCCATAAAGCAAAGACCCAAACAGCAAAGAACCAGTCCTGCCATAAATCATCATTATTGACTTTATTTGAGCACCCTGGCTCACAGGCACAGCTCTCAAACCTCCTGCCCTGCTCACCCCACCCAGTGCTGCACCACCCCCAGACAGAGCCCAGGGCCTTTCCAACCTTCCCCTGCTCACTTCAGGGAAAAGCTCCCAGGAGTGAAGAGAGATGCTGTTATTTGCAGAGTGCTTTCCCTGGGAATGGGCACACCCTGGCAGTGCAGAGCAGTAGCACTCCAGGAGCTCAGAGCTGTGCAGCCCAGCACCGAAGGCTGTGACACTGCTGATTTATCTGTCAGTGCTCCTCCAGCTCCAAACGTGCCCAGCACTTGCCACTTCTCACTTTCCCTATTTCTCATGGGAGATTATGCCACAACCTATTAGCTCTTGTGGCAAGAAGTCTTCCCTGTCATTCAGACCAAATATGCCCTTTCTCTATTTCATCCCATTACTGTGAGTTATATCTGATTTATTGCATTCATTTTGTTTGTCCCCTCAGCAACTGCTCCATTCTGGAACTCATACACTGCTTCCTTTCCCTGCTTGGCTTGTTTCTCAACTCCATGTTCTCTTCAATGCTAAACTCCACCTTTTCTATTTTTTCATAGGAACTTTTCTTACCTGTTTTTTTTCCAGAACTCCTCTTTTCTCCAAAAATACCTGGTAATGAAGCGTCCAGAAAGGAACTTTCCCCCTACCTCAAATCAGTCACTAGAGCCACATTGAAATGTCTCCCTCCTATGAGGGGAGGTTTTCATGTATGTATTTTAAAAAGATATAAATTTTTTGAAGCTGTTTCATTTTCTATGTGCTCTCCTTCCATTTCAATCTGGAGCATCACTTGTTTTATAGACAGACTTTTTTTGTAGAGCCTGGTTCACTTTTGTCTAATACTTTACCAAAATACAGGTCTACTTGTCAAAATACAAATTCACATTCTAGAAACTTCTGTTATTACTACATATTTCTACCAAGCAGAAGGGAGTCTGTAATTTCTTCTGATTTTACATGATTTAGCTGTATGCTCTATCACTCCTCTTTCTAGATTACTCATAAAAATTCATTTTGATGCTTATGAACGAAAATAAATCCCTAACAATGTGCATGGAAGAGAAGGAAAGCTTCTCTCTAAAAGGAAGCTACAACCAGCAGCGAAGTTGGGGAAGATCCATGAGCACAGTATTTGTTACCTGTGCTCACAGAGGTCTGCAGAACTGCCATCTAGGGATACATGGCTTTTAGCACATTTAATATAGTTCTCTCCAGTGATTCTTTTAGAATGGAGGACTCTCAGGGCTTCTAATCCATTTCTTGGAAGGCAATGGTGATGCTGAAGTACCTGCTGGTGTCTGGCACGTGTGAATGACCTTGGCCCCACCCCAGTGTCCAGCTCTCAGGAATCCCAGGATCATGCACAGCTCCTGGAGCTTGGCCATGGGAGCTGAAAGGAAAATGTGTCCTGTCCACAAAGGAGCAGAAGAGTCACTTGAATGTTGCACTGCTGATGTTTGCAGGGTGAACACCATGGGACTGGAGGAAACACAGGAAAAAGAAATTGTCCCTCAGCCACCCATGCCAAGATCTGATACTGGTGAGCTGTTATAAAGAAATCCCCCCAGTGCTGAAACATACTGTCATTCCACCTCTGAAGCAGCCAACTCACACCAAATTATTTATAATACATCTGAACTAATTACTACTTGATGCAATTTTCAAATTTTAAGTATTTTTATATTTATCTAAAGAAATCTTTCTTGGATCATAAAACTAGGTGAGTGAGACATCTTAATCAATTTGTCTTTCTCTCAAAAATGAACTGATATCCTTGAAAATACCATGTTCCATAGTGCTAAAGCTTTACATGAGCTGATACACATTGTAACAGGAATTCAAAAGAAGTGGACTGAGGTATCTCAGCTACTCAGAGCCCTTGTTCACATACTTTTCTTATTTAAATTAATCCCTGCCTGAACCCGTGTCAGAATGAAAGATCCTTTCAGGTAACTACAACTTTTACTCTGGTGGCACCCAAAGCTCTGAGCAGATTAGGCATCATGTGAGTATGAAAAATGATAGATCCTACAGGGAATAAATATTAAATCCCTATTTGGAAAGAGCATAAATCAGCATTGTATGTTTTTGCTGCTTGAAAGGAGCATCCACACTTCTCACTTGGCCTCCCAAATGAATCAGCTCTCCTGTTTATGAAACCTGTTTCATAATTTCACTGTAGGAACTGTTCTTTGAGTAGCTGCACATTTAGACTGGGAGGGTTGTTCTGCAATTGATGCCATGGGATTCATGTCCCTTGAACAACAGAAAATATAGAAACATTTTTAATACATTGTTTTTAAACAGTGTGTAAAAATTTGATTTGCTAACACGTATTTTCAGAAATTCACAACTATTCAAGTAACATTTTTAAACAATTTGATTTTAAAACATAAGAGGATTTCTATGCTCTGAAGTTCCCTGGTGACACAGGAGAGCAGAGACAAATGAACAAATAAGCAAAAATTATTTTTACTGTCATCTTTGCATTTTTAACAGAGATGAGGAGGCACAAAAACCTTGGGGATGCTACCTAGATGTGTCTTAAACATCATAAAAACAAAACCAGAGATGCACTTCCTCAGAGCAGCAGAAACAGCACTCAAACCCAGCCCATGAAAAGAGTCTGTTTTCCTTATCCCTCCCAAGCCCATCGTTGGGAACTACAGTGGTCATGTTTGCACAGGAGGAAAGCCAAGGCAGCTGATGTGACAGGAAGCATGTATTTAATCTCTGGACCATTATAAACTTGTCATTTGAAGCACACAGCCTCTAATTTAGGCAGAACACTCTATGAATCAAGTAACTTAGTGGGAAGTGTGTGTACTCTAATGCATGTGGCACAGTAAACAGAAACAGTGATAAATGAGACAAACCATGTAACCATTTTCTGGATTAATTATGAATTAAACATATTTAAAACCTTAAAATTAATCCTTAAAAAACGGACAAACAATCAAGACAGCTCCCTGCACAGTGGGCAAGCATGGCTGAGTTATTTACCTACCTGTTACAACACCTTAATGGATTTGAATTTCCCTTCTCTCTTAGGGCTTGAGTGACAACTGACTAATAGGATTACAGGCTCTGTTCCAATAATACAGCTCAGCTACACGCCAGCAAAAAATGACAGCCTAAACCTGAATTACATGGCCTGGGAATCCATCCAATTATTAACTAAAGTAACTGTTATTACCTAACCTAATCAAAGGAGAAGCAGCTGTTAATCTTTGGTGGCCTGCAGTGTAGTAGCAGTCAGACTGGATGGACTGTCTCTGTACTTGACTCCTCTACAGACAATAATTATGTCCTTTGTGATCAAGAAGGAAGGGCTTCCTAACCTTTCAGACAGAGGCAGCAGATGGGGGACAACTGTTTGTGTGTTCATTAACAAGATAGGGTAGATTTTATCAGGGTTTGGCATCTGTGGCACCCTTGGAAGCACCACTTACCTGAGGACACAAGTATGTTTGGCAAATTTGAAAACGAGCAGAGTAAATAGAAAGTTCAATATAATGTTTTCATCTCATTATCTGGCATTTGGTACAGAAAAATACACACAGCTCAAAAAAGAGTGATTTACACATGTGCCCTGTCCTACCCAACGTGGCCAACAAAGAAACACATGAAAAGGCAACTGGCCTGTGCTGGTACTTGGCTGGCTTTTGCTGCACTCATTAAAGCAGTCTCATAATATGAACTGTGTGCTTCAGAAATAAAACCAAACTGGGGGAAAACACTGCTGAATTTATACAAGTCAGCAGGTAACACAAAGTAATACACAGGGAAATAAAGCCAGTATTGCTTTGCAAATGATTTTGGGTTGTGTATTCAATATTTGAGGAGAGAAGCGAGACCAAACCTGGTCCTGCACTGCTCTCCCCTCTCTCTGCACAGGGCACTGGCAAACTGCAGCACCTGAGAGCAGAAGAGCTCAGAGAAATCTGCCTCACCAGGAGGCATGACAGAAGTATCACTTAGTTTATGCTGGGGAAAGGAAAAACATGCTGGGATGACAGTTGTGGAAGGACCTGAATGGTAAGACGTCTGATAATGTACAGTAACAGCCAACATTTGGAAGTTGAAACCGAATGAATTGAGGTGAAAATAAAATGGGGTTTTCTTAATGCCAAGAGTAATTAATGATGAGCATAATACACTTAGCATATATAGTCGACTCTCAATCATTTAAAGTTTTTAAATCAAACCTGATTATCTCCTAGAAAAATATGATCCTAGTTAAATCATAATTTATGAATTTAGTGCAAGAGATATTGGGTGAAATCCAATGTCCTGGACCAAAGTACTCACTTCCATGCATTTCTCCAGTTAAAGTATTATTATTAGTTAATAAGTAGAGCAGAATCAGAAATAATGCTGAGCTTTAACAGCCAAAATGATTTAATGCCAGCTTTGCTATCTCTGCTCTGTGTGACTTTAGCCCATTTTGACTATTTGAAATATTTTTGAACTAACTGAAATACTCTGGTGTAGACCCTCCCCCAAAGACAAACCTCCAAAATAAATATTTTCATGTAGACTAAAAAGGAAATTTAGAAACATTATTTTTCCTTCATTAACCTAAAGAACATTTTCTGCTGGTCCTGCAGAATGTCCCAGTCAGAAGCTGATCTGGAAAGCCCATTTGAACAGACCTCAGACACTACAGTATTTCAGAAGGAATTATTTCTGAATGGAACACAAATACTTCAAAACATGCTGACTTCTATTTCTGAAAGAACACACTTGTGCAACTCTATTCTAAACTGTTTACTGATGGAAGAAATAATAACTAATTAGCAAAATATACTTGAAATCCACCTTAAGAATTCTTTTCTTTCCTTTTATCTAGTGTTTGAAGATTCTATCTAAAATGCCAGGGGCTCAGAAATGCAGTTCAAAGCTTGCTTAGAAAAACAAACCAGACAACTGAATATTGGGCTGGCTTCTCTTTTTTTTAAAAAAATCTTTCCTCTCCCTTTAAATAAATACACAAGTACATCTACATGTACATACAAACCCATGGACACATTTGTGACTAGAAAATCTACATTCTTTGAGCAGCTCTCCAGACTTTATACAATGAAAATCCCTGGAGAGTACACCAAAGTAGTATTTTTTACTAAAATAGGCAATTTTGCTCCCTGCAACACTTCTCTTTAGTGAAATTAGTGTTATAATAATCCCCCACTCCACGTGAAAACCTCAAACCAGTTTTCAAACATGAGTGAATTCACCCATAAATAAATGAAATTTCAGCCACTGAGTATCAATGGAAAGCTAGTTTAGGATTAAAACATGAGCCAGAACTGGCTAAGTGTTGTTTGAGCTGGAGGGAGGTATTCATTCACATCAAGGAATACCTCTCATGTATTTGTATCCATTTCTTCCTCCTGCACTGCTTATGGGTTAAAGCTCCAGAAGGAGCTTGAGAAACACTCCATCCCAACCCTGTCCTGCTCAGCAAAGTGCACATTCTGAAGACTGAGAGGTGATTTTGAAGCCTTAGAGGAAAGGCAGCTGCTCTGTCTGTGTTTCCTCAGGTAGGAGTGGAGGTGCTCTGGCACCTGCTGGAGAAGGGGCCTGAGGAAGGTGTTTCACTCCCTGCACAAGCTCAGCACCTGCCCACGCCCATGGAAAGGTGCCTGTGGCTCCTAAGCCATCTGGGGAACACTGGCTTTTCACCTCCATAGCTCAGGTAGGCCAACTGCAGCTTCACAGCCTGGATTTAGCACAGAGGAACACAAGTATCTAAGAACAGAAGGGCTAAAAAAGCAAGCACTTAATGCAGCATGAAAATGCAATATAAAAATGAGGCTCACCTTATTTTTTAACTATATCAAAAATAAAAGAAGATGCATTTTTCACTATCCTCTCTGAAAGTCTACTATTGACAAGCAACCTAAAATTCGTTCAGGCTTAGGGACAATACCAATACTAAAAAATTGATTCTTAGGCCTGTCCTGAAAACACTAAACATCCTGTGCACATAAACCTAATTTGTGTCTATGCCATCATATACTTAATTCATTTTTCTGCTTGCAAACATCTGCCCACATTGTCAGGTCAAACCAAATTCAATAGGACTCCTTACTGACTCACTGTATGATCTAATTGAACAGGATGAGCTTTATTTACACATCTCCTCCCAAGTTCTGCAGTAAAGTCCCAGAGAGGCAGCCTGTTGTAGTTCTGTTGACAAGGACAGGACCCTCACAATCCTAACTGTGAAGCCACAAGTCAGTGAAAGCCAGAAAGGAAAGACAGGTAAAGGTAAACCAGTAAATTCCATGCTCTCTGTTCAGCTGCTTTCAGCCATGCCAAGTAGCATTACAGGAAACAGACAATATTGCTTGGGAAAGTAAGAATTATCCTCATAGATAGCCTGAGAGACAGCACTGAGCATTGCAGCACTGGTGCTTATTAAAAATAAATGTTTGGTCTATTTATAAATAACAGGGCATCTAGTAAGTGCATCAATTAAAGGAGGAAAGCAACAATAGAGCTTTAATAAGAGGAACAACAGCTCCTGCATCTCCACAGAAGGCTCCATTAGCTGAGGCCAATTTGACTTTTTCTGATTAATCACACAACTAAAAGTTCCCAAGCAAGTAAATAGAAAGAAAAATTATGCAATCTTGTCCTGTCTTCTCTCAACATTTATTGGACAATGAACTGCCCAGTGAGTAGGAAAGTCAGGTCTCTGAACACTGAATCTGACAGGTTATTATGTTACAGGTTGTAGGCTGGAGACAGACTGACAGCTGGAGTCCCTGATGATCATGAGACAAAGAGCAAGGTTTATTGTTCAGTGTCCCCTTTTATAGGGGGCCCAAAACTCCCAGGCTTGCACAACTGACTGGTCGAGGTGTCAGCACTGCCCAGCTCCCTGGCCAGTGATCTGTCTGCATTCAGGACTGAAAGGATTGTCTGGGGTCCCTGTTGGAGTTCAAATCCACCCCATCATTGCTTACCCAGGGACTTGTTCTAGAGTGAGCTGGGCTTAGCCAAGTTGGATTTCTGTTATGGCCAGATTTGTCTGTCCAGCCACAGACCAGCTATGCTGTGACAACAGGTCACTACTGAGAGCTATCAGCCACTAGAAAGCAGCTGAGCTCTGCTGAACTCAGACTATGAAAACCAGTGCAATCCAGACAAAGTGAAGATATTAAAATTTTGTGGGAGAGGACACATAGAGAGGGAGCAGTGGCTGTTTAAAGACCTGTCATGAAGTCAAGGGCATTTGAACTCTAAACACAGCTTTCACCCTGAGTGCCTTGGGTGCTCTCTTATAACCAACCTCTCAGACCACTTGTCCATGAGCCCATCTACAGGACAGCCACAAGGGACTGTGGGGCACAGGAACAGGGTGGGTTTGTGAGGTGCTGCAGACATCAGAACAGACCATGAAGGCCTCTGGGTGACATGTTCTTAAATCAGAAGTGACAGTCTCAAATCACTGTTGAACTTAAAAATACTTGGAAGAAAATACATGTCTATATATACCATCAGACTAAATTAAACAAAACTACTTTAGAAACCATACTAATCATTACTTTATTGTGATTTCTAAACTGGCCTCTGCTACTGGCAGAAATGTGCTGGGGAGTTCTCCTCACTGAGAAAAGGGCTTTAATGGTACTAAAACATATCTCTTGTCTTGTAGTGAAGGAATTTTGCATACCCTGGAATATATAAATATCCATTATATCCATTCCAATATGATGTATTAGTTCTAAAGAAGCCTGGGCTGACAGCAAAAGCCACAATTAGTACAACACTGGAAGCTGACAGCATTTAATTACATCCTGCAGCAGTTCTCAACTACACCCACTGAGCACAGAAATTAACCTCCCAATAATCTTGGAATAAGAACACTGCAGGGCTTATCTGTGAACTCAGCTTGCCTTTTAATACCATTTCCAGCAAGCAAGTTAAAAAATATTCTGTGACTGACCCCTAGTAAGAAGTTCCTATTTATATGTTCATCTTGGGGAAAAGGTTAATCCACAGATTACAGAAACTCTGGGAAAAGGAATTATTGATGAGATAAAGCTGCCTTGCCCAACCTGCAGCACACAATACACACCTGACCTGTTGACTTCTTCCAGGCAGTGACAGGAAAAGGCTGTTTGGGTGGGAAATGCTGTCCAGAGAGCTCCTGCTGTGTTTGCCCACAGCCTCTGTGCTGGGACTACCAAATCTGCTGCTGCAGTTGATAGAGAAGGGGATGTTTCCATTCCAACAGCAGCTTGGACCATCTGCAGATAAACTGGTAGTTACAGGACAATGATGATGGCCCAGGCTTTGAACACTGCTGAACCTTCTTCAAGCTGTGTTGGAGTGGCACTGTGCATCCCAGGCACTCAGTGTTGATCATCTAGACATTAACATTCTTTAATTCTCGCTCTTACAGGCTTTAAAGAAGTGAATTGATTCTAAGGAGGGTTACTCATATCTCGTCTTTTCCAACAATCATATCTGCTTTATCCTTTCTGAAGTTCATGCTCTGATTCAGGTTCTGTACTTAACGCTTGCAACAAAGGATGTATAAATACAGAATTCCCTATGTTACTTTCTATGTTGGCAAAATTATTAGATTTTCAGTGGCAATATACAAAGTTCCAAGGGCTCAAATTCTAGTTGTAGCTGGTAAAACGTTTTAAACTTATTAGTTTTTTACTTTAAAAAAATTAATTTTTAAAACTTATTTTTGTGTTTTGTAGTTCACTACCCTTACTAAAGTTTGGATTTTGAATTTTAAATTGTCTTTAAATAGTTGTAATTCAGCTTTACATTTGATTAATTACTTCCCTTCATGTGGAATCCCTGTAGCTTTGGAACTGGCTACTGCAGGAATATCCTGAGTTGAAAAATTAATGGATGGATTAAAACATTAATCCACTATTTGCACAGAAATACATCATACATTTAGCTAAAATGAACCTTAAAGTTTTAACTTCTCATTGTAACAAGTAAGACTACCAACTACTTCTATAGAGAAACAGAAAACCCATGAGGATGAAACCACAGTTAAGGTGGCATGTAGGTGTTTATTTTGTTTTTTAAAACTTTGGCTAGGAAACACCCACTGCCTGATATAAAAGACAGCTTTCTGGTGCAAACCAGTGCACTGTGCATGATAATCTTCACCTGGCCAAGAGCCAAAAGACACGAGAGAAAGGCAGAGGTTGCACCGTGACAGCACCAAGGGCTCGGCAGGGCCCCACTGAGGCATCGCAGGGGGAGGTGGAGAGGAGCAGGCTCAGGGCCCCTCCAGTGCTTTCACCTCATGCCTGAAGTTTTAGCTTTCATGTTTTTCAGATTCTGTGCTGCCTAGGGATGTAGCTCTGAGCCTCATATTAAGTGTTAGCAAGCTCTCTTCACAGAGTAGGTAGACAAAACAAATCCCTTTTCTGATGAAGACCAAGAACAATGAGTACAAGTTTCAGGCCCAAAAGCACAAACAACAGTGGATTGAAGAAGGAAAACAAGAAAGGATGGGACTTCACAACCCAAAGCTGTAACTGGACAATTAAACCCCAATAGGCAAATGGACCAAAACTTATAAAAGTGTAAGACCTCATGACTGGTTGTCCATTTTTGTTACCATTCAAAGTCCACCTTGGGTGTAGCCCTGGTCAGGCTCTGTCCTGTCCAAGGTGTATCTTGGAGGCCTTTCAATAAATACCTCCTTTTTTCCTTAGCTCTGTGCAGTCGCTCTTCCAGGTCAGCCTTCCCAAGGCACCATACCCTCAGCTATAGATGTGCCCCCAGCTGTGGCACAGCTCAGCCCTGCTGCCAATGCCCTGGCAGTGCTGCAGCCCAGCTGCAGACAGACAGATGGACACCACGACATGCTCACAGATCTCTGCAATGCAGGGACAGCACCAAGAGCTCTGGCTCATCAGTGTGCCTCTTGGACTTTGGGCATGCAGCTGTTTCCTTTTGAAACTAGTACTGTGCATATGTGTACTTCTATTTTTGCTGCAGAATTATCTGTGTGGTTGCAGGTTTAAGTTTTTTCAGGATACACAGGGATTACCCAGGTAAGTCCCCTGTGCACCCACACCAGGAGACAGCTACTGTAAGCAGCTTAGCAGGAGAAAGAGCTGCGTGATTTCCAAGCACAATGGTGTCTAAACCTGTTGTCAGAGAGAAATTCTAAATAGATTTATGACTTGTAAGGATTCAAAGGACTGCTGCTGTTTCTGCCAGTGGTGTCCTCTACTGGAGAGCTGGCAGATGCTGAGTAAACAGCAAAAGGAACAGGCTGATCCAGAACCACCCCACCAGGAACACCTCCCACTCACAAACCTGCACACAGTCCACAGTCCTGAACAAGCTTTTCATTGCTAGAATAAAGCTTAAAGGTAAACTTTGTAAAGCTTCAGTCAGCCTAGGAAATGAATCCACTGCGAGGCTGTAGAGAATGATGTATGTTAAATCATATACAGATACTGTGCCTGTGCCTACATGCATGGATATACATAAGATCACAAAATACAGACAACGTGGGTCAAGCCACAGGTTCATGATTTAGGTGAATTCACTACGACAGTAATCTTCATTCTTTTTCATATATAGTGCTTTTTTTGACTTCTGTAAGATGGTGACAGATAGCCTGGCAATTCTCTCTTTAAGGGCCACACCACTCTGCTATACCAGGAACACACATTTCCTTGGGTGCAAATATCTGCAGCACCAAAATTAAATGCACAAGAGTTTGGAAATCAAAATTCTCACTATATTCTTAAATATACTTTAAGCAACAATACTGAGTCTTAATAACAGAGTATTTGCTTCTGAAATCTATTTTGTCTGTATACATACGTCATATATATATTTATATACACATACTCGCAGATATACACACACAGGCAATTTTAAATCTCTGCACATATTTGAAGAAACTTATAACATGTTCCATTTCACACTGCTTTTGTTCCATACATTAGTTCTCCAAGAATTTTTAATTTTATTGTTTCTGTTTCTGATGATAGAGTCTGTATTATTGGGGGGATTGTCCCTCTTCACCCTGGCTATGGTCACCATCCCCAATGGGCCCAACAGTTTAGAGAATAAAACATAAATACAGGGCCAGAGTGTGTTGTTAGAGCCAGCCATTTCTGACAGTCTTTACAATGGGATAAACACTGTCTGCCTACAGTCCCCATGTATTTGAAAGCTACGACAAACATTTTACTGAAATGTAAATAACTGACATCACTGCTCAAACAGGAGGCTGAAAAATCTCTCTAAAAATCCTAAACCCAAAAACATTGCCTGACACAAAACAAACCATTAATGGTAACTGAGAGAGCATGTTTTAGAGATCATGAGTATTGAGACTCTTGTTTTAGAAAAAGGATTAAACCACTGCAGCCAATTACTAGCTCATATTCACACATTTTTCAGCTACAAAATGATATCCTTCTGTAAGGAAGTATATTTTCCCCCTGAAATTTGTTTTTGGTAAGAATATTATTCTGAATTAGTAATGTAAAAAACCATACTCAAACTTAGCCTACTGAAAGGCAGCTGCTTCTAGATTTGCATGAAGAGAGCTAGTAAGTAACTATAAGCACTGTGGCACAGTTTATTAAAAGCCTCCTGTTTCATTTTGGTTTAATTTTAACTCCACACTTTAACAATTCATTTTGCCCTCACTATTATTTACTGAGATTATTACAGCATCTAGAGAGCCTGAAGGAGATCGGGGACAGAGCTATCCTCAAACCCATCCAAAATCACAGTAAGTTTTCTCAACAGAAGCAGTGAAATCTTGTTTATAGGACTTTGTGCCTTGTGAGTACATGGCAGCCTCAGCTGTACTGTCTGTGCTGGGCCACGGATCAAAGCTGCATCCTGCTGCTGCAGCCCTCTCCTCAGGAGCAGAGCTCTAAGAGCTTCAGCAAAGCCACTCAGTTAAAGGAACTTCATCACTCGTGTTGTGGTGGAAATCTTTTTCAAACTAGTGATCAGTAAGAAGCATATAAACATATAAAAGCAATTCTAGTTAAGGAGATTAATTGCTGCTCTTGAAGTCCAAAAATCGTGGGGCTCCCCCAGCATCTACTGAATCTTTGTGCCATATTCCCAGTCAGATGGACAAGAGACACTTAAGGCTTGTCTAAATGCCACATGTAAGTGTACAAATTTAACTGCAGTGTTTCAGCTGCAGCTGAGCCAGGTGAAAAGGCCACTGCCCTCAGCTGCTGTCACCATCCTTACAATGGCAACACCCTGCATATGTCCCTCAGAGCAAGTGTCTGCCAACCCTGCCCAGCACAGACCTATCCAAAACCACACAGTTTAAATGTTTAAAAGTAGGACTTTTAAAACCTGAAGGCAAACCCAACCCTCTCTAAACAAACTCTGGGAAGAACTTTAGGGAAGGGATATTCTGTCAGCAAGCATAAGGATGACCATCTGAGGCAGTAACCTCTGACCCAGCCAGGGTCACAACCTTAGAAATGTAAGTACTTCAGTCAGCTTAGGACCTAATGTCTATAAAGTAGACATTTTTTAATCAGTAGATGTTTTTAATCAGCAAGTTTTTAATCAGTAAATCTCACCTCTTTACACAATAGGAAAATTTGTGATATAGGCATAAGCAAGTTAAAACTGTAGCTGCAGTCACACTAACAGGATATACTGCCCTCAGTATCCTGGTTCCCAGGAGTTCCCTATTACAGGACATTTCTGTGGGAGTGCTCAAGGCAGACTAGAGCAGTTACTTTGGGATTCTCTGCACATCTGAAACACATGGTTGTCCTCAGTGATGGATGTGTAAAATCAGTCCATCGAGGCATGAACATGCCTAAAATCAAAAGAATCGTGGCAGGACAAGTGCTCTAGCCCTACCACCTCAAACATCAGCTCTGCCTTCTGTAAGAGCATCAAAGGCCCATTCACAGGAGATTTTAAACTGAGGGTTATCAGACCTTACTAAGAGCTTGAAGAGTCCCATATGACATCTGCCAACCCCAACCCAGGGCTGTCTGGTAACATTTACATGCATTCTGCTGTTGTGACTCTGTGTGTTTGTTTCCTTAATGTACTTTTCAACAAAGCAGAGGTGAAAATGAATACAGCTTCCTTCCAGGATTTCTGCCAGAAAGGGTGAGACAAACAAACCCAAGCACTGCATTCCAATAACGCAGAGCACACCCAAAGCAGCAGCAGCAGTCCCTGTTGGACACACCTGGGGCACACAACACTGGGATTTGTGCTCCTTGCCTCCTACCAACACATGGCCTGAGAGACACAAGCCTATTTAGAACTGGAGCCACGTGGTGGTTTATGACTTTAGAGTACCTCTCAAACATATTTAATTTAAAGACAGGTGAGCCACATGTTTCATGCAGCTAATGGCCACGCTCCAAGTCAGATCCTCAAAATCTGCACTTCAATTTGCTTATTCTTCACAAATCCTTTTCCAGCACTGGACACAAAGTTCCTACTTTTTGTAGAGTTTCATCCAGCTTAGCCAATGTGGGCATATCAAGAAGTGTCTGGAGATCAAACAACTACTTGAAGCAAAACAAAGCACATCTCTTCCATTTGTTAGGTTCAAAATATGCTGTGTTGCACAGGGATCCAGCAGCAGTGAATGAGGAGCAGGTAGGGTGCTGCAATAAACAGCCAGGACTCCAAAATACACAGTAGTTAAGATGCATCTTTGCCTGAGAGAGGTTTCTCAAATCTGAGTATCTAGAGGATATATAAACCTTTCAGTTTGCATTAAACAAACACTTCTTGCTGTGTTAGTGGAATCACTTGGCCCCTGGTGCAGAATGTGCTGTGTCCACCAGAGCAGGAAGGCAGAAACAAGAGCAAGTGTGAGCACAATAACCATGCAGGCATTCACCACCCTAGAATGTTCTCACAGTATGAAAGAGGTTCAGAAGTGAGAAAAAGCCTTACTCAGTACAGTGGAACACATCAGATGAAGGCCAAGTCCAAACAGAAATTTTTAGTGTGATCTGATTGTACCTGGAGGCAAATCCCACTGAGATGGGGCTGCAAATCTTTTTTGTGTGGCTTTTTTTATGACTCAAGTTTACATAAATATTACACCCCACCCTTTCAGGCTGTTATAGCACAGTCATGGAATTTCTAATGAGCTGAATTCTGTTGAGAAATTTAGTGGTATATATTTTTCTTATTTACTGTTACCAACACCAGCTCAGCAATTTATTTCATCATTGGTAAAACCAATCTTTTTTATCCCTGGTGAGCATAAATACATAATTTTTTCAGGCAGTGCAAACTATTAACAAAAGAAAAATCCAGTGTTTCACAGTATGAATGAAAAGAGGGGTTTTGGATCAATTATATTTTATAATAGTTTTGCAGGACTTCTTGTGAGTAAGAAGAATTTCTGGTTAAGTGGCAAGGATCTATTGTAGTGAAGCCTGTCCTCCCTCAGGGCAGTGCTTTATTCAAGCCAGGCCATTAGCAAGGGTAAATCAATGTTATCAGCTCACACACACTGACAGCTTGTGTGGTTCCCACCCCCCTTCCTCCCCCCACATTAGGTTATATTTTTATGCTCTCCAGGGAAATTCAATTAACAGTGTCAGTCTCCTCCTCTCAGTCCATGACTGACACCATCAGGGCAGTTTTCAGTGCCCACTGACATGTAAGATGTGTCTGCTGATTTCTGACTCCCACGTTAACAGGAGAATTCCCATCCCCTCCTGCAAATGACCATGTATGATCTGTGCTAGAAACACAGCAACAGCTACTGAAATCAATCCTTCTTGACCTCATTGATCAGGACACCCAGACAGAAAAATACCTCTCCAGTAGGTCAGTAATGTTTTGGGGGTAACCCCCCAAATCAACAACAAAATAACCCATGTCTACTAATACTATTGAATTTAGTTTTTAATTCCCCACTGTAGACTCAGTAACTAGTAAAATCATGTCAACAATTAATGAGTAACACTTTTCTGCAATTCACATCTCATGTTAAAAAAATCTCAGCAGGTGACTACTAGCAAAAGGCTGGATACAACTCCACATTTCAAAGAGTTTCCAAGGATTATTTAGATAACTTTCAAATAGATTAATCTTTTCACAGCAGTCATGCAACAACATGATTTCTGTATTTTGAAATGAATAAAAAATGAATTTTTCAATAATTAATGAAAACACCGCAGAATTTGAAAATGGCACAACTCTGAATTTCAAACACACCCTTAAGCTTGATGAGCAGCTCCAAGGAACCCACAGAACACACAAGGAGCTCGTGCATCCCAGGCAGCCTCTAGTATTTAAAAGCAAATGCCATTAACAATTGTGTTCTCCACACTGACTAAGCTGTGAAAAGCATCAAGCAGAGCTCTCATTTTCACAAATATTGACTCAAAAACGTGAATCACAATGATGCAACCCCCTCCTCAGATTTCATTAATGTGGTTTCTTCCAGAACTAATTTTCATTATATTTTGATTACAGATAAGAAAGAGAAGTATTTTTTAGTGGTTGAAGAGAGAACAGAACATAATGTCCCAGCTGAAAACTCAAATACTGTGGTCCTAATGGAGCAAAAAAACACATTACAAGCCACAAAGCACTGTGGCAGCAGACTGACCATGAGGAAATAGGAAAAAAGATGCAAATGCAGTGCTACCAAGAAAAGAAAAATCCAACATTTACCATCAAGCAAAACATGCTCTACAATCATATCACTTTGAAAAAGTTAAAAACCTAGAAATATCCCACATACATGTACATCACACCTTCCTCCTCCAGTAAAGACCCACTGACTTTGTTGAACTCTGGCAAAACTCAACAGATTGGTGCTCCAGCAAACCTGGATCCAATTCCTTCCTCTGTTTTCTGCTGATTGCTTTGGCCCTTACTGTAAAAGCTATTTGTGGGTAAGCACTATAAACTAGATGACTGAAATGACCCAGGTTAAAAACAATCCTCTTGAAAATACAGGGGAAATAAGTGAAAAGTGTAATAGCAGACACTGCTTGTTACACAGAGGCCATTTATCCTTCAATATCTCACATTAAACATTCACAAATCCAAACTGATGAGACTTTGAGGGCAAAACAATTTATAGGTCAATCAGAAGTCACAATACCTCTTTTTCCAGAATCCGAGAGATCTCTCCTAAAGTCCTGTCCAGACCAGGAACTTTGTTGCTCCCCAGGGAACAGCTATCCTGCATTTGGAGGTGCTTCAGAAGGTCTTTTGCTAATCGCTGTAACCTTCAACAGAAAACAGAAAACAAAGAGCAGTTAAAGCAAAAACTCCCTTATTAACTTACATTACTTTGTAATGAACCTCTGGTAACATGGAAGGAATCATGAAAATCTGTGTTAAATATTACTATGATCTATTCTGAACAGGATGTTAAACATCCAAGGAGAGACACTCAGCTTGGAGTGACATTTCACTATCTACTTTTTCAAGGAAACAGCACAGATATAGAGTGAACAGTACAGCCATAAAGGTGCTTTATTAGCTACATTTGTTTCTGTTTCCCTATTCCCCTTCCACAGCTTATCCTGCTAGATTTTGCCATCCTCATTTTCAAATGGTTTCTTTCATCCTATTTAAGATGAGTAAGGGAAATGGAACAGCAGGACCACTTGGCTCATTTCTTATAGGCATCATAAAAGAAATGGCTCTTCAGGGTTATTTGAATAAGAGAAAAGCAATGGCTTTGCAGCCTACCTCAGAAAGGGCATTTTATTAACAAGGGTCAGTAATGAAGCCAAAATGCAGAGGTGGGAGTGATGTAGACACACACATGGGTTAGGTTTCATTTCAGTTTTACACACCTGCACCTGGGCTATTCACCTGTGCTCTCCTGCTCAGCAGTGAGGGGAAACACACAGTGACAGGGCTCAACTCTCTCACCCTAAGGTCCAAAATACAGCAGTCAAAACACACTCAGAGTTTATCCTTCTGTGCCTTGACTGTGAAGGTGGAGACTCCCCTCTCTGTGGGAGCAGCAACTCCCCTCTCTGTGGGAGCAGCAAGGCAGAGGAGACAAGGCTGCCAGAGTGCCTTAGCTGGAGACAGAGCAGCCAGGAGGAAGTGCCATTCTGTACTTTTCATGGCTTTGATGTCACTGCCTCAGTGTCCCCTCCTGGCTGCTCTGAGTGACAAGGCTCAGGGCTTGCTGCACCTCTGGTTTCATCTGCTGGGCAATTTGCACTGCAGTGGGACAAAGCTGGTAGTGAGCAGGAGGAGTGGCAGACACTGCTGGGACTGGAAGCCTACACAGAGAAGTCTTCAGGAAGAAAAAGAGGGCAAAGATAACAATGCTCCTCATAAAATGGGAGATGATAGCAGTGTGAAAGGGCCAGAAGGCAATCACAAAATGACCACAGAGTATTGGAGAACAAAAGATTACATTAACCAGTCTCCCAGAAATGAGACAGGAGATGGAATTGGAGATTGTACCACAATACTCACACTACACTAAAAAAAAATTTAAAAACAATAATGATAATGATAATGATAATAATAATAATAAATAATCCCCAATATCAGAATATTAATTTGGGGAAGAATAGAGAGCATCCACTTAATCAAGAGACAACAGGAACTCTGTGTCTTCTCTTTGAAAAAATTAGGAGCTTCATTAATAGCTTTCAAGACATGCTGAAGATACATACATATTCTTGAAGTACAAATAAAAATGATTTGTAGAACTTTGAGTCTTGGACTTCTTATCATCTCGTCAGCTGAGCCCACTAATATACAACCAGGATTTTTCTATGACAAGAAAAATAAAAGGAGATTATATCCTGATGAGATTTTTCTGCACTGCTATTTCCTCTGTGGAAAATGAGGTTGGAGGAAACCTCTGTCTATCTCCATAAGCCACAAGCTAAAATGGGAAACAAAATTAAAAGCCAAAGCCCAAATAACTGCAGGACTTGGACAGTAAATCAAAAGACCACAGCACCAACAAGAAGTGGAACTGCTGCAGTACACAAGCAGAGTATTCTCACAGAGTGGGATTTAGAATGGCTACTGCCTTGGCAATATCCTAGCACATGAAGTAAAACATACATTATTTCTTTAGTATCTACCCAAATTCCATGATTAAAGCACATATAAAGCCCACCACCCTATACTGTAACTTCATCTGACAGAAGACAGCAAGACAGGTTTCCATTTGCTTCATTTAACATCACAGGAATGGAATTCCACTAGGATTAACCACAGAAGCTGAAGAAAGGCACTTCCCTAATGTCCATCAGGCATCAGCATACAAAATGTGTAAGGTTTATCAAAACACTACTCACAAGGACTCAAGGAGAATATAATCATGTTACATTGAGCCTTCAGCTGACACAACTAACACAAGTGTCTTTTTCTTCAGCCTGTTAAGAAGCTCCATAAGTCAAACCACCACGTTCAGTTTCTGTCCTCAGTTTAAAAACAACCTGTACCAACTCCCCAGGAAAAGCTTCCAGCTTTCCACTTCTTCTAAAAGTCTTTCTGGACACTTTTGCCAAAATTCAAACTTTATAAGTGTGTGTTCAACATCACAGAACAAGACACTGGAAGAATGAATTTCCAATTCTGCCCCATTAAAGAATTACCTCTTACATGCTCATATCCCACTGCAGGGTGAGTTTTCTGCCAAAAGCAGTCAACGAATGCTGTGATCACATGGGGAGGAGAGGGGAAATAAAAACTGCCTCCTCCCACCCAGTCAACCTTGGAGAAATTATTTAAATATCCTTCATACTGACTTCTTGGCCATGTCAGAGAAATAAGAATAATTTTTGGACTGTTTCAAAGGACTAGAAATCTATGCAAGAGGACTTGTGCTTGGATGCAGAGTTTGCCATTGCTGTGAATGGATTTGGAAAGAGAGAGCTCTTTGTACACACTGGACTCCTGGCACACTCTTGGTATGCACAGGGGATTACTGGGACATGGCATCCACACCTGATCCAGTGACTCTGGAAATACCAGTGAACCCAAATCCAAACATTCCAAGACAATTAATAGGTCTTCCTTCCGTTCCCCAATTTTCACTCCTCCAGTGCTTACTAAGCCATACAGGAAATGATAAATAATTGAAACTTTACTGTGCAGGATAAAAAAGAAAGTTAATGGGTTTTTTTCCTTTAAATTATTTACATCTCACTTATTAAGGTTTTAGTACTCCTCACAAATGGATAATTCAGAATGCAGAAGAAATATCAGAAGGACGTAAAAGGCCCGGATTTGTCTTGGAACATTACCATAATGTAAACTAATAAATTGTATGTTCAGCAAATATAAACACAGTATCTGATCCTTTTGCACTGCAAATGGGAAAAAAAGGGCTAGTCATATCAAAGGTTTTTAACATGGGCTAAATATTTTCAGCAGGTTTAATATAATCTATATGCCAAAGGAAAAGGATCTGTCAATATTTCCAGGTCACATTTCATCTCCAGAAAAAGCCAGAAAGCCTTGAAACAATATCATCAATGTGTCCAGCACTCACAGATTTAACCCCAGCTCTTGGTTGTGTGCTGATGTGCAGGGAAGGATGGCTGTGGCTGGGCAGGGTGCTGCCTGCTGGGCAGTTCCCATGGGAAGAGTGGATTCTGCTCCCAGCTCCTCCTGCCAGGGCAGCCCCAGGGCCAGCTGGACACACAGCCCTGATCCCTGATACACTGCCCTGATTCCTGAAACACAGCCCTGATCCCTGAAACACTGCCCTGATCCCTGGATACCCTGCCCTGATCCCTGAAACACAGCCCCATCCCTGAAACACAGCCCTGATCCCTGATACACTGCCCTGATCCCTGATACACTGCCCCGATTCCTGAAACACAGCCCTGATCCCTGGATACCCTGCCCTGATTCCTGACACACAGCCCCATCCCTGGACACACAGCCCTGATCCCTGATACCCTGCCCTGATCCCTGAAACACAGCCCTGATCCCTGAAACACTGCCCCGATCTCTGGACACACAGCCCTGAGCTCTGGACACACAGCCCTGATCCCTGGACACACAGCCCTGATCCCACTGCCCATCCCTGGACACACAGCCCTGATCCCTGGACACATAGCCCTGATCCCACTGCCCATCCCTGGACACACAGCCCTGATCCCTGGACACACAGCCCCATCCCTGGACACACAGCTCCATCCCTGGACACACAGCCCTGATCCCTGGACACACAGCTCCATCCCTGGACACACAGCTCCATCCCTGGACACACAGCCCCATCCCTGGACACACAGCCCTGAGCTCTGGACACACAGCCCTGAGCTCTGGACACACAGCCCCATTCCTGACACACAGCCCCATTCCTGACACACAGCCCCATTCCTGACACACAGCCCCCATCCCTGGACACACAGCCCCATTCCTGACACACAGCCCCATTCCTGACACACAGCCCCCATCCCTGGACACACAGCCCCATCCCTGGACACACAGCCCTGATCCCTGGACACACAGCCCTGATCCCTGGACACACAGCCCCCATTCTCCCTGAGGCAGCTGGTGCTGGGGGGAACTGAGGGCAGCTCAGAGCTGTGGGGATGCCCTGAAATCAGCCCCAGCTGTTCCCTGTGCCCCCAGTGCCAGCCCTGCACTAATATCCATGTCCTGGCACCCTCTGGGCACTGTGGGTGTGCCATGGGCACAGCATCCCACAGCTGGACACAGCCCCCAACACTGCCAGACACAAACCAGCTGTAGCTTCATCCACCTTGAAATGGAAATCTGAATCATGATGAAAAACTGCTAGAAATACTGTTTTTTGAATACATTTATTTGCATTCCCATGAGGAAGTTTTGGCCATTGTCTGAAGGGGAAATCCACCGCCTGCCCAATCATACCCCTGGTATTTATCTTGTTTTAAAGTTTACCTGAATTTTATTTTATTTACACTCTGGCTCTTCTACAGTTTTCACAACATTTTGGCAATTAAATTCTGTATAAGTACTTCAGTTTCAGAGTGTGTCATTTTTTTCCTCAGTAATCAGTATTTTGGTATATCTTGTAACTGGCCTAACTGGACTCTAAGCCTTCTACACCAGGAAAACCTACAAGGTGAGTTTATCCTGTGAATGCACTGAGATATCCCAAAGAAAGAAAGAAAGTACTATATCAGTACAGACATTTAGCTTTGGGCTTCTGAAAGAACAAACTTCACTCTACATTCCCATCTCCTCTGCAGCAGACTCTTACAGGAAATATTGCTTTTTCTACCTTTTCTTTTCGTGCTGCAGTCTGCTTCCTGGATAATAGTGGTTCCAATTTCCATACTATCTGAAGTATCCCTTTACAGTTAAAAATAAAAAGAATACATTAAAACAATTCCTTGTTATGTGAGGAGAGACTAGATAAAATTTTAGACCAAGGGGTTAACTTTTCCCCCTGCAATCCTGCTAATTCCCTTCAGCCACAAGGCAATCTTTCATTGCTTTAGTTTCCCTGTGGTATTGAAGGATGACAATTGTACTTTGCTACCTGGATATTCAAGACTGAAATACATGGCTTCACCTCTGCCTTAGAAGATACTAAATAGATGTAAATAACCCTCTAACTCTGGGAAAATGTTTTCCTTCCCTTTTCAAAATGTGCTCTGAGGAACACCTGAGAGTGCTCTAATGGACACTTGACACACCTTTTGCCACATTATCCTAGTACACTGGATACTAAATAATTACTCAGATCAGTTTCCAGGGAATATGAATTAATACTACAAACCCAACAAGAGTTCACCAACACTTAGAAAATTACCTAAGTGCCACCAGGGATCAACCAAGAAACGCACTTGAGAAAGGCAGGGAGCAACACCTGGCTGCTCCAGCTGACAATGTCCACAGTCCCTTCCTTGAATGTCATTTCAGCACATGAAATAATTCAGAGACCAAAATACCTACCAAATAAGGCAATATTTGGAATTTTCCCACCCCTCTCCCTAATGTGCATTTTTTTTAACAGATACTAAAAGACCCAACTGTCCCAGCCATCTTTTAGAAGTCATTCCTAAGAAAGAACTCCTGAGAGCCATTTACAATCCCAGTGCTGTAGCACTGAAAAAGGGATGCACACTGCCTATCACAGCAGGATAAAGCCTGTCTGCTTATTGCTATTAGTGTAGTACCAGTGTAGAGCTTAGAAAGCAGTTGGATCAGTGCTTCTTTAGAGCAAAAGGTTTTATAAATCTGCAAGCCTTCAAGTAACAAGACCCACTGAAACAGTCTATCAGCTGCATCAGGAAATCGGTGGTCTCATAATATTAAAGTGGCCTAATCTTAAAGGTGATCTAAAAAGGCTTTTTACCTGCCAAAGACTAACTCTGGTTTCTGTCTTTCTTTAACAACTGCCAACATGACTAAGAACTAAAATCAGATAAGAAGTTGCATTCCATAAATGGTTCTCGTTGTTTGTGAAGACACTCTCAGTTTGGGAGTAGAGGAGTGGATAAAGAAATGTGGCATAAGCAAGGAAGCATAAAAGAAAGATATCTTTGCTTAATTCTAAAACACATTGCTTCTATTAAGTAAATAAATAAACCCACCAATTGTGCCCTTTTAAAGTAGAATTTGAAAAGGAACTTCTCCATTTTTAAGCTCCACAGCCCACTAAGTCAGAAGATACTTTCTGTCCATTGGTATACTTCCACCCCAATCTGAGTACATCAAACCTTCCCTTGGGAAAGACAAAAAGTCTGCATTTGTTTTGACCCAAGCACTGCATTTATCACTCTGGGGTTTATCCCCCTCGTTCTGTGATGAGCCTTTTCCCAGTATCTGTGCAGCTCTCCTGAGGGCTGTGCAGACCCCAGCTGGCAGCAGTTTGCTCTCCCAGCCACTACAGGGGCAGCTCATCACACAATCCCTGTGTGGCACTCGGGTTCTGCCTCAAAGCCAATCCTCTGACTGCCTGCACAGCTTCTCAATGTAATAATGCTTCAGATCTACTGCTGTTTGTTTCTTTGTGCTCACTCCTCTTCCTGCTGGCCTTGCTTAAGTAGGATCCTGTACTTAGTTCTGTATTTTCCTGTTATTTTTCTCTGTAGTAAGACTAGGTTGTGCCATGTAAACAGATACAGTCTGGGTTAAAACTCTTACCTCATAAAATTTCTTACCCTCACATCCTTTCTCTTATAGAAAAAGATAATACTTCCCTATTCTTCTTCCATTTTGTAATATGTGTTGTGCAAAGTAAACACATTTTAATAGAAATAAATGGGCTTCTGGTTGACTCACAGACATTCCTCTACTTAAAAAGCCAGTTCAGATTGAGCTCCCATTTTTACCGCCTCGATTTCAAAGAAGCTCACAAATATTTAAGCTCTCATAGCAGGTAAAAAGTTGTGTGATTTTGGAAATAACAGTCATTATGCTACCTGAAACTATATTTTAAAAATTCAGATGTAAGCAGCTGATAGATCTCTAAGTTTTTTACATGAAGACTGCAAAGAGACCTCCCAGATCTGTGATGGAAGTGAGCTACACAGTGGCCGTCACTAGTTCACACCTAAAAGGGTACAGCCCTAACAGAGGCAATAAAGGAAGAAACTAAAAAAGCAGATGGAGCAGAAGATTCTGCCTGAAATCAAATGAGCAATTAACTACATAAAGAGAAATGAAGATTTGAAAACATTTAAAAAAAAATTTAAATCTGAGTTTCTCTCGTGCTACAACTGAGACAGAACTGACCAAGTTACATCACTGATAATCTCAGAATTTAACACTGAGACACTAGAGCTTATTAATATATTCAGAGTCAAATGGACACATTTCTACTTTCTGATGACTAGAACCTAATTTTTTATTTTCTAGCAGCAGAGACAAGCAAAACACAAAATCTGGAAGTCTCAATATACCATGAAATTAATCTTGCAAACGGAAGTGCTGATGAACAAGAAACGAAGCCAACTCCTTCCCATGTGTTTATGCAGGTGTGCCACCTGCTGGAGATGGGTCATTTTCTTGTGTCAAACCTCAGTGATGGATTTTTATTATTCTAAAATACATCTAAGATTCAGCAGCAGTTTTCAAGCTTTTGAGAAGCCTATGTAAGAGACACTTGCACACAGGCTGGTTGTACGTACATCAAGGAGGTCTAACTGAAAGGATCTGAACTGTTTAACAACTTGTACAAAATGCCACCTTCCTCAGCAGCTTATGTGTGATGGAAACAACCACAAAGTATACAGGATCTGGTACAGGTTATTATCTCAGTCTGAAGACAAAGATCCCCAGTCAGGAAAGCTGTTGCAGTTTTAGGATGAGGGTTTTTGACTCCAGCTCTCGAGACCCCCCGGCCCCTTGACTGATGCTACAGACTCCCCAGGCCCAGCTCTCAGTAGGGCACACACACCATCTGCCCACTGGGAATGGATGTCTCAGGAACACTAAGAGCAGGGCAGGCTGCATAATCCTCTTTACTAATCCATTTGTTTCCCCATTTTTGGCTTAGGAGTCTCCTGGGCTGGCTGTGCTTTCCTAGAGCTGCAGGAATGCAGGTAAGCTGCCAGTGAGCACCTGTGTGAATCCTGCCAGGAGTTCCCCACATCTCCCTGCAGGCTGCCTTAAGAACACTGGGTTTGGTTTCTCCATAACCTGGCTCCATCTTTCCCCTGTTCTGGTACCAAGAAGGACAGGCAGCAGCCACCATCCATCTTTTCCATGCTATTTGTGACACTGTAGATCTCTATAACATAACCCCAATAAGAACTTCTTCCCATTATCACATTTTTCTCCAGGAGTAGTACTAGTTTATTTATTTCCTAATACATAAGATACACCTAAAATCCTATTCCCCTTTGTGCTGTCTCTGAACCTTTAGCAACTGTAGCTTATGTGTTCAGAGACAAAGAACTAGAACTTCACATCCTATTTAAAAGATGTAAATGACCCAGGTATTTGTACCTGATGACATTCTTTGTTCTGTTTTCACTTGTTTCCAAGTAATTTTAACAAAGGATTTTTATGAGCTGCTGAACACTGAGCTGGTGTTTTCCAGGAACTATCTACCCCATCTGCAAATTCAAGACTCACACTTTTAATGTGAAGATATAATTGAGTTCTGTCTTTCCCCTCCACTGGGTAGCACTCCACACACACTGGATTTCAGCTGCCATTTTACTGCCTGCTCACTCACTCTCTTCAAAGTTATCATTCAGCACCACCTCTCGTCCCTGCTGCCCTGAATCTCTGCATGAACATCACACTGTCCCCTCACTGCTGTCCCTCTTTATCCAAGTCATTTGAGAACACATTGACCATCACAGAACTGCAGAACTCTTGGTAACCTCCCTGTTCTGCCAAGGCTGATGAAACTCCACTTCATTTCCATTTCTTAACTGTTTTCCACTTAAACTACAGCTGTATAGTTTCTTTTAACATCTTAGGTAACATTACTTTATCAAAGTAATTTTGGAAATCCAAATATTTTGCATTTTTTCCCAACTGGTTTCAATGGAATCAGAAAAGAAAAGGTGAGTAATTTTCACTTTTAAACTAAGCAGAAGGAATTTGTCAGTAATCACAGATCTTGTTTTAATCTTCCCATCCAGCTGTTTTCATCTGTGCCTTATCCTTGACATTAAGAAGGTCCATTCTTTAAAAAGCTCAATACCAGCCAAAGACATCTGTGCATTAGAAGATCTGTATGTCCACCACAAGAACCTTTGTTTCTGACCAAATGAAGGTCAAAGGTAAGACTTCCAGTCCCAGAATTCCAGTGCTGAATCTTCACCTCTCAGTCCTAAGGTCCAAGACTGGAACCTTCTCATTTCCAGGCAAGAAAAAGCTAAGTATATGTTCTTTTTACTATTGCAACTTACACAGGTTAAGATATACAGTGTCTTCAGAAAAAAACTGCATTTATTGAAGTCTGACCTTTTGTATCAGAGACTGATCTGTAACTCAGGATGGCAACATGCCCTGTATTGGGGAAAAACCTTCCACACCTGCTCCACCAGAAATTTCAGGGGCACTTCTGTGACAGACAGGGGAAAAAAGCATGTCTAAAATATATAGAGATAAATGCTTACTTGGCTTTAAATGGGGAATCAGACACAGCATTTTTTGCTTCCATCAAGCTCTCATATTCCTTTGCCCTGGAGGAGAAAAAATTCATTATTATTGACTATTGTCTAAAGTGTACAGGATGTAAGACCAGCAAGGGAGTTCAAACCTTTGGGTTTTTCTGCTTCATAGTAAAGCACAGCATTTCTGTCAATGCTGCCCTGTCATAATTCATAATGCACTGATTAACTACTGGCCATTGGCCATTAACAAGTTATGATTAACATTACTACTTCAGAATAACATCAGTACACAAAAGGTGTACAGAAGCTGACTTTTCAAATAGTAGAAAGTTTCACAAGTGATATATACAACTGTAGTAATCTACTGCCTATTATAAAATGATTAGTGATACAATGCTATATAATATTATAGTAAAATACACAAGTAATATTATTATATAAAATATCAGTGACTTAGACATGTAGTGCAGACTAGATTAGTACATCAGAGAGATTACAATTAACATACAAATAACTGGTTGTATTTGCAGGCACAGGAGCATTTTTTATGGAACTACTGACTGCAGTGTAACATAATGAAAGTCAGGTAAACAGCACTGAAACACCTCCACCAAGGACTCCTTTACTGCTGGAAACAGAAACACAACCTCTTTAGTCCCTTAAAAAGTATTGTTTACATTGGCCACATGCCAAAAAGCAGGAAAGAGGGAGACAAGACTGTTTTCCACTGCTGATTTTCACTCCAGCCAGCCTGTGCCAACTGGTGAAACCATGAGTCGTTCCTGGAGCAAGGCAGGACCCACAGTGACACGTCTGCACCCCATTTCTAACAGTACACGCATAAAGCAAAACTAATCCAGGCACTGCAGTGATGCAATACATTTGTCTCAGATACATACTTTAAACCTTCCTTTATATTTTCTGTTCACCCAAATGGCTCAAGTTTCCCAAAGCTACTCAGATTTTCCTTTCCTTTGCTTCAACATTCCAACTCATGCCCCACGCAAATATTGTTACATCACCACCAGCTCTGATTTGTGGGTCATTAATAAAGCCATTAATCACAGCTGAATTTAGTATTAAACACGAAGGTGAGATTCCTTTATTAACCTTTTGCCTTCTCAGCCAGAAACAACACATTGCAGCTTCTGTACAGACAAGTCAGTCAAACTTGAATTATCACCCCAAAACCCTGTTACTGAACGCTCATGGCTGGAGTGCTTGAAATCCCCTGCAAAGCCTGTACCAACTGTCTGCTAAGCACACCCCAGTGCTCCCACTCAGCTTCCACCAGCCCTGCTTCTCCTGTGTCCAAACATCCTCCTGCTGGCAGCACACACATGATAACCTGAGATAATTTACCTACCCATATATCAGTTGTTACTGATAGCACCAGTTAAATGGCTTAGGGTTATAAATATAATTAATAAGACTAACGAAAACTTCTCAACACATCTAATATCCCATTGATCACCATTTGTCCCCTCATTCACCTCTGCCCTTCATTGCTTTGATACTACAAGAGTGATTTAAGATCTGAAAACTCAGGAGTGTAACAGGAACCTATTTGGTTGCAGTTCTTATTTTTTTCCAGTTTAAAATATTACAGCTTCCTAGAAACTGAAATGATTGTGACATTTCAAGTGCTGAGGTGTAAGGGCATTCATTGTAACTATTTATTTTCCTAAAGAAGAGCTGCAAATATGTCCTAAAACATGGCATGTAGATAATCTGCTAATGCCTATGAAACTGAATTAGCAACATCAAAATACCTCTGCTTTATGTTGCTACTGGACAGTTTGATTAGTAAGTCTTTTGTGTTAACATCAGAAAGTCTTCTAGTTAACTCTGAGTTATCTTCAAGGACAGCAAGGCCATTGAAAACTCTAGCCACCCTTTAAAAATAAAACCAAGCTTAATGAACATGAAGTTCATGTCTCCTCAATATAACCTAGATTTTGAAGCTTTCACTGTGTTTTTCAATAGTACATCACCATTGTACAATGATGGCCCTTTATTACTGTTTTAATCACAATTTTTGATGACAAATATGCTGACTCACACAGCAGTCTGACACACACAAACTCAAAATGTTCTGAAAAAGTTTTTCTCCTCTCTGTGCCAACAATAAATTATTATTTCAACCTGCCTTCCAAGGTCTGACAAATCTTTAACTAAATTCAACACAAGCAGCCCTGGTGAAATAATTAAAACTGGACCCAGTAGCTGCACTAAATCAACAGGTCATATGAATAACTCTGCATCCTGAGCAACCAGAAACCTGAAGAACATTATCCAGTTCCAACTGTGATATTCAGCTAGTGGATCTGCTCATCCAAAGAGGAGAGCAGTCAGAAACAATAAAACACTGTGAGAGTGTTGTGGGTTTGAAGGCTGATGTGCCTGCCAGGAGTTAATAAAATATCTCACTTCTGATGTAGCTCTAAAAATCTGTGCAAGCTTTTTTCCCTTATTTGAAAGCCTTCTTGCTTAAAAAGGCAGAGAAAACGTGTAACAACGACTCTTACCTAGTGGAAAAGTATTTTTAGAGAGAAATGCAAAAATATGCTACAATATTGGGCTGAGCATTAACCTGAGCTGGGGACCATTCAGCCATGAAGAGTGACACTGCCACTTCATGACATAATGATGTCCTGCACATCACGCTGATCTGCAGATGTCACTTTTTAGACTAAGAACAAATTGCACGTCTGACAACTCACTTTCCACTTCAAGACATTTTTAACTTTATTCTTGTTGTGGCAGGCAACAAAAAATGATTAAATTTAGTCATGGGATTTGACACTACAGCAGGCTGACTTCTATTTGTTGATTACTATTGATTTTCTTTGATACTTCATTTAAAAATCAATAGCTAGAAAGAAAAATAGGCATGGTTTACACAAATTTAAACATGCTATTGTATGCTACAAGAGGCTACAGTTTTGGCAGGGCACTGGCATCCAATTATGAGAAAAGCTCTTAACAGGTGAAACCAAGGGCTCCAGATCGATATTCAGTTTTCTTTCTCAATCAGAGAAAGTGGCCATAAATTAGGCTCATCAGTGTTATTTTCAAGACACTCCCAAAGCAAATAATTTCACTTTTTTTTCAGCCTTCCACTGCACTCATACTAGAGGACAGAAGGTAAAGTTTAGAACAAAACTTAGAGGAAAAAAAAATAAAAAGAAATTTGTACTACCTGGAGTTCATCCGTGCCTTTAGCTTTTTGGCTTTCTTTTTAATTTTCTGTTTCTCTTCTCCATCTTTTAATGGTTCCACAGGAACAGAACTCTCAACCACAATGTCCACAATGTACTTTTTTAATGACAGGTGCTCCTGCAGAAAATATTGAAATAATATTTAATGCTATAGTATGTGATGGAGATCATAGATTATCTTCCCAGGAAAAAACCAGTGATAAATATTTAACTGAAGGTTATGAAGATGAAGCCAAATTTGAAAATAAATCTTGGGAAAGAGATTACTGCACACTAGAGAGAACAAATTGTGTATTTTCTAAAACAGGAGAAAAATTATTAAAAGCAGAACAATAAGTATTGTGCCTTCTTTTCAAGAAATTGTTACCTAATGAGTATGGACTCCAAGCTGACATCCCCTCTCTCCACCAAGCTGCCTTTTACAGCTACAGGAAACCTGCCCTACCAACATAACTCATTACATTAAATAAACTAATTTTGGTTTTTACATCAATTCTTTATCAAAATTTAAACGTGTCTTAGTCTTCATTAAAATATATGGAAATGTATTTTTATTATTTTAGTATTGACTACTTACAGCATTACTGTTTATTAATAGGGCTATTACTTTTCCTCTCACATTAAAAAAATTTGAATTTAGGCAAAATATTGGTAAAATTTCTGTTCCCCAGAGAAAAATGTTAAACAACCAGTTCAATGCCAGTTATTAAAATGCATTTACACAATTTTTAATATACTGAGGCTTGTATCTCTTTTCTTACAAAATACCAAGCTTATTATGAAGTACAGGTCACCATCACAACTTATTAGGATAATTTATCCTTGAATATTATTATGGCCACAATCAGATGTGGTTATTCCTTCCCTTTTAAGTACCCTTAAAATTCTAAGTAAAAGGTGAAGTGCTAAAAAACTTATAATGTTTTCCAGAAAACAACCTATATTTTCTTTCATTGATTCAGGAAAATGCTGTGCCTGTTGAAAACAAAATAAATCTCTGTGAAATTTCCAGGAAAAAGACCATTTAGTTTTTGGAAAGCAGTGCTGCATGGTATAACCTAGGAATATATATATGGGGGAAATAGTAAATGAAATATCTATTTTAAACCATGGGAATGCAAAATGAATACTGAATTAGTAGGTCTAATTCTATTGAATGAGTACTGGACATAAGCAATCCAACATTATCCTCTAAGCAAACTCTAACGGTAATGCTGACTTTCCCTTTGCTGCTCTGCCTACCTTGGGTAAGTCCCAGCACACCTGAACAGTTTTCCTCACTGTTCACACACACACACACACCACACACACTGCTACAGATTGCTAGAGTCTCTTGTAAGGTAATTTTAACAGCATCTGTAGGCATTTTCCCTGCCCTTAATATTCTCCACTTAGTTTTGGCAAGAAGTACTTAAAAGAAACCCTTCTCAGGGTATCTCCAGAGGCTGTGCCCTTGGAGCATGACTGCATTGCAATGAGTTAGTTCTCCACCAGGCTGCTGAGGGCAGAATAAACCATCCCTGCCTTGGTTATGAACCCCCAGCTCAATGGTGGCTCCTCAGAGAGATGTATCCCTCAACACCCACTTAAAAATACCTTCTCTGCTAATTTTCTTTTTAAAACCAGAAATCCAGTCCTTAGGTTCAAACTGGTCAGCAAAATGTGGATTGGAGTTTGACAAGGTTAAGAAAAGAAAGGACTTCCTCACAACAGACCATGGCACTGCTGCTTTGCTACCAAGCACTGCAGGGTACTGATCCTGTGACATCTACTGGGAAAGATATTAATGAATGATTTCCATGGGATTTGGTATGAACATCCCTGCTTTCCCAAGGGTACAGCCCAGCCCCTCCAGGGGCCTGGCTCAGGTCCCTGCAGTGAGATGCAGCCCTGGTAACACACAAAACTAACCAGGGCTATTACTGTACTTCCACATCTTTGTTCAACAGTGCAGCTGGGACTCTGGTTCATCACATCTTCTAACTGTTATTGCTCCAAGGTGGCAGCAGACTGGAATAGAGCTCCCACTGCACTCTGGGGTGGCCACCACACTGCACCAGGGGCAGCCAGGCTGCTGTGCAGCCACACCAGGGCAGCTGTGACCAAGGGGTCACACTCGTGCTGGGCTCAGAGCAAGGAGACAAAGCTTTGCACCCCCTGCACAGACACTCATCTCTTTTTTCATCATCTTATCTGTGATTAGCTGCTGACTTGAAGAGAATTGTAGGGTTCAACAAGCACATTCATGCCCCAGGCTGTGGGGCCAGGAGAGCACCCACGATGGTTGCACACATTTGTTCACAGGAACTCGAGCACCTCTGTGCATGATGGTTCTCAGCATTCTCAGCTTTCACACGGGGCACTGGGGATTAATATCAGACTTCATAGAGCTCATGAAAGTCAGAGCAGAGTAACAATACCTTGTGTCACAAAAACAGTCACTTTCTGAAGGTACAGATCAAAGCGTGGGATTATCACCGTGGGCAGATCGACACCATTCAGGTGTGAAACAAGAATAACAAATAGTTTGGTATTGGGTGACAACAGGCACCTGAGGAGAGCTGCTGCTCCATCACCCTCCACAGCAGGGGAAAAATATTTATCCCCATGTTTTATTAAGCTCCCACTAGTTACCTGAAAAAATTATGGTTTTAGAATCCACTGAGTCACACTGAAGTACAGGAAGTCCAATCCTTTAAATAACTAAACTCATGAGTAATTTCACCTACACAGCCATAGTTGGGGAGGTGAACACACCACAAAAATAACCACCAGAGCATAAAAGGAGTGAGGCCAGTGCAGTGTTTTTAAAGCAAACTTTTGTCATCGTTTCATTTAAAGTAAGGACAAAACTCATCAGTTTAGGGTGCATGTATTTCTAATAAATGTAATGAAGGTAACTGTGTAATCTGGACACTTCTCCCTGAAAGCCTTTCCCTTTTTTATATTATTATTTTTATATAAGTAACTGCTAAATGCAGTCAGAATTTCTGAGACTAAATTAATTTATCCTCTCCCTAAAAGCATTCTGGGTGTCTTCTTACAGCAACGTGAAGGGTCATCACTGGTCTGGTCCTGTGCTCTGCTGAGCACATTCTGGCCCCAAATCCCCAGATATTGGTAAACCAGCAGATCTTTGGAGAATTTAGGCCATTATAAATATGAAGCATTATTAATCAGAGGATCTTTTTTAGTGGGAACTTCTGTCATTAAGATCTATATTCAACCCCACGAAAAACGTTCAGTGCAGTTTCAGTTCCAGCCATATCAATTTTAGCTGTGTGATTTCTCTGAAGCTCTGTTTTAAAGGCTTATGCACAATATACTGATTTTGCTGATTCTGTCCTACAAGGACACCTTTTATCTCAGGATTAAACCAGAGCCATCCACGATGGTCATTCTCTATCAGATTTCTGCCATCATTTTTCATACATGATACTCATCCTCTGAGCTGCACAGCTGAGATCAGGAACATCACAAAGTAAGGTCTCAGCTTTCATGAAGGTGGCAGAATGTGTGCCACAAAGAGCAGGCACTGTTCTGTGCTGGGATGTGCAGCTGTAAAATAAAGAAACAAGCACTGAATGCTGACATGGATTTCCTCATGGTCACCTGTATATGTTCCTCTCTGCTCATGTGATGATGGCTTAGTGACCTATTAGAGTAGAAACACTCCTGCTCTTTCTCCCCAGTGTTATTTCCATGCATTCCCCAAAGCTAAGGACTACTGTTAAAAATCCCAAGGTACCCTGGACCTGTCTCAGGGGGAGATGAGGATCCAGCTGAAAAAGCCACAAAGTAAAAGTAAGGTAGTAAACCTCCACCATGTGATATTTAATGGCATTTTGTACAGACACATGTTGTTATTGGACAACTCCATAGAACCTCTCTTTTTTCATATGACACTGAAATAATTTTTAGAACAACTGACAAATTTCTGTAGAAGTTTCAATACTTTATTCACAAACAAGGTGATAAAGACTAACATTAAATGGCCATGTAAAATGCAGACACCACAAAGCAGACAGAAATTAGATTAGTTAAAAAAAAGTCTTTGTGATTCCTTCCTTCTCCCTCCATTCTCAACTGTTCTGACTTTTAGTCAAGTCATTGAAAATCCCGAAACTTTCCAAATGCAACAGATGGGCCTCATCTACATGAGAAATCGAGTTGCCAAAACCATTAAAGCTAAAGCTAATAAGGTCACCCCTGAAGTCACAGTCTTGCTGGTCATTGCCTAGCCCCCTTCAACTGCCTGAACCAGAAAACCTACCCTGTTAATCTCATATCTTGAAGTTGATAATTTTAGTTGACTAGGTACTTCTTAGAACCAACGTTTCTTACATGACATGTTTACACTACAAGGATAACAGCATTGTAATCAATGTCTCCTGAAATAAAAGTAATTTTTTCAGACTCCAGAACAAACATAATTGCAAAGTTTTCCACGGACAGTGCAGCAAATGCTGAAATGCTATATAGCTGAGCAGGGTCCAGTTCTGCTTGGATGAGGAAAACCATACCTTAAAGTGGATTCTGAGCCTCAGTAATCTATATAAAATACAACAGCTGGATAAGAAATTTCCCAGCTGACATCCTCTTCATACAACAGTCATTCACAAGACCAATACTCTTCAGCAGCTCTCCCCATTTAGTGTTCTAATTACAGCAAGAGCATCCATGGATCTGTCCTGGGCAGATGGAACCTTGGATATGTATTTATCAAACCAGAACACAACTGCAAAATTATGTTCCTACCCCATCTTTTTGACTATGACACCTCTTGGCTTTCTGTATTACATATAAGCTACTATTCATTTCACTACTCAGCAAATATTAATAGGAACTTTATTAAATTGTGAAGGGTGCCAAGCAGAATTCTTCCTAATGAAATTCCTTCCTTCCAAAATTAGAGGTAACCACAACACAAATACTTATTTCCAGTTCCTTGCTTTTTAAGTAAGTGTTGCCTTTTTATGAATTCTGCCTGGGGCGTGCCTGCATAGGCAGGACAGGGGTTTCCCCCTGGGAGCAGCTTCCTGGCTGTGGCTGCTTACCCCAGACCAACAGAGTCAGTTCCTGTGGGTCCCTCTGGCTGCCAGCTGGAGGCCTGGATGAGCCTTTGGAATGAAGAGCAGC
>JBBMKD010000022.1:19676013-19696312 GCA_037834095.1 Argya squamiceps
TCTCTCTTCAAGTTTCCAGGGTGATTGACAGGGGGCTCCCCTCTGGGAGATACCACAGGGGTCAGGGGATGGGTGAGAGGGTTTGGGAAGGGATAAAGCAACATGACATAAATAAAATCCATATAAAACTCTGAAAGGCTTCATCATGCACTGCAACACAGGACAGTACTGCAGCAAAGCCAAGAAGGGAAGGAGAGCCTGGCTGAGGTGGTGCAGCCCCAGCTGCAGATCCTCTGTGTCATCCCTGGCCCTCCCTAGCAGTGTTCCCTGCAGCACAGCAGGGGCAGGAGGCTCTGGAAGCCCTGGGACAGACAGGAGAAGCCAGCAGCAGCAAGCAGTGCACCAGGGGGCTCCTGGCACCTGCTCCAGGCTCAGGGAGGCAGCAGAGCAGGGGGATCCCCAGTCCAGCAGGGAGCAGGGCAAGGCTGGCAGTGCCAGCCAGGGCTCCTGACCTGTGCTCCACATCTATGAACTGATCAAGTGCAGATGTGGAAAACCTTCCTGGCTATTGGACCTTCACCCAGAAAAACTAAGCCAAAATGACCTTGCTGAATCTCAAGGGTTTATAGGGCTTTTCCCCTCTGTTATTTTTTCATTTTCATTCCCTTCTGTATTTCTGGATTCTGGCCAGAACTGAAGAAGAAATGCCAGAATACTGTAAGGCTGGTTATTCTGCTATTTTTGTATTCTTTCCAACCTTGAATCCCCAAGTTCTGAAAGAAAAGGTATTCTCAGAAGTGCTCTAACCCAATTCTGCAGACCAAGGCAACTTGAAAAACATTTATCTCCAGCTATTTATCTAAATTCAACCTTCAACTTCCAAACACTTGTTGTCACTCCCCCTCTCACATCAGCATTAAAATATAAACAAGAGGAAGACTATAAAGAAATACTTGTAGTAGCTTATATCACATAATAGCTGTCACTCATTTACCATTTTAATATTAAAAAATATATATCAAACTGGGTATTTCCCATAAAGGTCAGGTACATAAGGAATATATTCCAGCAAATCAATAGGTAATTATTCTGAAGCCTACATATATCTTTTGGATTTACATCTCTACCTGTTTCAAAATAAACAATATCCTGTAACTGCAGAAAATCATTAAGAAGTGTTTTTGCTATTTATTACCAAAGTCAGGAATAATGGTTTCTTACTTGTGTATATGATCACTTAAGGGATATATTTGCCAAATTTTGAAGGGTTTTTTAAGGTTAAATTCTAAATCACATTACCACAGGAATATCTGTTCATGATTTTAATACATGTTTCAACAGAACTCCTCAATATTTTATTTTTTCCTCATAACCTAGGACAATATTTAATATGGGAAACAGATGCTGAAACAGACTATGAGTTATACCAAAAGCACACTTCAATTTTACACAATGACAGCCTGAAACACAAATGATCAGTAATTCTCAATCATAAAGAAACCAAAGACTATTACAGGACCACAACTGATCCACTCCAAAATACGAAGACTCATAAAAAGGAAGGTATTCCTTATGAATATGAATTAATAAGTGTTACTAGAGGTGCTACATATATAAGAAACAGGTCATAAAGTAATGAATACTCAAATATTTTCTCAAAATCAATTTCAATTATTCACATTTCTATGCTAGACTGTACTTTAGAAGATGAGTTGAGAGCATTAAAAAACTTTTATTATTCATTCAAAACTGAAGAGTGACCTTTCATTGTACAACTAGGTTTTCCCTGACATCTGGGATATAGGGTTTTTTTTCCATGAGGGACTAATCCTGCTTTTTAGCAGGCCCAAACTAAAAACTGCTTTTACTGCTAATAGTGACTGCACTTTCAGTCACCTTGTTTGTTCATAAATTCAATGACACCACAGTCTGCCACTAAGATAAATAGCAAATAATATTCTTTTTAGGAGCTTTAAGTATTCCTTCAGATTTTTAATAGAATTCCCCACTTGTCACTCTGAAATGTGGGAACAGAAGGCAAAGTAAAGGTGTCTCTTCTGTGAGGATGAGAATTCTGCATCCTGGCCATGGAAAGCATCCCTGCAGATGAGGGAGGAAAGCTGGAAGGCACTGACATTATCATCTGGCTGCAAGGACAGCTGAGAGAAGGGGGGGATGAGAGTGCACTTGGGCCTGCCAGCAGTAGATTTTTTTCCTGGCTGGGAATATTCAAGATACCCAAGCCAAAAATAGGAAGGGTGCAGTTAGTGATCTATCAAAGGCACAGCCAATAAACAATTAATCACACACATTTTTGCCAAGAAAAACAACACTTTATAATAAATTAAAGGTAAGAAGCTATTGCTATGCAAAGTACAAAGAACTAGAATTGATGTATGGGGTACTGAGAAACCTTCTGCAAGCTGCAACATGGATTAGACTTTATAATCAATTGTTCATGACAATGTCTTTTAGGACAGAAATATTCACAGCAGAATGACACGGCCAGAGCTCCTGGGCTGAAAGAACCACAGGTATCCACGAGGTATGAAACAGCCATAAACAAAAATGGACCACAGATGCCTGGTGTAATTCCACTCCTCTAGCAACACACAACTCTGCTCCAAAAAAAATCCTTCCTTCCTCAGGAAAAAAAATGAGTAAAGCCAACTCAACCAGAACCTGAGGCTTTAACTGGGATGGGGAGCTCTTGTTTGCAAATGATTTACAGATTATTTCCCTGCAGCAACAGAGAAGAAAAATGGGCTACTGTTGGAGAACTATCATCAGATGCCAAGAAAAAAAAGAATTTGCTATGAAGTCTGTGGATAAAGCAAACAGGAATCTTATTCTACATATGACCAAAACACACACATCACCCAAGGCCCCAAAAATGGCTGCAGCAGCACCAGAGCAGGGTCAGGGTCATCTCCCTGTGCTGCAACGGCCAAAATGGAACAGCCAAACACCAGGAGAGATGAAGGGCAAACAGCAAGGCAAGAGCAAGGCTGGACACACTGGGCACTGGGCAGAGCTGTGGCTGCCCCTGGACCCCTTGGAGTGCCCAGGCCAGGCTGGACACGGCTTGGAGCACCTGGGACAGTGGAAGGTGGCCCTGCCCATGGCAAGGGTGGCATTGGAGGAGCTCTAAGACCTTTCCACCCCAAACCAGACTGATTCTATAAATACTGCTAGACATGTAACATACAGATGAATGCTCCAGAATTAAAAAGAAAATTATTAATTGTGTATAATGATTTTTAAAAGCCACATACACACAGGTAGAAACAGCTCAAACTCCTCTATTAGATGAAACTAAAAATGTGACTATGCTTAGTATTATTATTTTCCATTTTGCTTAATCATATCTTTTAGACAGACTACCCAAACAAGTTCATAAACTCTATTATTCATTTAAATACATGAACTTGAAAACACTGATTCAGAAAGGAAAACAAAGCATTCTTTCAATACTGCAAAAGCTAAAGCAGTAACACAATAGTTACATATGATTTAATTGTAATGAAAACATAGTGTATTCAAAAAAATAGCAATTAGCAAAATCCTGGCACCACCATGTGTCTAGACAAGAAAGCTCCCTGTTAATACAGATGAAGAGGAGCAAGGGTAAGACATTAAAGTATTCCCACATCTTTTTTCCCTCAGTAATTTCCTCTGCAAGAAATAATGGAAGCAGCACGCACCTCTAGGAAAACAGCTCAATTTCTTTCAGAAAAACAACTCCTGGCTCCTAAAACCTAACAACCTTTCAGAACCTCCAGGTGCAGTGACCAGGAGCTCTGGCTGTGTGTGGTGCTGGCTGGCACAGACACCAGCAGAGCTGTGCCCTGGGCTCCCAGCACAGGAGGGACTCTGTAAAGCACAGCTGGGCCAGGACAGGCTCCCAGTGCAGCCCCCAGCTGGGCAGCCACACTCCACGGGGAGCTCCAGCCACTGCCCAGCAGCTCCTGCTGAAGGAACGTGGGTGGGCTCAAGCAGCCAGGTCTGTGTATAAATCCTCACATTTTAACACTGTCAGTCTTCAGACAACAATCACCTCTCTGCTCCATCGTGGGATTATCTTTTCATTTGATCTAAATACACCTCTTAGAAGTTCTCTGCTGCCTTTATATAATGACAATAGAATCAGTTTTCTCTCCTGATAAAAAAAAGCACATTTTTCACATATGCAAGCAACAGTTCATTAATATTCCTCCATCCTTCTTTGGAATACATAAAATTGTAGCATGCACCTTATATAAATTAACCAAACCCTGCCAAGTTATCTATTGCATCTGGTTTTTAGAAGAGCTTTTCACTTATTAGAAACATTCATAGACCACATGGAATTACATGATTTATATTCTGGAAGTCCCTTTAAACCATGGCATCTAAAGGCCAGGAGATACAGAGCGAGCTGGGACAATGTTCAAAGGGAGCTCTCGGGTCTATTTCTCCAAACAAGCCAGGAGAGACAAAAAAGGCAAAGACAAAAGGGAAAGCAGAGGGGCATAAGTGAATCTGTAGGAGCTACAAGTGGAAGAAAACGTCTACAAGGTCCTTGCAGAGACTCCTCAGCCTAATGAAATCACCAGGTGTTGTCCTATGGCTTTTGCAGGCACCTTTTCAGTGAGGCCTTTGTGCCACACAGGCTTTAATTCAGCAAAGCAATTAGTCAGGACTACCAACACACTAATTGATGCCAGTGAAGTCAATGAAAGCAAATTGCTTACACTGTTTACATCTTTTGCTGAACTAAAAGCAAGGTGGATGTTGAGAGAGGGGAGGGGAAATCAATAGCACAGAAAAAGGCAGTGCAAAAGCAGGAGAGGCTGAGGGTTTGATGGAAGCAGCCAGGCACTTAAGCAGAGAGATAATGCAGGCAGGATGCTCTTACTGCACTGGAGATAATGCTGAAATGATGTGGGGCAGTGGGAGCATTGAAAGCTTCACAAATCTACTGAAGATGACTTTTAGCCTGCTGCAAGTTTTACCACCTAGCTGAATTAAGGTATCTATAAGAGTCCAGACAAAAGCAAAGTTACAAACAAAGTAACCAACGTGAACAGAAATTAATTTGCTTTTACAGGATAACCACTGTTAGAAAACCAAGAGCTGTTTGCTGTAAGAGAAAGGTACAACTGTTTCAGACTAATAAATCCCCAAATGAAGCAAACCCCAAAGGCTGACGTGCAATGAAGCTGCCAAACAATCCAAAAAAGCACCTCGTGCTTTTTCATTTTTGTATCTTCATTCACAGCAAAACTATTTTCTTTGTGCATTTCACATCCACAAATGAATTCACCTTCCTGATGGTCTAATCCCAGCTGTCAGCTCCTGCACAAGACATGCTGGAATTAAGCACTGTAAGCACTTAATGCCAAACCAGTGGGACATTGCTCCAACACGAAGTCTGCTTTACTTCTAAAAATGTCTCTAAAATTACAGAATTTATAGACACTACAGCAAAGAGAAAACCCCTAGAATATGTCATAATCCCATTTTATTTCTGGCAAGATCAACTCCTACCACCCACCTGGCCCAGAGGAATCATTGTCCATGACCATTAAGAAGTTTTTAACTTTGTTTACAGTCAAATCAACCACAAAAACTCTTTACTGTGTGAAGAGAAATTATATAATCATTTGCTTAAATCAGTTTCCAAAGTCTTGAGGAGATACCCCAATCTGAGCTACCAATATGGACAAAGTTAAAGTATTTCAAATCCTGTGACTTCTCAAGTAACAGTAAAGAAATTCTATGGTCAGATTAGAATTTTATAAAAGCTTTCTTTCCAGGCAGCTGCCTAATATACTGAACAGGCTGAACACAAAATGAGTCAAAGATCAAGAGTAAGTTATCTGAGGTGTCAAGTGCATAAGGTTAAAGGTGAGATTTTATTAGGTCAAAGGTGATATAAATAAAATCTTTTATGTCAAAGAAGAAGGGTCACAGACAAGACATATATCATCTTAAGACATCACAGATGACAAGTAATAACTTTAAGTAGCACAAGTGTGTTCTCACTAGAGTTACCTTCACTGACTGAAAAATTGAAAACAGTGATAAATAAGTAACTGTGACTATTACAAAGCTTCTCTGGAATATGAGTTCACTTCTGTAATACTTGGAATTTTTTTTCTCAAGTATTTCAAAACTTGAGAAGTTACTGAATGCTTTAGGTGTGAGGTTGGCACTAACTATGCATGCTGAATAAAGGGATACACAAAGGAGATTGCTCTGATTGGTAAAACTGCTTTCCTACTTTACACTGCCCAGATTTATAACAAGTGTCTCAGTACTGCTCTTTGACAAAAAAAGTAATAAAAAGCCAAGAAGGCCTCAGGCCCAGGAAATTTCAGGTTACAATAATACAGTTAAGAATTTTATATTTGGACTAACTGAAATATAGCCATAAATAAGATACAAAACACCTAACAATAGAAGCATCCATACATTGCCAGTATGCCAAATGCTATGCAGTATCTTGGTTAAGGATACTGGAATTTGATACAGTATTTCTCAAGCTGTTCATTCAGTCAAAATTGTTCTCTCCTTCCTCTCCTCCACTAAGCATTATTCAAGCAATACACACATTTAACCTTCATCTAAGTCTAACGTTCTCCTCAAAATATTTTGCTGAGGAACCCTGGATTGAGGCACAAAACTCAGGACCTTTGTGCCCTCTAGTGGAACTTCTCTTTTAGCAGCTGGTTGCAAAGGCAGCTGTTGGCACCTGATCCCATTCTCCAGAACCTGGAACTGCTCAGTGATCACATCAGATGTGGAGAGTGTGTCACAAGGACATCCAGCTCCTGTTTTCCCCCTCTGAGCCAGCTGCCCAGCAGGAACCACACTGCAGCCACCAGTGGCCACACAGGTACCACTGAAGACCAGAGAGATCCAAGAAAATGTCCATCAATAGCTGGCACTGCCCACAACAGGACAGGTTCTGGGAAATCTTACAGCTGGTGTTTCCAGGCAAACACTATGGAGATTTCTCACATATATACACAAGGTAAGCCTGGCACCCAAAATCCAAATCCAGAACCACACAACTCCCACTAACCACTGTCCAAGAGGAAAAAAGAAACTGAGAAAGCAGTTTATGTATTTTCATTACAGCTGGGAAGGGGCAGGAAAGTGCAACTCCACAAACATTTATTCCTCCAGACTACTGTGCCTCTCCAGTTATCTTTTTCTGCTTTTTTAGTGATAATCACCTCTGTGGATTTCAGTACTTCAGAGACCTAACTCTCCAGAGCTTTTTATACAGGAAAACATGTCACTACCAGATGTAAGAAGCTGCAAACAAAGAGAAGATTTCAGTAAATAAAAACAGTAAAAGAACTGTGGAGGAAAGTGAAAAAATCAAAACCACTGGACAGTGGCATCTGAATCAGCTTGGCTGGAAACAGATTTCCAAACAGAATTAAGTTTAATCTGAATCAGTGCTGAAGAACTGGCTTGCTCACTATTTCCTCCTAACACCTGACAGATATAACACAGGGGCATTCACTCATTTTTTGGATGTGGCATAGAAAAGGCCTTGAGTTAATACTGCAGTTGAATTCTGGCAGCAGCAACGAAAAATTAAATGAGACAACTATGCAGATGTCTTGTCTACAAAAGAGTAGCCTCCTGGTATAGTATAAAATGTCAATGCTTCCTCAAAATCACCCTAAATGGCAAATCTTCTAAAGAAGCTACTGAAAACCTACTTTTCTTTTTAGCAATATTAATACTTCCAAAGCATTTCAAATCTTACATTTTGAAGTAATTTAGCACTAAGTTTTCAGCATTATGGAATGTGATGCACAGGACAGCACATCTGCTCACCTAAAAGAGGAGTAAGGGATTTTAAGCAACAAGAAGAAACAAAGAAAATAGCAGGATGGTGACAACTGTAATGTGTAAGATTTTTAGGATGAAAAGATAAATGTAGTGACATGAAAAATGCCTTTGATTAACAGAAAAGCAATGAGTCCCACTTTATAAAGAATCAACTTCAAATGGCAACTGTCTGCAGTATGTGAATGCACTGTTGCTTTCAGTGCTTTTCACTGGTAGTCTGCTATGAGCCCCATGCTAACAGAAACAGTCTTGTTCAACTCCTTATTCAAGACTTTCATAGGCTACTTAGCTGAATGGGATTTAAAACCAGAAGTAACATAGACAAATAGTACAAAACTCACCACTTCTTCATCTGAAAGCTCTCGTCCTTGGATACTACTGTTTTCTCTCACAGCCTGTTGGTGTTTTTTCCCTTTAATGTGGCTGAAAAGATACACTTCTGATGAAATCTGTAATGACAATAACTTAATAGTTATTCTTCCTCTGTAAATTCCATAATGTATAAATAACAGTACTTTAAATGTGATGTTAAAAATGCCAATTTGCCAGGGGTATGTTCAGAAATTCAAGCACAGTACTTTACTCCTCAACCTAATTTACATAAACACCTTTTATGCAGGACTTAACAGTAAATTAGCATGATTTGCTAGCCAGCAGTGTAAGAGTAGATTAAAAAACACGTTAGGCTGTCCTCTCATTTTCACTTTAATCTAATTTCATATACTGGAGTTTCATTCTGAAATGCATGATCAGTGAGTACACAGGACTCCAGCCTGCTGAGCCTGAGTTTCTGTTCCCACTGCCTGAGGTGATCCCATGCAATCTTGCTTAATGCAGCAATTAAAGAGAAATAATGCTCAGTGGCATATAAGGCTCCAATAATGCACAGTCTCTGCAAAGCAGTGAAAGCAGTTATCAGTAAGAGATCTCTCAGCTCTGGCCCAGTGGCTGTGTGGCTTCTCTCCCCCTCCATTCCTGGGACAGGGAGGGCAGGCACAGGCAGAGAGCCCCTGCTGAGCTTGGGACACTGCCAAGCAGTGTCCTTGGCTTCCAATGGCAGCCAAAAAATCAGACACCAAAGGAAGAGAGGAGACAAAGAGAACACTCCTTTTCCTGTCCAACACTTATAAATGTCCAATCAAACTCCATTTGAGAACTTCTTGAGCATGATGTGGTTTCTCTGTGAATTTCAGTCCAACGACACTTAGCCAATCAGCCCCTGAACTCACAGTAAATTCAAATATCCACAGAATCTTACAAAAACGTGTTCCCAGCTCAGCTGCCTGCTATGTAAAGGACCACATTCTTTATTTTGCTTTAAATCTCTTTTAACTACCTTCTTCCATCTGATGCTCCTGAGTTCTTGCTTCTCTCAGCAGGGACAGCCAATAACTGAGCATTGCTGTCTCCATTCTACCCATAGCTCTATGGCTCTTCTAAATCTTCCCTAACCCACCTGATTCATGGGCAGAAGACTAAGATGAACTATTTACAAAAGCAGAGCAGCAAGTGAGTGAAACAGAACTTGCAGCTTCACGGCTGGGGTTGGTGTGGCAATTCCAGCAGCATCCCCCTGCCCAACTCACCATGACATTGCACAAGGAGCACTGCTTCTTTCGCTCGTAGGGTGTGAGCTTTGGTGCATAGTCAGTGTTAGCATGTCTTCCACTGCTGAGTTCAGCTGCCTTCTCTTTTCTCTGTTCAATTTGTTCCATGTGCCTTCTAATACTTTCATCGTGCTGAATGGAAAATAAACAAAGCAACAAAGAGAAATCACATTGAATGACAGCAAATGGAATTGAACTGTGCAAAGAAATATTGACACATTTTTCAACTAATGTATCCTTTTATACCTTCAGTTGAATCTTCTTCTGCAGTTCCTCCATGGCTTCTTGCTGAGCTGCAGTAAGGGCTGCCAATCTCTCTTCTCGATCTCTAACCAAAAGATAACAAGTATAGGGAGAATTTGTATCAATGTAAAGCATGAACAACACTGACACATTCATGTCTGGAATGCAGAACAAGAAAACCCAAAGATGAAGTTGAAGATGGTTCATGGAAATGGTTCAGTGGAAAAGAAAAACAACAAAAAGCAACTCAGATATCAGAGAATGCTGATGTTTTCATTTGAATGACCTGACAAAGACACTTGAACCTTTGTAGCAGAACCTGGATCACACCTCAGTCCCAAGACTGCACAAAAAATGATGAATGTGAAACCCTGTCACCACTTGCACTCCACAGCCAAGGGCTGCAGTCAGTGAATCAGTGAGGAGGAGCAGATGACAAATGGCAAAAACCCCTTGCAGCACTGAGGGCAGTGCTTCATAAAATGTTCACTGGTACAAATCTAAATAATGAAACTTCCAGATAAACCTTCTCTGACCAACAGCATCACCGTGTTGAAGAGATTTAGACTTTTTTTTCTGAGAAAAGAACAAGAGGTCTAACTTGACTTATAACCATGACCAGTAAGGAGAAACCCAGGTAAGCAGGTAAGAGTTTCATCAAGACCAACTTCCCAGTGATCAGTAAGCCAAGGGAGCAATTAAATCCTAAAGGGGAAGAAAGTCAGCTACTCATGATGTTTATACAAACAAAATTTGTACAGCTGATGGAAGAGAAGCCTGGCAGCTCTAAAGTGCCAAAGACATAATGAAGGCATAAAACTGAGCTAGGAAGGAGTCAAAGGCCATCAGCCATCTTTTCAAAAAGCATTCCAAAATTAAAGGAGCCTGAGTGACAAAACTGGAGAGCCTGACATCAGGACTATTACCCAAATTGCAATGGATTACGTCATGTGTGGATTTCTGTTTGTCTGGGTATTTAAAGAGAAATCCAATAGAAAAAAACAAAATCAGTTCCATTCCAAACAAAGAAGGCTCAGCTAAAGTAACATTTTTAAAACAAAAAGCCACAGAAAACATAAAAGCAGTTAGGAAAGAAGACAGCAGAGGAAGTAAATCAAATGATAAACACTAAAAATTGTTTTTTCAGAAAGAAAAGGTGAACTCTTCCAATCACTGTGGGCAGAGGAGGGGTGAGAAGGAGACTATGGATGAGAAGCATTAGGCAGTTTATGTGTTATTGTCCATGAGGTACAGAAAGGAAAACTTAACTACAAGCAGATTTTAGCTGTTTCTTTCAGTCTGCATTTTTACATATTTGTTTAATGCTACAAACTACAGCAGATTATTACCATTTCATACTTTGGGTTAATAATGTTTTATCTTTGAAAAAATTCCCAAGTTTCCATTTATAGAGCATCAACACAACTCCTGCACAAGCCCTTCTGAACAGTTTTACTTTTCCATAGTTAGGGCACTTTATACAGTTTTATGATTTCTATTGAGAAGAACAACATTTTCTATATTGTGGATTTCAACTCTCTGGAATATAGAATACTTTGAAATTACAACTAAAACTTTGCTGGAAACAAGTTAAGGGCAGAGGGGGCTTTAAAGTCAGTTTTAAGTACACTATTCCATTCATACAGATGTTTTAATCACCAACAGATGTACACAGTAAAGCTTATACTGAAGAAACTTTAAGCAGATACTGCAAAAATTGCTCATTCCAGCCAGTATTTAATCTTCAGGATACCAGGGAAATCTTCACAGGAGGAAAAAACCCAAAAAACACCAAGTGATACCCCTGAGGTTCCACCAAAACACACTGCAATCCAGGATGGAAGGGACAGGCCAGCCAGATTTCTGTCAAGCTCATCCCTCCCTGAGCCTCAAACCCAGGGCACTGAGTCTTCCCCTCACTCTGCTATGTTAGAGAAACCTCATAACAGTTACTAGGGAGATGTAATGACTCTGACATAACAGAATCATCACATTGTAAGGCACCACACACATTCTTTCCTACTCTTTCCCAAAATGATATTAAAAAAAAAAAATGGAAAAGAAAAAAAGAAAAAATCTCTCATGTAATCAACATCTGGCAAAGAAAAGAAAAGAAAAACAAGTGCAAGCACGGCACTGCAATATCAAGTACAAAAAGGGTTTGAAAACTGAGTGTTAGAGCAACAAACACAGAGGAGGTTTGCTGACACACAACAGGAACAGAAGGCAAATGGAAACTGCTTCTCCTCACAAGTCATAAGGAAATGAATGGGGTGCAACAAAGGGATGGGGCCAATTTAACACTTACTAAACCCAAAAAGCAAGGAGATATGCTTGGAGATTTTCCAAGGATCTAACTGTAGAAGGCCTTAGAAGACAAAGATGTCAGCAGGGCAATTACTGGCCACTCACTTACTCTGAGGGTTTTCTCAGATTTCAGAAAGATGTAGAAGCCTTACACATGCAGGCTCTGTCTGCCCAAAACAGCATAACCAAATCCTCCATTAGTCGTACTGTTCCTCAAGTATTTGCAAACAAGAATGAGACACTGAAGGATCCCTTCCAGCTCACTCTACCTCATTGTGATTTTGGCTCAATACACTGAGGAAATGTCCATGAAGCCCCAGTAAAGGCTACAGATCCTGCCCAGAATTCATTACACATCTAATGGAAAGCTGAATCTCTTTATGATGCCATTCAGTACTTCAGAATATGAAAGGTGATCAATACATTTCTGAATATTTTACTTGGGGAAAAAAATCCTCCTCGTGACAATTTTCATTACTGAACACCCATCACAGAAAAACCTCAAAATTTTACCAAGGTTTTAAGGAATACTTACAGCAGGGGAACTGCAGGAAAAGAGGGAGAAATAGGAGGTGAATACAAAGAGAATTTGGTAAATTAAACAAGCAGAATGTAGCAAGACTACATCAGACTGGAAAGTAAACCTGTCTCATACACCAGCATTCATTCTCTCTGCACCTCATGCTTGGCTCCAAAGGAAGAGAGATGAGAGTCCATGTGAAGTGCCCTTTATGAACCTTTAATTATGGACAAAACTATAAACCAAGTAGTTCACAGACAGCAGAATTAATGAAGCCTGATTTCCTGGCTGTGTGCATCACAAATACAATCTTTTGTGTCTACAACAACGTGAAATCAAATTGATGCCAGTAAGTACAACAATTTCTGAAGAGTGGAGGAAATGAAGAATATGGATACATTATTCTTGTTTCCTTTGAACACTAAGGTGAAATATGAGAAAGGTGAATTATTACAAGGTCTTGTCAGCAATAAAAGTAAGATGAATATAACAAAATACAGTCTTAGAACTTATATTGTACTTGTATGTAAGAAATACAAAAACGTACTACAGAATTTATGATGACTCACCTGATTTCTTCTTTCAAGCCATTCATAAGGAATCCTTATTAATGCTACTTGTTAAAATCCTAAGGCTGACAAGCCAGGAAGGTACTGCTGTTATAGAGAAGGTGCAGTTTGCTGGGGGAGGTAATGGTGAAGGGAACCAAAGAACTAACTGCAAAGTTACCTGGCCCTCTCCCGTGCTGCATCTTCTCGTGCTTTTTCCTTCTCTTGCCTCTGCTGCTCAATCCTTGCCTCCTGCTCCTTCCTCTTCATCAGCAGCTCCTCCACCCGGGCCTGCCGCTCCGCTTCCAGGGCTCTCTTGCGCTCCTGCCCAGGGAAAAGCAAACTCTCACTGCTCTTTTAGGCATGAAATGCACAGGACTAAGGAGAAACTGCATTTTAACGTCTGCAGAGCCAAAATGAAACACAAACCTGAATTCCATTGTGCCCCTGCAGCCACAGGGCCGCCCTACCTGAACCGCCTCGTCCCGCGCCTGTTTCTCCTCCTGCCTTCGCTGCCGCTCCTCCTGCAGCTCGTTCAAACGCTGCTCGTACTCCTTGAGCTTGTTCAGCACGTCGTGCCGCTTGTTCTGAGCTTCCAAGGTGTTGATAAAAGCGATTTCATTCACCTGAAAACAATCAGAAAGTGGAAGAAAAGACCCAAGAAGCTGAAATAGGTTTCATCGCAGGGAATTTCATCCATTTGTTAATTATCCACTTGATAATTAAACTGGTGGGACATTTCTCCAGATGGGTTGGAAAACCACCAACTTGAGAATAAGTCTTTAGGTTTTGTAATGGTTTTTGTTTCGTTTTATTTGTTTTAAACAAGACAGCCCATGGAACATAAAAAGAAAATGTGAATTGTATCAGGGAAACAAGAAACTTTGGGTAGCATACAGAAAAATTCTCTCAATTCTACCAGCACTGAGACTTCATCAGTCCATTCTCTCAGCCACAACACGTGTAATGTTAAAACCCAGAGGGATGAACCAGTAAAATACACAAGTGCTAGTAGAATCCAACAAGGCTTTTGAGCTAACTTTAAATATATGTGTACTTACTGATGAAAAAAGTGAAAGTATACATAGTATGAATAAGAAAAAACCAAACAAGCTTGTGTTCTAATATTTCTTATCCATACAGCCTGTTTCATGAACATGTATTATCTTTTTCAGCCACAGGAGAGTGCAATACATAAGAACAAAAAAATAATAAGAAAAGGTTAGCTTAAAAGAACTTTACCATGTACACTAAATAAAACAGGTGAAGAGAACACATACGGAAAGACAAAAACAGATCATGAAAAAGGGTGGCAGGATCATGTTTGTAACTTTGTTTACTGACTAGAATCCATTTACAGAATGGATTTTACAGGTCAGTACACAAGGAAGCACTGGGAATTTAGATAACCAACTGGGCAGCAACAGTTACCATGGTCTGCAGCTATCCTACCCATCAGCTATTTCTCTAAAGCCTTCTGGCCCAATTAACCTTGATTTCCAGAACATAAGAACCTCATGAGGCAGCAGACCCCACACATTTAAACACACAATATTTGAAACATCTGCTTATCTGGGGAACTATGGCAAGTGTGATTTAGTTAACATAATTACAGAAGTCACACTGATGTAATGGAATAGTAATCAATGTACAGCAGACTGAATTAGGTAGCCTAGAAATCCTTTTAATCCAAGAGAGGAACAGCAACTAAGTAAAAAAGTGCAATCAGTTTTGTTGTGCTTATCTTGAAACACAAACGAACAGCTGCATCAATCACAGCTGGGATACATGTTCACCATATAATGAAACAGTTTTGAGGAGATACATGTATCCTCACTTGGGAAAACCAGCCTTTAAAATAAAATACTTCATTTATTTTATGCTGGTTTTGGCTGGGATAGAGTTAACTCTCATTGTAGTAGCTACTATGGGAGTATGTTTAGGATTTGTGCTGGAAACTATGCTGACAGCACAGGGATGTTTTAGTTACAGCACAGCAACAAGGCCAAGGGACCAAAGGGATATCTAAAACCACAGGACATCATGTGCAGGAACAAAATTGGGAGGAAGTTGGTGTGGGACCACTGTCAATTGTTTCCTTTTGCATCACCTGTCTTTCTTTAACATTTACCTCTCTTTGTTATTTTCCTTTTTCTTAGAACTGAGTTTTCTCCATCCACTTATTGAACCATTTCTGTATCAACCCATGAAATTTTTTACCTTTACACTCCTGATTCTCTTCCCCCATCCCATGGGACAGGAGGCAGAGTAAGTGTGTGGTTGTGTGGTGCTTAGTTGCTGTCTGGGGTTAAACCATTAAAAATTTTATCCAGGTAGTATAAATGAAGCAAACCAAAAAACACCCATCTAGTGATTGCCTTATGGAATTATGTATTAGGTCAGAAGAGCACTAAAGCTACTTAATTTAGAGTAACTGCCACATGCTAACTGCAGGTCTCTGTCTATTCCCAGCTGCTCAGCAACATCAGTGGTACAAAACACAGTAACACAACCACAGTTTAAGGACACAGTATGCTGCATCTGGAATGGCTTTTCAACAAAGGAGAAGAAAAATGAGCTCCCCCTCAAGAAGGAGAAGAAAAATGGAGCTGGAAAAGCACAGAATTGACCATCATATCTTCTAGTCCTTCCAGGAGGACTAGGTATCACCAAAAATGCTGCCACACTGTGAGGAACAAAAGCAGCAAGATAATGATCAGCTCCTTATTTCAACCCATCTTTTCTTCCACATCAAATCCCCATGATGTTTAATAACAGCTAATTAATTTTAGTGTCACACTAGAAAAAATGCACCATTTAGACATCAGCATTTATCTGCCTCATGGCTCACATGTGTTTCTATCTAACCTGCACTGTCCTTCACAAACTACTCAGGAGTACTCTGAGGTACAACATACATAAAAGCATAGCTATTAAATAGTTCCTTTGAAAGCAAAGTCACTTACCTTGGCTTCTTCCTCTTGTGCTTTTTTCACAATTGCTTGTAGCTGCACCTCACGTTTGAATTCTGCATGGAGTAACTTCTCCTCCATCATCCTGCGCCTTTGATCTAACAATTCCTCTTTCCATTTCCTCACATCTTTCTCCTACACACAAGGAGTCAATTCATTACTAACACAGCATCTGACAACGTGGCCTGAATTTCACTCAGCATTTTCTAATACTTGAAGCCTTTTTCACAGTAACAAAATATTTTCATGCCCTACACAAAGCCTGCCTTAAGTTTAACCCGAAGGACACCGCCTCAGTTTGGTGAATTTTACCATTTCTGTTGGACACATGCAACACATTTCTACACATATTGTCATATCTTCCCTGAATCTGAGATCTTAAAACAGTCAGGAAGTTCATGATTTGAAATAATGCTATCTTTAATTGCTGTGATGCACGAGTCAGCTGTGAAAACTACTCAGATGACAACTTCATTTCACCACTAGTTTGAATCTCTAATATGACAACCACGTGGAAAAAAATCCTTTACTGAAAAGCAGCAGAGATTTATATCACAGAAAGCTTACTCTCTCCATTAATTTCTGAAGCTTCAGTGTCTTTTCTTCACGTAACTTTTCCCTCAGCTGTTGAGCCTTCATTTGTTTCTCTTCATGCTTCTTTTTGGATTCTGCTATTGTTCTTTTAATAAAAGCCAAAGTAGAACAAAAGGAAGTTAGACAATATTAACTGACAGCACAGCAAACATTTCTATTCCATTTCACTAAGAGAAAACAAATAGGCCACTGGAGGGCAATTATTTCCTGTAAATGTGGATACTGCTCCTCTAGACTGCCGTATTTGGTGGACAACGTAGCACGAGCCTACTCATGAAAAGATATAGAGAGATTTCTGTAGCACTTTCCACCCAGAGACTCAAACAGAGTAGATTTATGCTGAGTTTCCAGCAGCCAGGAGTTTGGGTGCCTGTTTTCCCTGGCTGAGCAGGCAGGGGACCAGGGCAGCACCTTTTGCGGGAGGGTGACGAGAGTTTCTCGTGCATGTGGATGCCATGGCCGGGGGGGCGCGCGGGCTCCTCCTCCACTCTGTCTCCCCACGAGTTGCTCTGGCGCCACGACTCACGAGCTGTGCAGATAAAAACAAAGGTGGAGATAATTTAAACACACTTTTCCACAAGCAATGCCGTTAATAAGGATGAGTTTCTCAGGTTCTCTCCCAAATGTGTTTCCTTGGGCCTAGGTGCAAATACAGACTGAAGCATCTTTAATACCTGTCCTTTTTTAATGTGATTTTATTGCACTTTTATCCAGATGTTAATATAAAACTGGATTAAAACCTTTAAAATTCTAATTCTTTCATGCAGAAAGAGAACTGAAGAACAAAGAGGCACAGACAGTTTGAACACAAAGTCTATCTCACCTCAGGAAACAACAGAGAAGACAGCAAGGCAATGTGTTGGGCAAACTTCTGGGACCTTAACTGGTCAAGAACAAAATGGGAATTTTTCTAAATTTTTAATGTCATTACCATGTAAGCACAGCAAATATATCAAAATTTACCTTCATAATCTGCCAGAACATCATTCCAGTCCATAGACAAACCACAGAAGGATATGCCTCCATTGCCCATATTAGCCTGAAATTTAATATGAACCAGTAAAAACATAAACCTTAACTCGCAGGTGCACACACACAATAAATGGTGCCAACTCAGCAATACTCAGCAATGCTTCCACAAACAAAACAGAACTGGCTATCCCAAATGTAGATGCTGCTCCTGCTCTGACATAAAAATGAAGACTTTTGCTTCACCTACTCTTCCAGAGTAGCAATGAACGTAACAAGTCCCAGCTGCCCCTGTTCTGCACCAGAAAGAGGCAGCAGGACACTGACTGCAAGCCCTGAGGGCTCTGTACCACTCAGCAGCACTGTGCTGCTGTGTTCAGTAGGACTAAATATCCCTTATGGGATAATGATTACATGGCACTATTTCACATGTCAGAACAGGTTACAACAACAGCAGAACAAACACTAACAAATTCTGTATTCATTCTCCACTGACAACCAAGCTTGAATCTGGGAACAGTAAAATGAACTGGACACTCACAGAGAAGTCACTGTCATTGTCAGTCTCGATGTTGATGTCATTGTTTTCCTCTGCCTCAATCTCTCTGGTTAACTGCTCCTCCTCTGCAATGGCACTGGCAATGGCTTCTTCATTTGCCTTCTCCAGCCGATCTGCCAACTCTTCTTTCTTAGCAAGGACTTCTGCCATGGACTGGAGGAAACATGACACCAGAAAAAACCCTAAATAAGTAGCAGGCACAAAAAGGAGGATTCCACATAGTTAACGTGAATTATATGATATTTTGTTTGACTTCTCTTTAAAGTTTTTTACTGATATATTTTGTGAAGGTAGCTGAAAATATAAACCCCACTAGAAGTGTTAGCAACTATTAGCTCACTTAATAACTACATGAAACACTTATGAAATTAATTATTCAAAATCCAAAAACTTATTCTACAAACACTGTCACTAAGAGCACAAAGACAATTCTCCAGTAATTACTGTTTTAAATACTTACTCTTAGGGACTAAGCAAGGCATACTCTGAGACATGAGGGTATGCCATGCTGTTACCTCTACAAAAGGAACCATGCTCCAAAGTATTATTGAAAGATGGAAATTATCTGAAAGTATCTGGAAACTTTACCATAGTTAATACAATGGAATCTCAGGCTGTACTTGTTTTTCAACATGAATGACAAGAGAGTGGAGCAAAAATGTAATCCTGGATATGCTGATTGTCTTTTCCTTCTCCAGTGTCCAGCATTAATCAGTCCACTTCCACTCCAGTACCAAACCATGTGCCACAATGCACAAACCAGTGTTTAAAGCAGACTAATCTGGAGCAGTAAAATGCTTCCAAGAGACACAGATCCCACCAACCTGGAAGCATCCTGAACTGTTAAAAACTGAGCATCTGAAATAATGTTAGTGGGTGAGATGCTTGAAATCTGCTCTAAAAGCAAACAGGTACTTAGCTTGGAAGTTATCTAGCAGGACTCCAGTTTGCAAAAGTTAAAGGGAAAATGATTTACAGAAAAACTTCTGCAAATCAGAATTTTAATCTCATTTCTGACAAAACAAAATCAAACCAAAAACAAAACTGAAACAAACACAAAGCCCTAAAAACCCAAACCAAAACAAAGTACGAAAACATAACCTGGATTTTATGTAACATTACAGCAACTCTCCATTCAGAGAACCCCAGTGAAGCACACACCCTGAGACCTGCATAATTCTCCAGACAGGAAGGGACATTTTTTGGGAAGCCAGATAAAAAAGAAAACTGACTTCACGTTTTTTGCTTTAAGAATGGCATTCCTCCAAATTGCTTGTTGTGAAGGAAGACCCAGCAGAGCAACTCAGCAAGTCTTAAAAGGCAGAGGTCTGACTCTGTTTCTAACAGAATTTTGATATCCCATGTGCTTCCAGTTGAAACTGAAGTAAGACTTTAATGAGACTGTGACTTAAAATGACAGCTAGTGGAAGGAAATGAAAAATTAGCACAAGCATTATTAAAATGAGAACACAGATCTCTTTATTCCAAATAACACATTTGTATCTTTCTACTTTAAGTTCTGAAACTTTACCAGAATTAAATTCTATAACAAAAAGTATCCGTGCAACAATTTATTTTTTCTACAGTAAGTACCTCATAGATTTTTCTACAGCTTTTACATAAGGCTAACAATAAACACTGTGCAACACACACCAAGAAAATTAAGGCTTAGATTTATTATTCTTACAAGAATTCTTACCAATCTGGCAGCACTCACATTTGAAATATCTGAGGGATCCATTTCAGTTTCAGATTTAGCTTTTTCTGTTTGATACCAGTCTGTAGCATCAGTGCTCTGGGAGGAGGCTTCATTCATCTGCAGAGTTTTGGAACCGCAGTCAGTACTGGTGAGAACTGGAGGCATCTCAGGAGCTGGTTCTGAGGAATCCCCTTGCAATGCTGTGCCAGGGCTCCCATTGGCTTCCGAGGCCGTGAACTAACAAGAGGCATTTGCAAAATTAACAAAATGGAACACACTGATTTTTAAAGTCAGAGTCAAATTTTAAGGAAATACCTGGCAACAACAGTGAGTGAGACAAATAACTTCACTTATTTCAGGTGCTCATTTTCTCACAAAAATTGGATCTTTCTACCTGAAATCTGTGCATGAGATGTGCTGAATGCTGACTTTTTGGAAAACATAGAAAAGCTGTCCACAGCATCATAATTTCAATTAGCCTATTTGT
>JBBMKD010000022.1:19696412-19727428 GCA_037834095.1 Argya squamiceps
AGATGTGCTGAATGCTGACTTTTTGGAAAACATAGAAAAGCTGTCCACAGCATCATAATTTCAATTAGCCTATTTGTACTGCATTTCCATAAATGAAACTGAAATAACTATTATTTTAAAAGCCTTTTCCAATTTGGTTAGTTCATAAAAGCTTTAGCCAACACCACCTTCAGAAAATGCTCTGAAGAAAAGCTGCAAGATTTAGATTAGAAAATGGTTCAAAAGGATGTACTGACCTGAGTCCTTTCAGTAAGGGAACCCTCACAGTGGTATAAAGGATCCTTCTGTACCAGCTCCACGCTTTTGGACGCAGCACTGCCCACGGCTGGACTCCCATGCTTGTTTTCTGCTGGTGGTGAAATCACATTTTCTTTGTCACTGTCACCTCTGGACTTGAGTGATTCTGCAGCTACAGGAGCTTTTGTTGCCAGGGCTGTGGACCGAGATCGAACGGGCCTCCCACGCTGAACTGTTTCCCAGCCCTCGGCATCCTTTCGATCTGTATGAGAAAAAACCATTCCCAGACAGGAACACTCATAAATTAGAAGCATTAGAAACAACTGTTTTATTACAGTGTTACACAAGTTGTGGGAGAAAAATTTTCTCTTTAAAAATCAATACTAAAAGATCAATGATATGTTCCTCAGCAAAGCTTTTTACTTCAAGGATTGCTATTGGTATTACAGACAACTCCATTCATGGGACACGTTCTGTGACTGCAGAGTGAGGCTACTCAGACAGAACAAGGTGTGGGAAATGGCAACATGTACTTGAGCTTGCCATGCTTTTTCCTTGCTATTTCATGAGATGGTAAAGCACAACAAAGCAACCACATCTGCTCTTCTTTGCAGCAACAGTAAGGTTAGAGGCCCTTTGTGAAACTGCAAGTACAGACATCACTGCATGACTTAGCATGGAAAACAGAATTGTGGCTTACTATCCTGACTATTCTGCCAGTGCTCTCTTTACTTCTTCTCCTATTTGTTTCACTCTGATCACAAAAATACACAAATTGATGTCAGCTTTCAGAAAACTGCTTTTCCTGGATTCCAGGAAATAGCAAAATATTGCTACAATGGGACTGCAAACTGAAGGAGAAAATAGAAAAGCAGCTTTCTTCAATTTACTTTGATTTCCGTATAGCTGTTACATATAACTTTCTGATCAATATATCTGATATTGGTACATACTTGAAAACTATATAAAGTTACATTTGTCTGCCTGAAGCATCAGGTCATAGGTGTGACCAGATTTCTAGATTTCAAGGTGAATCCCTTCTCCATATGTAACATTTTTGTGGCCAGCAATTAACAGCAGCACTTAATTTCCCACATACTCTCACAACTGTAAGTGATTCTTTGAAGCCTGACAGGACAAATCACAAGTGTGACAGGTAAGCCCAGGCCTGTCTATTTGCTGAACAAAAACTCTTGCAAAAAACTCAAGAACTATGTATATATTGTCCAACATACATTTGGCAAAAGGTGCTTTTAAGATCATTCACATGAAAGGAAGAGTGTAGGACGTGACTTTCACCTGGAGAAGCAGAGATGCAAAAAACCCCAACACCAAACTGCCTGTTTTACAGAGGCTAATAATCTAGGATGCACTTGTATAAATAATTGATTCTCTGGGTTTTTCTGAAGTTTTTACTAACAAAGACAGTCATGTAGCTCAGGCATAAAGACCAGAGCTGGAGCTCAAACACTGAGGTTTAACACATGAGCTGGACTAAAGAGCCTTTAGGTGGACTTGAGCTGATGTCCAAGAGCAGCAGTAACCAGTGAACTGGTAATGAGCCAAAACCAGAACTAATGGCACTTTCATCCTTTGCTGCCCTTGGCACCAGCATTTTACAAACTCTGCTCATTTAACTGTTGGGCTCTTTTAACATCTCAGGATGAAGCAGCAGCCTGGCCCAACAGCTAGTGTAACTCCTGAGTTACCAGGGAATTTGACAGGACTGTACTGGAATTTATGTTAGCTGAGCAGCTCAAGCAACAGCTGTTTTTATATAACTATACAACTGTTCACAAATGATAATGGTAATGACAGATGCAAAAAAATTACCTGGTATTTTACTATCCAGACTGCTTCACTCTAGAAAAATTCCTGTGCTTTTCAAAGTAAACAAAATTCCCAAACTGAGTGAATGAATATAGCTGATCTCTTCAGATCACTGCTGGCACCAGAGTCTGCAAAAAGCCTTTCTGTGTTCCTTCCCCTCGTGCACTTGCACACATTTCAGGGTGTCCCACTGACCAGACATGGGAATGGCAGTCAAAACCACACCAATTACATTTTCCTTTGCCACAGACCTCCCATTTGACCCCAGTAGGCAACTTTGGCCTTTTTTTCATTTCTTCATCTTCACACAGAAAAAATATCATTACCTACAGGACGTAGTGATGGGAATATATTGCCCTCTCAGGGCAGTTCTCCAGGGAACAGGGTTTAATTCCCCAGGAATCACAACCACATTTAATGCAGAAAGCTCACAGCCTGTGCAGCATCTGGCTCTGCACCCTGTGGGACAAGGACTGCTCAGGCCCTTCAGGGACCCCACCGACTTCAGAAACTGAGGGCACCACAAAGACTCTGCTGTATCTGGCTTAGGACAAAATCTGGCCAAGAAATTTCCCTGGCAAGTAACAGAAAACAGAGATTGTTCAAAAGAACTGCTAAAACCAACCAAAAAAACCACCACTGCTTTACTGCAGCAACTTCTGGCTTGCAATTCCTTTTGTTTGTCATTCGCAAAACAAGACTGTTGAAACACTTCACTTCTATTTGTTCTGAAAACTGAAGTCACCTTTTACTTAAAAGCATATTTTCTACATTAAAAGCATCAAAAGATACTCTTCTGTAGTATCTAATACCTAAACATAATTTTACTAACATCTAGATAATAAGATACATTAATCATATATATATGTATCTTAATAATCGTACTAACATCTTGTACTAATATCTACTAAAGTTTATTCTACAAAAAAAGAATATTCTTGCCTGTCTTGCCTAGTTGTCTTTGTCTCGTGGTATATTTCTTAGCAGTCTAAAATGACAGAATTAATCAGAATGAAATTATTCAGAGCATAGAAAAACCATAATCACACTTACTAAAGTAAGAATGAATCTTTTCATAAAAGCCATACATGTTCAATGTTTAATTTGCATTTGTTCACTGTCAGATTCATATTTATTACCCAAGACTCAACCACGCATTTTAATAGCCCAGAAATACCTGCATTTGAAAGAATATTGTTTGGTGACTCCTTTAAACACACAGCAGTTTTTAATGCATGTATGTATTCAGGCTCCTGACCTACCTGGAGCCAGTTTAACAGTGTGATGCCACCTGACAATTACAGTGCACCAGAAGATTCTGTTCATTTTAATTCACCAAGCAGCTCAGCATTCAGTCACTTCCAGGCAGGGTTTTTAACTAAGAGTTTGCAAAGCTAATATGTTTATTGACATTAGATCACATCTAATGAGAGACAAAATTAATGCTCAGTAAGGCATCAATCTTGCTCCGTATTTTTTCCCTGCATCAGGAATTCTCATAGCCCAGTAGCCATCTCCACAGGCTGTGTATCACATGCTGGGTTTGATTACTCCCAGAGCTTTGGAAATGAATAATTCATTTGCCTACCCTGATCATTCTCTAGTTTCATGTGAACTTGGCTGTCCCTGCCTGCTCTTGTGTTACATGGATGTGACAAGCCATCTGCCATCCCCAGGCCCTCCCAGCCACCAGGCTCTGGGGAACTTGCTCCATCTGGAAGAACTGGCCCAGGAGCTCACTGGAAACACCATGGACAGGAATCCAGGCACCTGTGTGCAAACTCCTGGGGGTTTTACCTTCTAAAAAATTTACTTGCTAGTAACATCCTGCTCAAACCAGGACAGCTGCCTGAGAGGCCTCAGCATCCTGCAAGGTCTCTATTCTTAGCTAATTACAGAGAACATCTATTCACAGCTATGGACATGAGCAATTCATACAAGATGTTAATGACAATAATAGTAGTAAAAATAAAAGCCAACCAGATTACCAAATAGTATTTCTGAGAAGTTTCCATGTTCTAGATTGCTCTTTGTCCTAAATGCTGTAATAATTATTTTAATTGTAAGCATCTACTTCCATTTCTAATACACACTCTAAACTTGTAACCCATCTCACTTTTTACCACAGGCACCAGGGAATTCATGACCAGAAACTGCTCTGACAGTAGGAACAGACTGTGCTTCATATTGTAAAAAACACTCAAGCATGAAAGACAATTTTTTAAAACTCATTAAAATATTGAGGGGAACAGTAAGTTTAATGAGGGAAATGAGATAAGATGATTTAACCTCATTTAATTATGCATTCAGAAAAGGAAAGATTTAAGAACTATATGGGAAAATAATGCATTTTCTTTCTCCCTAAGGGCTTACTTAGTTAAATTTGAAAATTGCATCAACCATGAAACAGATACAGTATCATACCACTCATCCACATTACAAAACCATTGTGAGAGCTAATGATAATGCTGTTGGAGATCACTGGAGAAAAAGTGTCTGGGGAAATCCTGTGGCTGTGAGCCCCAGCTGGGCTTTGGGTGGGCAAGGGAGCATTACAGGAGGCAGGGGGAATCCTCCCCCCAAGGCCCACGTGCACCAAACAGCTGGGAGTGCATTAGCTGGGCAAGGGGCAGGGCAGGTGACACACGAGCCTCAGAGCTGCTTCAATAATGCATGGGAAGAGCCTCTGTGCCTCCCTTCACAGAAACTTCACAGATTTTCATGTGCTTTCATAAGTGAGGATAACTGGATCTTACCAAAGTGATTCCACTTCCCACACAAAGGACAACATGCTCCTACAGGGAACTTGATTGTTAAAAACATAACAATTCAGCCATGAGAAAATCACTGAAATTCTCCAATGCTCAGTGTCAAAAATTAGAGATTCTTAAGAACAAAGTCTAGAGGCATGACTGTTATTTCTTAAAATGAAATGTTTCAAGTCTGGATTGCATCATACATTTGATTTGAAGATTACTGAACATTTGTAGGCCAGTACTACAGGAACTAAGGGCTCCTCCTCTTTTTGGAGCTCATCAGCTGCAAGTAACATTCAATAGAAGACAGCACAACACTCATTCTTCAGACTTCTAAAAGCCTCTGAAAGTAACATAAGGATCAAATCTTTTGTTTTCCCTCTTAGCCTCTTAAAATACGTTATCCATATTGAAACACAGATCACTTTTACTCCCTGTGTAGCTAATAACTTTCTCCATATGCACAAGAGCACCTAATAAAGGTATTTTAGCCACAGCTTGGAGCCTGTCACTAATATGAGCAATAATCACCAGAAAAAGCTTTTGTTATGAGTAACTTCAACTACTGGCATGTATCTAAAGTGGAATTACACATCAATGATATGCTGAGAACTCAGTCAAACTGCTCTCTAAGCAGCTCACTACAGCTGTACACAGCAAGCTATTCCCTCATGCAAGCAGCAGCCATGGATCCCTTCCAGCCACCATCCCTGGAGAATGGCTTTGATGGTTCTGCTGCAGGCAGAGGAATTCACTCCTGAACTCATTCATGTTTCAATGCAAGACCCCTGGACAAGGTGGTTTATTTCCATAATATGCCACAAATCTGCAAGTCATCATACATGGCTTTTACAACTCCTAGGTTGAACATAAAATTATCTTAAACCAATACATGCACTTCCTGGAACTTTTTTTTTATCAAAAAAACCCAAACCATTTTCAGAATATCCATTTCTACATCCTGCCTGATGGTTTTGCAGAAAGTCATCTGAGACCACACATGAAGAAAATAAATGGGAAAAAAAAAAGCATTTCTGAAGACAATCTCAGGGATCCAGTGCAAAGAAACTAATTTCATAAACCAAATTATAATTTTTAATGTCTGCAACTAAACCAATCTCTTCTAGAACAAAAGATCCTGAATCAAGCATTCTCCAAGGAGCATCTTTAGAGAAACAATTCATAACTCAATGTGGTAACTCCTGTCTTCCAAGGAAAAAAACATCAATTGTTACTTCAAAACAGTTCTAATAGCATGTTCTCCTAGGACACATAAAACTATCTTGAGCTCTTCCCAGATTCCTGTACATGCATTATTCTTTATATTGTTACACCATCCCAACTTGCAGTCAGTTACATTGGCAGTTTGTGACCAAAGACCTTCTGCTTCTTGGGATGTTATAAACTGGTATTTTAACAGATCAAATTCTAGTTAGTGAAAATACAGCAGAATGCTACCTACACGTTTGTCTCACACTTAACTATGGCTATGTAAGGCTGCATGAATCTTTCCCCTCTACATTGACTTTAAACATTGTATTTTGCAAAACTAGGTTGAATTTTGCTTAGAACACAGGTCATCACATTCTGAATGGACTTTATAGCACAAGGTTTGTGAAAATAACTGAAGCAGTGAAGGGGACTTGCCGTTTTTCCGCAGTGCCTTCTGCGCCGGAGGTCCCAGACAGCCTTGTGCCGCTGCCAGCTCAGGGGGGGCAGCTTTACCTCCGTGGTTGGCTTTGACCTTGTCGGCCCAACTGACACCAGCAGGAGCCAGGCGTGTCGCAGAAATTGTCACTGCAGGGTTCCTGAATGAAAGCCACAGCTCTTTTTAGTGTCTGATCAAGTAACAGAATGGTTTGTTAGAAAGCTTTGTCAGTCTGTCAGAGGCTATCAGAACAGTGATGGACAGAACTACTTCTCCTTTGGCAAACTCTCCAGGTCGCAGCAGTTTACACTGAAAAGTTGCTGTAATTTGCTCAACGAATCTTTGTTTTTAAGAAACAAGATGAAATTTAACATTTGTGATACTAGTTTCTGAAGGTGTTCATGTTTTTGGCAACCAAAGCAATGCACAGTAACAAATTCTACATATTAAGTCTTGAAAAATACTCCTGTCATTTTAAGCCTAGTGTTTGATCATTTAGTACTCCCAATGCCTTTTCATTAAAAATAATGAACAGAATTTTCCTACTCATCTTCCACATAACTTATCACACCCTTCTTGCTATCTCTTCTCCCAGTTCTTTTTTTTTTTTTTTTTGCATCAATGCTCTTGTTTACCTCTGAATATCCCTGTTTTAGTTTCTGTACTTTTCCTACTTTTTCTACACTCCTTTGGGAAAAGATATGAAGATGACTACAGATATGAATCATTACTTTCTAAAGAGGTACACCACTACCTTCTCTTCTACCCCCTATTCCTGTCCTAGTAACCCCTAGCATTCTGCCAAAAATTTCTATAATATTAAGTACGTCTCAGCCCTTATTTTCCATCCTATTTTTTCTCCCACACACAGAATACTGTAGCTCTCTGGGGTTGCCTTGCTTTGAGACACACAGGTGAACAAAGACAGAAGGAAAAAAGTTTGCAAGTGTGAATGATAGAAAACTCATCTTGTTGCTCCCTGCTCTAACAGAGCTGCTTATCATGTCCCTGAGACTGTGAATAAAACAGTTCCAGCAGCAATATCAACATGTAATTACAGCCAAATAAGGCCTAACTGAAAGACTAATTGTGCTGAGCTGTTATGTTCTAATAAAAATAAAAGAGCATTGATTTCCACCAGATTCAAGTGTTTCATTTGAATGCTTTGTGCATATTTTCTCCCCACCACCAGGCATTTCAGCAGACACCTCTCAGATGTTGTCAGATTCACCTACACAAGGCCTACACCAAACACACTTTGTGGTATTTTTGTAGAAATATTTGATATGCACAATTTCAGCAAGCTCAGTCCTCAGAGTGCTGACCAAAGAGTCCAGTATCACATCTCTGCTGAGGATACTGGAACCACTCAGGAATCTGGGCAGTGTGTTCCCTAGATCCCAACAAACCTGAAGGAGAAAGATTTCCACGGGACACACGTGTGCTCTCCAGACTGAGACAGCACCAGACACTGCTGCTCTAAATCTATGCACATTTTTGTTGAACAGCTTTCAGACATTTTCATTTCAATGAGTAAAAGATGCTGTACTGTAGTATATAACAGGCTCTACATTTGAACTAGTATCACCTTTGCCAGGCATCACCATAATCTCACTTTACACTCACTGTTTCTGACCTGCAGGTACTTCTGCTCACTCAGCTGGCCATTCACATTGCATACACTGGCAATTTTAAAATGCCAATTACAGACATTTTGACCTTTGTTTTGAAGAGAGAAGAGAGTACTAAACAGATCACATGAAATACATTAACAGTATTTTATCTTCAGGTCTTTGTAATGACCAGTAATTAAATATATTACAAACTCAGGAAAAAGTCAGTCCCTGACAGCATTTCCCTTTACAGATCATGGGCTTTTCTTTTAGGAATGCAAATAATTGCTTTTATGATTTAATAAACAACAAAACAATACATTGGTTACTATAGAAAAATAGTGCATTCGTGAACTTTGCTTCAAATGAATCTTTATTTTAGCTTCAATAAACTTCTTAGCTGTTTTCATACCCAAAATTTAAGCTCCTTCGAGCACTTGATGTCACACTGATCCTGTCTGAGGAGGGACTTGGGATCACGTGGCGTCCTGGAGACATTTTCTTCACTTCCCAAGCCAGTGAAGTAGGTCTGCAAACCCAGGAGAGAAAAGTTTAACAACACAATTCACAATAACTCTTCCTCTATCACCTTAAAGCAAAACCAGAACCAACAAATGCTCAGTGTATTAACAAATCCTGCTGAATTTAATCATTCATCTTAGCAATTGTTTCTACACCAGCCCCAAACCCTATTAGCCAGACCCATACCAAAAATAATGCCTCTCTGCAAGACTGCAATGTTTATTTCAAATTCCAGTACAGAGCAAAGCACCAAACCAACCATTTAAAAGGAAAAGATGGAGCAAGGACTGGAAATATCCTCTACTTTTAAGTGACAGTGACAATGCACATTAAATGTCCTCACAGCCATTTTGTCCAAAAGGAAAATTGGTTCAATTTGCTGAATCTCTGCAAGAAAATGAAGTTTACTGTGAACTTTACTCTCTCTGTAGATTAAAAAAATATAAATCTAATTACCTGCTTTGAGCATCAGCTTTTTCTAGCTTCTCCTGTAGCTGTATCCAATCAATCAATGCTTTGAAGTCCCTTACATAGTTATCAAGCATCATCAGGACTTCCTGAAAAGCAACCATCACATCAATCTTTCTATTTAAAAAACAATCCCTCACCCCAATAAAGGAACTGGAAAGCAGAAAGGACATTTACTATTTAGTTTTCTCATTAAACTCAAGAAAACCCCTGAAAACAAGAAGGTCCAAATAATTAAGATTTTTATGTGAACAATCATTAAAACATTTATCCCAGAAAAAAAAAAAGGTGCACATTCTTCAAGATCTGTGTGTAAGGACAAAATGACAACATTTGCAAGAAAATCCTCAACACGCAGAAAGTTACCTGTTTTGTTATTTATGCCCCTTTTTTGGTCAGAGTTACCTTTTAAAATGTGCTGGACATACATCACCAAGAAAGCAAAACTGTAGAAAACCTAACAGCTCAGTTGAAGACTAAAAATATCACAATTAATCTGTGAATTAAAAGAAGACAAAACTACACAAAGGCAACACCAACAGATCCTGGGTGGGATTAAAGATATACCCTGTCAGAAATGATGCAGGCATGCTGGAGATTTACTCAAAATCTTAATGAAGTACTTTGAATCAGGAACCAAATGGTGGTCTCTAACAAATAAAATTAACTGTTACAAAAGGACATACAAATTAGCTTCACACTACACCAGGAAGAAAGTTACAGATAAAATGGCAGTGGCTGAAGAGACTTTTTCTGATTAAAATATCCTTAACTTTGAGAAATTATTGACTGTGTCTACTGATGCCCAGTAGGCACAAACGTGTGAGTGTGGTACCTATAGTATGGTCAGATTAAACACCATAAAAATTCAGGGTAAGTTGCCTTTACTCAGTTAATGGCACCATTTGTTCACTGCAAAGCAGAGCAAAACACAATATAATGGAACTCTCAGTTGTGTTCCCTGAGCAAACTACAGTTATCTACTGCCACTGGCAGGGAAAAGAGCAATTCTTTGTATTCTACATATCAACTCAAAAATCCTTGACTGAATGTGACACAACACACACAGACTTAAGGCACCTCCTCAGCAAAACTGATTTTCACCAACAAAGCACATGAATGACTTTCTAAGGGAGAAAGTTTGAGCTCATGTCAGTCAGGAAGAGCAGCTTTCATAACTACTCTACCCAAGACAAGAAAAATGTGTCCTGTACTCTGTCATGACAATGTGCTGAAAATAATCCAAATCCATGAATGAAGCTTGAATTCTATGAAACTTAAATGAGCTTCACATGCAGAATGTAAAGTACAGACACAATTTTATGGTATAAGGAAAAACACTATTGACAAAATGTTGTTGTTTCACAAGATCTTTACTATGCCAAAGTCATTCCTGCTGGTAATAAGATAAATTTTCTGCTCAAAGCAAATAATTATTACTTAGAAATTTTGGGAACAATTACAAATGAGAAGGCATTGGTTTTTAAATGCATAACTGCAAATTTTAACAGTAAAACCTTTGACACTAAAATCAGTAAAGACACTCTCCTACAGTCCAGGTAACTAATGCACATTACTGTAACATCACAACCCATACATCTTTACTTTTAATTGTCTTTTTAACAGAAAAAAGACCTCTAACACACACAAAATGCTTTCTCATATAAAATAATTTGGATTAGTATTTATTTTCTTTAACTCTAACTTTGCAATGCAGCTTCAGTTTTGATAGAAGTATCCTTTTAACTACTCTTTATGACACATACAGAGCATATGCTGGTTGGTGTAAGGCAAAGGCACCACAAAGCCAGACACCAGGGAAATCAAACAGAATCCCACTGCTGATGCAAAAGTTGCTCTTTGTTTTGAAATATTCCCCAAAAATGCTAACAGAAATCTTTCTTACAAAGCAGTTGGTTTACAGCACCAAAATAATTCTTAAGTAAAGTCTGCTACAAGTAATGAACAAGTCAAGTGTTTCAGCCAGTTCTTTTTTCAGTTCCACTAATAAAATTTCAGCTTTCTAATCCAATTCCTGTCCATTTAGGTTAGCCCATACTAAGTTGTGCTGACTGTTACTAACAATGAGAGCATAGAAAGCAAAATTTAATTCTGATTCATTTACTTTTCAGGGCAACCACTGACATACTCCTCACAAAAAAAAAAAAAAAATTAATGTGAATATGAGTTGTATTTCTGAAGTTAGCTGGCACAGGAAAAAAACCACAATAAATGGTTTAACCTATTTTAAGGAATGTTTAGCTGCACATTATCAGAAATGATCAGAGCAGACCCACGCAGCTGTAACCCGAGCCATGTTTTATGAACAAGGGAATACAAACAAGACAAGCAGCTGGAGCGGCCCCATACTCACTGATGCACATCTTTCTCCCTAAAGCTATGAGGGCCATTTTGTCAAGCAGGATGGAGCAGAACAAAAGTGGCTCTGAAAGCGCCGTTGCAGGCATGCAGATAACTCCATATAGATGTCCAGCTAAAATTACCAATTAGCTCCCCGATCGGCTGCGGCGGCTTCGATTGGTTTGTCCCGGAGCCGCGGCCGGCGCAGGGCAGGCCGGGCGGCGCCGTCCCTTTGTCCGCTGACACAGGATCCCGCCGGGGCTCCCGGAGCCATCCCGCCCTACCTGCGGCACCGCTGCCGGGCCAGGGCAAACCCGCACCACTCGAGAAGCTGCTGACAAAAAGGAACCTCTGCGGGCCGCGGCTGCACTGGAGTCACAACAATTTTATATCTCATTATTTCTCAAGGTCACATCCATCCTGTACGATTTTCAAAGAGACAGTGTGAACTAAGTAAGAAAGCAATACTGCAGAAAAGCAACCCTTCAAGGAAAATCCGTGACACGAAACTCAAACCAGCCACAATATAACTCCTGCTACCTTCTCCTCTCTGTTCTTGTCAACTCTCTGATAAACAGTCCTGCCTGTCTCTTTTTTTTTGTTCTCCCTTCTTTTCTCCGGCTTTCATTGATTACTCTGGTTGCCATGTATTTGGCAAAGTCGGATTTCTAGCCTCTTCAGCCAGGTGATCCTACTAATTACTTTGTAATCAACAAAGATCTTCAAGCGTAGCTACATCGGAACAATCCTCAGTCAGGACTCCGGTCCCAGACAGGCCCTTGTAATCCTTCAGGAATCGCTTAACCGCTTTGAAAAGTCGTTTCAGACATTTATTCTGCCACTCTCAAACAAGGAAGAGGCAAACAGGGAAGTATGGAAGACTGTAGGATTTTAAGGTTACTTGAAACAAAAATAGTAGCACAAACGTCAGGGAAATTAACTCAGTCACCACATCTCTACTTTAGCTTCTTAGCCAAGCTAGAATCATGGGTTCTACTTTATAAACCATGCCTACTTTATGCTGTTTCATTATCTATACTGAATATTTTTGTTTACATATTTACCAAAATAAACTCTCTTATTTTTTGGACTGGAGCATGCTCTTAGCACACAGACTAAGTTCCTTCTTTTTTTTTTTTTTTAACGTATGTTCTCAAGGTTAACTGGGTGTTTTAGTAATTTGACACAAAAATCGCTTCCAAAAACTCCTTGTAGCCTTTCCATACAGTTGAATCACAGATAATCAAAGCCAGCTCTGGGGTTGGTTTGGTGATTGTCAAAGCGATTCTTACAGCTTTGAGAAAGGATGAAAGGAAGCAGCTCCTCTAGACAAAGGCCTCTCCTTGTATCAACTTCAGTATGTGGCAAATAATATTTTAAGCAAGCACATGGTCTCCTAGATCCAAGTGTTAAATGCACATCTGGCCTCAGCTGCTCCTCACCGATGCACCTCTGACCCAGCAGCCAGAGTCCCCTGCCTGACAGGGATGTGCTCCAAAGGACCACAACCATTTCCAAAGGAAATTTCTCCAGAAGAATTAATGCAGTGGCACATGCAGGGACTCAATCACACAATATTTAAATATACACACATACATGTATACACATTTATATGAGATGCAAAGGATGGAGAGGCACAAACAGGGATACCCAGACTGCCAGCTAAAAGACATGCTGGCTTTTCAGAATAGATCACCATTTTGAAAGCCTCATCCTTCTTATCCTTTTTATCTTTAAAAGACTGAATCCTTCATCATGAACCCATTTTCCAGTCCTTCTCTGTTGACTCATCTGTGGAAGATGACAACGATGAAAAAGCAGATGTCCAGAAAGAGGCAGCAGGAATGCTCACAGGGATTTTCACTAGAAATGGACTGCCACAATACAGTCATGAGTTATTTATTTAGGAAGATACATACTCTTGGTAAATATCCCCAAATTCAGAACTAGAAGGAGTATTTGGTGAGTGCTATGTGGCAGCCTTGCACTCCTCTGCCACACTCCAGCTGCAGTACTGGCTGTCCCAAACACCAGCAATGGCTCAGCTGCACGAGCAGGAGTCTCAGTCTGCATGCAGAGAGTGAGATCAGTAGAATTTGCAGACACAGGTCCAAAAGCAGCCCTCAGAGAGGCTCCTCTCTGCTTCTGGGAGGCCTCAATCAACTCAAACTCTCTCACAGACATCCCCTGACCCAAAGGCCTTAGCTGAAGTTGATTCAGTTGGTTCTTTCGCAGAGGAACATCATGGAACGTGTCTAAACTTTTAATGAAAGTCTTTACCCACCTCTTCACCTTGTGCTGTTTGTGAGAAGCAGAATGACAGAACTCCACTGCTGAATTTTCCATTTCATAGGAGAGAATAAGAAACTCAAGCAAAATTAAACTGTTTTCACTGAACCAGACTGATTTAAGAATGTATCTGTAACATTCAGAAACAAGAGAAGGCCAAAACCTTCCAGAAATACACCAGAAACTAATGTTAGGTGAAAAGACAAGAGATTGTACAAGCTTTAAGTAATGCTAAACAGCAATGTAAAAAGAATACAGAACTAAATTTTTACATTATGAAATTCAGTTTTTTTGAAAGGAAAAGAAGAGCTGAAGCTGTTAACTCATTCTAGGATAAAAAACCTCCAAAACTAAATTAAAGTTTGATATTCTTCTGCACTTGCTGTATCATTAGCTGTTGGATCCAGTTGGTCAAACTCTATCAATAAAGCATTTACATAAGTGTGTAGTGTTTTTATATACACACACACACATATATATAAACACAAACTCAGTTTCTGAAACACCTGGACACACCATAGAAGAACAGCAGCTGAAATCATCTGTTGCATTAACCAAAACTGACCACAGAATCTGCCTTTGCCCTTCTAAAAATCTTTCTGTTTTAATACCTTGTATCATACAGCAGGAGATTTCAAGGCATTACCATCTCTGTTCTGCCTACACTTGCCACCCAAACCTAGAAAGTAGTAGGTAAAATATTTATATAAACACCACACACACAGAAACCCAGCTAATACAGAGAATATCAACACAATTTGCATTTGAAATATGTTGAAGGTTATAGCCATATCTACTAGGATTGCACAAACTAATTTATGTACAGTGAGATGATGCCTAAAGTGGAGAAATCTTCATTTACTTTGGAAATAATTCAACCATGTTCACTACACCTCTCCACACAAAGCCATATCTATATATCTACATACGTGATGTGAGAGCTCTCACTTCCAAATCAATAGCAGAATACCAACTTCAGCAGAGCCCAAAGCTGGGAAAATACACACAAGCACTGATCCTCTTACACACATTGCCACTGTTTGGATCCTCACCACAACCCTTCTGTCTGCAGTTTCAACCACAAAGAGCCACCAGAGCCCTTTCCCACTGGGGAGCATCAAACATCTTCAGTGACAACACAATCGATAAAACTGCAACTACTCATGAGGACACAGGAAAGCAAAAGGCACAAAATACCAAAAACAGCCAACTTACACTTTCATACCAGGTCAAGCAGAAGGTTTAAAATGCCAGAAGTTGTCACATTTCCTTTTTACACGGCTCTTCTTATAAGACAACCTTTATACAACTGCAATGTTTAAACAGAATAGCACCTGCCCATTTGACCAAGACAGAAGTTTAAAAAGTCAAAATTAAGGAAGATTGTGATAACATTAATTAATCTTAATTGAAAGGATTTTTCAAAATACCACTTAAAAAAAGAGAAGGAAAGGTTAGCAGTGGGACCATTTTGGTTTCTTATTTAATAATTATTTCTCACCTATGTCCAGCAGTCAAAATGGGAGAAACTGGACTGTCTGTCAAAACCACCACAAAATAATGACAAATAATAGAATTTATAGAAGAGAAACATTATTAGTAAAAATAATTTCCAAGACTAAGCAGTTTCACACTTCGTAACTTAATTAACAGAAATATTTGTAATTTATCAGAAGAATAATCATCATTTAACAGTATCCTGTAAGAGAAAATCCCACAGACTAAAGACCACAGCACAAACACATATTCCAGCTGCTCAGGTAAAGCATACTTTTGTGCTGAGAAAAAAGATCTTTGGAAAGGTAAGATTAACATGAACATTACATAAATTTCACAACATTTGACACTGCACTGCCCTGTTTGCTCATTTTTGGGTTTTTTTCACCTCTGTTTTGCAAACAAGTAACCTGATCCACACAGATACATACATCACTGTCAAGAGTCTGCTAAAATGAAGACTTTCCACTCGGGCTGTGTGGTATCCCCATCCAAATGCAGATCAACTAGCCCGATTAAAATGCTGAATGATATCTAACCCCCAAAATATGTGATAATGATACAAATACCCCTCTGTTCTTTCAGTCACAAAAGTTTAAAATGCTAATTTAATTACAATCCAAGGCTGGCTTTCTTAAAACCAAAAAATTCTACCGAGAAGTTTCCTGAGCAGGAAGACAGTTCAGTAACAAAATGTTAAATTGTGTTAGACCAACCAGAGATTTGGAAGCCTTTGAGCTACTGTTCAGTTCTCAAAGCTGCTTTCAATGAAATGTATTTGTACGCTAATCTCAAAAGCAATTTGGCTGTGTCTGATTACAGCAGAGAATGAGATGCACAGGATAAGAAAAAAAAGTTTACTTAAATTGATATATGAATTTTTTTACAGTGATTAGATAATCATTTCCAGAATGTGTTGAGTTTCCAGCCATGTTTAATATGAAAACAAAGTCATATCTTTAACATTTCTTTTATAATGTATTCCGACTTCTCTTAATGCTTGTGATAAATTCCATTTCCAAAGCATGAGAGATTTTTATTAAATGACAAGGGTATTTCTACAGATCTACTAGAAAATCACAATAAAATGTGAACCAGATGCACAAGCTATTACAAATCCAGGCTATTTGAAACTGGGAAGTGTCTTACAGTGACATCTCAACTAGACATTGCTTACTCTCGACCACCAATCACTTTCTTAACAAAGGGAGAATGAGAAGAGTGATAACTATCATTGCAGAAAGGGAGCAGTGTGTAATTACGCCACTTAACAGGCAGCAAATGAACGTGAAAAAGCTGAACTGCAAAAAAGCTGAACTGCAACACTGCCACCTACAGTAAAGGACATTACTGGGAAAAAGAAATCAATCAGTGTTTAGTCACAAAAGTAATAAAATCAGAACTCAATAAACAAAATCTGATTTCAGCAAAAACCTGAGCTCTAATAGCATCACGTGCAACACAACAAGTTTTATACACTTCAAAAATTAGCCCCTGCTCAGGATGAAAGCGTTTTCTTAAATACGAATACATATGTCCTCAGCTTTTCTACTGAAAAGCCTACACAAAATACAAGTGAAAAAAGCAACATGTTTCTGAAGCTCTAATTCCTCATTTACCATTTTTCTGAAGTATAAAAAAAGCCAGGCAGAAGGCAGCTAGGCCAAGAACAGCTGGAGCATTACCTTGCATTCCACCACACTCTGATCTGATTCACAGGTGACGTAGATCTCATCCACTGCCCTCCGGAGGTTGTCGAAGAGAAACGCCCAGTACCGAGCCCGCAGATCCACCTTCCGGGGCTGCCTGCTTTTGGTGGGGCTTTTGTCAAAGCTTTTGTCTCCAGCTCCTGCTGCTGTTAATTTACAGTCCAAGGTAGTGTTCTGAAAACAAGAAGGTGCAAGGGAAAAGGAGAACAACAAACAGAAGCATGGTAAGGAGTTGGGTTTCTGTGCAACATACCTTTTATCAACATATTGAAACACCTGTAAAGAACTTCTTCCCTGAAGGTGACTCCATCATTGCACTGATTTGAGTTTTTTAACACATGCTCTCTTAAATATAGGCAGCACTTATGTTTAACTAGATTTTGTTTCTTTGACAGTTACAACATTTGCATTCCACAACAGTATGAGACACTCTCTGCCTCTCAGCACACTGGGAAGATACATTTTCTAATTACATATCCCGTATTACTTACTCTGACAGATGTGTTTATCCAGAGGTGAAAACAGCATTTTACTAACAAACACACCAGCAATATTCCACCACAAGGAAACTCTATTACCTAGACATTACATACTACATGCCTGTTTTTAAACCACCATGCTAATACATGTTAATGCCAGTGAAATGCTGATATGGCTCACCCTGAAACACAGACTTAACTGACCCAGTGCTGCTTTGCTGCACAGGGGCAGGGGACAGCCAACATGCTAAATGGGATGGCTGTGTAGGATGTTCCAAAGGGTTCTGAAGCACACCCATTTGGCTGAAAATACCAAATCACCACTTAAACCCAGGACACTGCCCTTATTAAATCTGAAATTCTCTCCCACAGTAGAAAACAAACTGTAAAATGTTGCTACCATAAGCTTGTGCATTCCATAGCCAGTGGACAAGGAGCCCAGTGAACACCAAGTGACACCCAACCATGTGCTACTTTGTGATGGAGGTTTTAGCTACCTGTTAAGGTAGTCTGGTTTGGGTTAGCTTTTTTCATTCATGTATTTAACAGCACATTTAATGTAGTTTTGATGCACTGGTCCACTGAGGCATGTATCTCCAGCACATCAATTCTTACAGGAGTGCTCTTGCAGGGATTAATGCAAAATCCCATTCTAAATGCTCTACTTTGGTGACTGAGTAAGAACAATCAAATGACATCACACATGACAGTACACAGAGTTTATAATTAGGATTTCTAATCACTAACTAGAAACAGAGTAATATTCAAAACAATTGGCTGGGATTCAAGCCTTTTTGTCCTGTACCACACATCATCAAACAAATTCCACTTTGCAGTTAGGGAGGGGGAGACAGTGCTGTTACAAGGGTTAGGCTCTCACCTGCGTTTGTGGTGAGATGCTAATTTTTCTGTAAGAAGCAGAAGAATGGGCACCTGATTTACTACAATCACACCAACATCTCTGCTACCCTTACATATATCTCCAAGTGCTCCAAGTGTACTCCAGATGAACTCCAGTTAATGTATGCACAAGAGTCATGCTCAGAAAGATGCATGGCATAAACAACCAATGAACAGCAATTTCAGAAGGCTTTCGTATTTTTTCTTCCATTACATAGGTCACCTCTTAACAAACTGCTGGGAGACAAGATGCTCCTAGGCTGAGGCCTTGTGTAAATACATTTAAAGCAAAGCTTATATACTGGCTAATTTAGAGCTCCTTGAAACTACAGTTTATAATAATGCAAACACAACCACAGAATCATAAATAGCTACATTAAAATAACAGTGCTACCTGCTGCTGCCTGTATTTATAAAATGTGGAAAGTGATTAGGTTTATAGTCATTCAGATTATACTGTTTATATAAAGGATCACTTGTTCTGGAATGGGAAATGTGCATAATTCCCACTATTTGAAAGATACATTTTCAAACCTATCTTCAAAAGACAATGTCATGGAATATGTTTTGATATTTAGCAATAAATGTTATCCACCTGCTGTATTTGGCATCCATTTAACTTCTCTCTTATATATCAGCCATATTATAATGAGGAAAAACACCATGTGTAGGCTCTGTAAGTCACAGCAGTTCCATTATTATCCTGTAAACAGACTTTCAGGGTCTCAGTAAAACCTAAGCAACATTTACAGCTACCAGTGTTCCAGCAGAAGACCTTTGAAAGGATAAAACCCTCTAACCTACCTGATTTATTGTAAACACTACCACATAAGCAGGTAAGCATTAAGTTGGTGGTTTGTTACTAGAAAAAAAATTATAGCTTGCAGCAGCAATAGCTCAAATCTTCAACTGCAGAAGATGCAAAGCTTATACACCTTTGAGGTTAACAGATATGGGAATATCACTTCTTACATCCCAAGTAACCCAGCATGGATGATGACAGTGACATTGAAACTGAATTTCTCTTGGTGTTTTTTAATTTGGTTTTCTTCCCCCTCTAATAGTTTCAGCAACTTGCCTTGGACTAGTGGAAAGTATGCAATGTATATTTATACTCTTGGGATGCCAAAATTTATTGAATGTATATTTGCCAGCACCCTGCTGAAAGGAAGATGAGGTTGGTAAGATCATATGAAACAGCTCTTGTAAGTTTATTTTCCTGAGATTAGTGGCCCATTTATATGTAAAAGAAAATTAAAAGTGAAAGCTCAACAAAACTCAGCCAAAAAAGCCACCAATTACAGCAGTATCCAGTGTTTGAAAAGCAGCAGAAATAAAGGTGTAGAATGCCAAACTGAGATGCCAAGCTGCACAGACACTCAGCAGTGCTCAAACCTTAACTGAAGGCACCAGGAATGCACTGTGTCAACACGAGCTTTAGTACAGCAATCCCACACAGAGTAGCAACCACACATTCTCCTGAGAGCTCAGTGTTCACACAGTCCCCAGGCCAGAGCTCAAACTGCAGATTGCTCTCCACCCTCACCCACTGAGGGCAAACCCTGACAGGAGCCCCAGCTCCACCACTGCCACACCAAGGGAAGCAGCACACGCTGTGTTTGGGATGCAGCAGGTGTGAGGAGACACCACCAGGTAACAGCCCTGAAACCAAACCAGGAAAGGAACATGCCTGTGTTTAAACATGCAAATACATCACTATGGAAGCAGAACATTCTTTCTTTCTTCAAAAAATAACATCTTCCATACGCTCTATTACCAAATTCTGACAGGCTGCCTCAAAATATTAAATGGCTAAAGCTGTACTAATGGCTAAATCCATAAATCAAAGAAAAACGGTGGTTAAAAATATTAAACATGAGGAAAGACTGAGGTATTACTTTATTAATGTAATAAAGGCTGTCATTCACAGAGAAAAAAAAGCCTGAACAGAAACAGGAGCAGTTTCTTCATTACAGTTCTCATTCAAACTTGCTTTCCAGTCCTAACTCTTACAAATTTTACTCACCTGGACTTTTTTCCAAATTAAGATATACTGACTTGAGCCAGTAACACATGAGGTCAAGAACTTTCCTTTAATTAGAAATTGGGAAGAAAGGCAGCCCTTGTTTAAGCAGCATAATTATGGGAAGAATATCCTATATCATTTTATTGAACAGCACTTTCCTTAAAATAACTTTAATGCCAATAAGTCATGTGTGCAGAGGCTGGGAAGTGCCAAAAGGAAAAGCTGAGGAAGACAGCCTAAATTCTGGCAATTTGAACTTCTGAATACTTGACTTTGAAACTCATATGCTTTAAAAATACAACGTATGCACAGTTTTAGAGAAGTATTAATCAGCCGACAATATATCAGTGATCTCACAGAAAAACAGTGTTATGTCAGCAATTTTATGTCACAATAAAAAATGAGCAGATACCTGTTTTGCAGTCTTGTGTGTTCCTTGAGTCACCCTTTTTGTTTTCCCACCAGACTGCCATTTCGATTTTCCTGTGGGAGAAGCAACTATTTTAATCAACAATAATGATTTTAATTAAATAGAGCACTCTAAAATGTACTCTAAAATCTCATCTTGCAATGTACTGAGAGGGACACAATTTCTGAGTTAAGAGGTTTGGCAAATTTTATATTCGAAATATATAGTCCACTGTTTAGAATGTGGATAATGCCAGAAAACATTGGAAAATGAAAAAAACACAAGAAAGGCAAGACATACAGACTGCACTAAACAAAGGTAAGTTTTGAGTTCTCAGTGCCTCTAAAAATAATATCATCACAATCTACATGTCAAATATGATACTAGTTTTCTATATAAATTTTAAGAAGTCTGCTTTTGAATGACTGCTCAATCAGCTATTACAGAATTAAAACAAGAACAATATTTGTTAGGAAAACCAAATGTAATGATTTAGTTCTTCTGGAACTGTTCTGCGAAGAAAGATGGGAAAAAACCAGAACTTAGGTCAGGCTTTAGTTCATCAACATTTAGGTAGCCAGAGGAAGAGAGAAAAGCATTCACAGAACACAAGTCAGTGTCCTTAAGACCTGAAGTCCCATCTCAAACATACCTGTCTTCCTCCACTGCTTATACAAAGTGACTTTAGCAACTATGCTTCCAAAATCAGTTTAAATTCCCCCAGTCAGAAGGGGTGATTCCAGGTCTCAGTGCTGCAGCGGTGGCAATTAAGTGAGTTAGAGTTATCTTTGCACAGAAAAGTCTGTGTTAGCTTAGACCAACCTGATCTGTTTGCACTTAATCTTTGAAATTTGCCATGGGGTAATGTAAAAAAAAAAAAAATTATTCCTCCAAGTATCTAAACTTGCCCAACATGAAAATCATAGGATCCAATTACCAGAAATGTAAGCAAGCTAAGACAAAACAGTAACTATGGCCAGAGTTTTCTCTAGCACAGATTACATCCAAAGAGAAGTTTCAAGATTATTTAGCTGGATGAAGCCAAGCAAATCAATGCATTAGTTGAATACAGTCCCCCCTAGACCATGGAGATCATTCTTGAATTTCAGAATTGTCCAGTTGGGTTTTTAACAGTTCTGAGGCCAAACTCCCCAACGCAGCCCAGCTGTTTTACATTGTGCTGGTTATGTAAAGCAGCTGCAAACCTGTCTTAATCAAGCAGTTGTACAGCTGGTTTGCACAGCTGGTTTGGATCACTGGCTACTCCAGGCAACAAGGCTTTTAATTTAAAACAAATTAAAAATTATTTGCTTGATAATTCGTTTTTAAAATGCTACATTAGCCAAAAAACAGGTATAAACTAATACATTGAACTCAATTCAGCAGCATTCAGGAAAAAAATCATTCAGCTACTGTATATATAAAACCTTCCTAGTCACTAAAAAGCTTGAACTGGGGAATAATTCCAGGGCAGACTTCTGATAACAGAAGTATTTCAGTCACCCAAGTCTCTCTTCTGATGTGATTTACATTCTGCAAGGACACAGTTTTGAAGGCAATGGCATACACAACTTGCACAGGTTTGCCACAAATGTGGGTACACTGAAATTACAAAGGGGCAGAGGAATACACCAAGCTGCAGACTCTCTAGATTCTGTAAAATTCAGACTAACAATCCATCGTCTCAGATCTGTGAAATGCATGAACTAGTCCCTTCTAGAGACAAAAGCAAGTTTCCAGGCACTTCCTACATGGGGCAGATATTTAGATGCAAATAGTTGGTTTTCTGAACTTTATTAATATAGTGTGGGGCAAGGACTAGCTTTTTCTTAAGGTGTGTAGGCCAGAAAACTTTGCATTTCAGCAGCAACCACATTTTCAAGCTTTCTTATTCCTTTTCTTACAAAGAAAAAAAATTCTTACAATATTGGCTCTGGTAGTTAGAAGATTATTTCTGCTTTTGTCCCTCTACACTCTCAAGCAGTGGCAGCACTGCTCAGTGGCTGTTTGGGGCAACTGGTGTGTAACTACACCATGCTGGCATTGCTAAGAGATGCACAGACTCCAGTGACACCTGAACAGCATCCCCTGCTAGCAATTCACTGAATTGTAAGGAGAGAACAGTTGTGACCCAAGAAGATCATCTCCTTTAGCTAGTAAGTTGCCCATGTGAAATACATAAAGTATCAAAGTTTTGCAGCATATTTTACTCTGCAAGTCCATTTCCTCCCTGCCTGGTGTTTAAATATGAAGCACACAGGGCTCATTATTTGTGAAATTTTCCTGTCTAAAAAGCTGAGGTGCAATACCTGTCAAAACCCCCCACTGATAACCTATTTTCAAAAGCTATTTTTTACCTAACAATCTCAACAAGCATCCCACCCCCCTCTCTCTTTGGGATAGTTTTACTGGTATGGGAAATGTGGGAATTGCCTTTACATTTAGTAGTTAATTGCAGCCTTCATGTCCTGGCCATGGCAGAGATCAACTGCACGTGTTGTTACAATGTCTTTGACACTGTTCATCATCACACCCTCAGCAGAAATGATAATTTTCAACTGAGGAAGCATATTGAAGTTTCTAATCCTATTGTGAACCACATCTTCTTACAAGTTTGTAGAGCAGCAATAGATGCTATTTTTTCTAACTGTACAATGCTAAGGATCTGAAGAAATGACTGCCTTCAAGCATGGATAAAACCAAAATTCTCCACGTTTTCCAACCTCCAGATATTTTGCACAAAATTATGGTTATAAATTACTGTCAGTGTCTCATCCAGAAGATAATGGCCCTGTATTCACCTACCTGCACTAGACTGGACTGCCATTCCTCCCAGTGAAATTCAAGGTTTGAAACTTATGACCCTTAAAGAATCCCCTTCCCTTCACACTACATTCTGCCAGTTCCCTGCTGCACAGGCTCACACACCATGTGTACAGTCAGGATTCTCACAATTCCTGACGTGGCCAAAGAGAGACAAGGTTCATGACTTTGATCACATCCCAAAAAAATTATTTTCTGCAGCAGGCTCTTGCTGAAACAGTGAAATATACTGCAGCCTCCCCAGAGTGTGCCAGGTACTTTTCAACCAGTAAAATATGTTTCCCTACTCTGAAATGTTTAATCTGCAAATGAATTCTGTATGGCAAGAGCCCAGGTGATGTTAAACAAATAGGAAATAAGAAGGAAACAGTCACAAATAAGATTTTCCAATTTTTCTACACATCTCAAATCTACAAAGGTATCTTACCATCTATTAACATTTAAATGTCAAGCCTCTGCAAGTTTTAAACTGTTGCTAAAATAATACCTATGGTTTTGTAATAAAATTTGTGTGTTGTTGCTTACCTGCATTCAGTCCCTCAAATTTCATTCTAGGCATGTGAAATAACTATGGGGGAAAAAAAACCCTCCCTTGGAACCATCACAGCTTTCCAAGGTGGGCAAAAGCAACATGACTGCAGTTGGTGACTGGTGGCTGCAGGCCTGGAATGCAAATTCCATTCTGGAGACAGCAAACCAGAATAGTGCACTTGTCACAGTTTCTGTTGGTTTACCCAACAGAATCTGCTGTGTACTACTGAATTCTGTGAAGGAGAATTTGAATTTCAATGGCTGAAAAGTGTTAACAGTCACTGTCTCTTCTAGACCATCACCACCATCCATGCCTGGGATTTTGTCATGGCATTGATCTGTAATCACAATTAGAATTTCAGATCTGACATAACTGGGGTGCACACTGCTCCAAAACACACAACAGACATATCACCTGCCATTCCAGAAATCTCTTTCCTTTTTAAGGAAATACTGCTTACTGGCAGGAACTATATATTTACAGAATGGAATCAGAAGGTTTTCATTTCTCTTTTATCTTTGTGTGCTATATAAAATACACAAGTCTTTCAGAGCAAGAGGAAAAATGAGAAGAAGAATATAAGCACACAAGTTTTAAAGGAAATAGAAAAAGGATACAAATGGAAAAGGTGAATTCAGCATTTTAATTAATCAAACCTCTATAACACTACCCCTAGTAATAAAAATTTACTCATACCTTCACTGTGTCTGGAAAAAAAATCTCATTACGAATAAGAATATATAATTTAAAATGTTAAATCACACATTAGTGCTGCTAAATCAATACCTCTGAACACCACGAGCAGAAGAAACTGCCCAAAGACAAAATTCTGGTTTGTACAGCAGAGTGGCAGGATTGGCTCAGGCACCCTGGACCTTTGGCCTGGTTTACACAAGCCTTGACCAAGTCAGAACTGTCCTAATCCCCAGTGTTGCTGTATCATCCCTCAGGGACACAGCACATGTGGAAGGATCAGCACAAAACGAACCAGAGCTCACTGACACCGACATGAACACCCCCCATGCCAGGCAAGGGTCAAGAGATGAAGGATCTGGCCTTGCCAGGCTTTCAGTAACCACAAGTTCCTTCTCACAGGGAATTTTCCAGCATGCAATAATCGTCAGATCCTTTGCACTGTGCAAGAAGGTCAGCATATCATTTATTTTTTAAAAATTTTACCAAGAAAGCACCACTGACAAAGTTTAAAAATTACAGTGCAGCTAATACGACCAAAAGAAGGAAATGAATACAGCTACTTGGATTTTAGTTACTGTACATAACTACTATTTAATGAGAGCTAAAAATTCACTTTTACATTCATTTATCATGGTTTACCTGAAATTGTTAGAGCAAACATTCATCTACAACTCACAGTCATTTTTAAGGAAAAAGTCTTAAAGTTTCTAAAATAATATTACAAGCAAGATAGTATTAAAAAACAACAGACTCTTTACACAGAAAGTGAATCAACCCAAACGTTCTCAAAAATACTGGTAGAAATACACTATTTAGAAATAAATGTTCCTTTACCACACACACATTCATATCATTACCTTCCCCAGAAGTGTAATTTGGAATCTGGAAATACTTTGGGCTCCAATTCTATTCTGCTTAAAGACAGTTTCAACTTTGCATCAGACATACACTGAATTATCTCGCAGCTTAAGACATAACATTTGTTAGAAATATCTTTTCTACTGGCAGAATCACAGAACAGCTGAGGTTGGAAGGAGCCTCTAGAGATCATTTTAGCTCAACCTCCAGGGTGCCCAAAGCCATGTCCAGGGAGGTTTTGAGCATCTCTCAGGAAGATGATGCCCACAGTTTTTTGAGGCAAATGGTTCCCATGTTCAACCACCTTCACAGCATAAAAAAATTACTTTTAGACACTCAACAGCTGCAGCACCTGGACAGGGACATGCAGCTAAAAAATACTTGAGATGAAGTTCTCAAAACCAGCATTCAGACATCTGGAACAGCTTGAGTAAGACAAAAATAAAAGTCAATTCCTGGCTCCTTAAGTCACCATGCCATGAGGGTATTACAACAGTAACAGAACTGTGATGAGGACCTGCATTACAGAAAGCTGTCCCCACATATCCCCTTCTCTAGAGATTCCTCACTTGCATTTACCAAAGCTGAAGTGATCCCAAAAAAACCTTCCAAATTTGTTTTAGAACACAGAGAGCAATTTGTTAGACTGTTCTATGCCATCCCTACAATTCTGAATACCCCAGTTACAAGAGATCACTTTAGGACACCATTGTATTACACAACTATCTTGATAATATCAGCAGAAGAAAACAGTCTTAGATGATACTTGCAGACAAAATAGTTTTTAATCTGTCCCTGGAAAGTTTTATAAAGTGATCTGCCAACTGCAAGGCACATTTTGGAAAAAACTTCTAAATTATACTATTTATGCTAAACAGAACATTTTTAAACAGAGAAATTCTACATAAGGAAAATATTTCCAGATGAGCAGCTCCAGTTGAAGAGGACTGGAGGTGCAAAGACCTGCTGGAAGGCTGTTAAACACTTACCATCATCTTCCTTACTCTCCAGTGGGACGCTCCAGGCAATCAGGTTCCTCGCTGTCCGCCCCTCTTCTGCCACTATTTTCCTCACTTTGTCATGGCTGTTGGAGCGCTGGAAAGAAGCCTGAAAACAAGAACACGTGGATGGGCACACAAGAAACAGAAATCTTTGGTTTGACATGTTAATTTCATCCAGTGTGTGGTTACACCACCCAAAGCGGGGTGCATAGGTGCTGAATTTTCCTCAAATATCTGAAACAGGTTTATACATCCATTTTCATCCCCATTTTGCTGCACAGAAGCAGATTTACTCATCAGCATGTCATGGGAGTTACTACCCAGCCCTCACTGTGGGTACATTTAGACCACGTCACTTTCATTTAATTGCTTGTCAAGGTTGCTGGAGCATCACAGCAGACTTCACAAATGCTTTAATTACCCTGTGTCAATTAAAACTAATTATACAAGCTAAAGGCTGCAGGAGACCAAAATACATGTGTTGGCTGATTGGTGAGAGCCTGGAGAAAGGCATGAGCTGTGTGGGAACCATCTGAAACATGTATAAAAGCCCAAGTCTCTCACTGAGAAGACAAGAACCTAGAAAGTATTTCCTGGCAACTGTGATGGGCTGTTACTACAAAGCTGCAACCACTCAAAGACAGAATAAGTGACACTGGGGATGCACTTCATTTACCTAGCAAACACAGCTCTTTGCACTGGTAAAATGCACCATCACAAGATATTCGAAACCAAATACATTAAGAAGTATTTGTATCAACTGACAGATGTCAATCAGATAAAATTTTGCCTCTTCTTCCACGTAGGAAAGTTAATCCTCAGAAAATAATCTGCAACAAAGCCAAACTATGCAGGGTGATGATAAACTTTTGTACCATGACAGCACAAAACTGCTGACAACATCAGCTTTAAACACTGGCAAACTTGAACACAAAGAACTTAAACAAACCCAAGTATTATTTTAGGCATGAATAGACTGATTTTCTATAGGAGTAATCAGGAGGGACATTCTTCCTCTTTTCATTCTTACCATCATATGGCTCAAACCTGCAACCACTTCTACATCCTTAGAAAGAAAATACAGTAAAATTACACTAAAAACAAATATAGCAGATGAGTGGCTAGAATTTATTAAGGCAGTAGAAATCATGACACAAATGAGAAACTCCTTTTACTTTAATGCTAATCTAATAGTTTTTAACTTGGGTTTCTCTCACCCAGATGTTTTCAGTGGCCTGTTTGGAAGTCACACTGTGCCATCTAGTGCTCCACAGACCTGCCCAGAGACACGACCAGGCAACACAACAGAGGAAAAAATAGCACTGCTGTATCTGTGAAGTCTTGGAAAACAGAGAGAATTACATACATTGTCCCAAAGCAACTTAAATAAAGCACTTAAAAACTGCAGAACCTGTGCAGAACTGGTTCTAGTCTACATTTACTCTATACAACTAATTGCATATTCTTGCTAGGAGTTTTTAGTAAGAGTGACCATTTCTGCGGTAGCAAGTTTGATTTGGGCTTTTAATCCCTTCTTGCTTAATGATGTGAGTGTAAAACTTTGCATTAGTCCACAACAAACAAACTTTCTAAATTATCTATTTTTATACAAGCCAGAAAAGCTTAAAAGGAAACAATAAGTATCTCATCATGACATTTCAAGGTGTTTTGTACAATGAAATTAGAGCCTAACTTAAAATTCTTATCTCCATAACTTGGACATCAGTGAAAATACCCCAAGAAACCCTTGAGAGAGGCCCAAACACGAGTCAGCAATGAGGACCTGCACAGCCACCAAGAAGTGAAAATCGTTGTGCCCAAGGGCAGAGTGGGGATGAACAGCCTTGTCACCTGACAAGACCTCACTGCAGTCTCCCCCCTCGTACAGGTGACACTGACACCTGGTTTTTGACTGCTCCCTCAACCTGAATCCCTGCTACTTGTACTCAACTATCCACAGTTACCTTCCACCACATGCTCTGGATACAATCAGCCCTTAGGCAAAAGGAAGGACTGTAAAGTGCTCAGCCTTAAATAGCAAATGTTTGTTATTTAGTCTGTACTGCTTCTTTCCATGGCTATAAATACTAAAGGACCTTTTAGGAGGATTTTTTAATGATGTTCATAGATATAAATACATTGATGCAGACAAACTGACCAGTTTCATCCACTGCATTCCCAAAGAAAATGAATCCAGCTCTAACCTCAGCTCCTCCTAAGAACACCACACTTAAGTGTAACCAAACATTAGGGTCTTACACTACAGCACAGGGTGGATGAAAGCAGCTTAAAATGGGAGTCAGCTGAAAAAGAATGAAAGCAAAAAAGGCCATATACTAACACAACTAGAAATTATGCAAAATGGAAGAAATGCTCAAATTTATTCCACTGTAAAATTCCTTTTTGAAGGTTCCTCCCTACAGTGTTAATGAATAACAGTTATTCAGCTCCTAAAATCAATACTTTCACAGAGGGTACAAATGAACTGATTTATCAATGACTCCCAACACGAAAAATTAGCTTCTCTTGCTCTTGAAAAAATACTTTACCATATAGTGTTATAGTTACCATATGGTGTTACAGAATGTCTTACCATCATGTTACAGCCTTCCTCTGCATCAACAGGCTCACTTACTACATTTTTGGATGACCCCATTGAGTTTTCATACCTGTGTCAAAAAAAATGCAATTAATTATTTTACCTTAAACCACTTCTAAAACTACTTTTAGCTTGCTGGCAGCATTTAGGTCATGGACATCAGATGAACACAGTAAGGTTGTCAGAAGATAATTTTATTTGTAAAGTGTTTGCACTGCTCCATACTAAAAACAGCCAGAAGTCCAAGAAGAAAACAAAATGAGACTGACACTACAGAAAAATGTAATTTCATACATCAGACAGTAAACAGTACAATGACTATCAAAACTTTCAAACAAATCATTGCATGGACTGCTCTAGAACAGGGATGCAAGTAGAATAATCTTTCCTGTGACAGAGAACTGAGCAAGCTAGTTGTCAGATCAAAATGAAAAATTAATCAGAGATGCACTAACAATCAGCATCAGCTAATTACTGATGAAGCAAAACAAAACTGAAACTTCTGTTCTCATTTAACTTTAAGATGTGAAGGCTCCTGCACGAGCCAGCACTGACAAAGTGAATGCTTTATGCAGCTATAACACAGAAACATTGCCACAAATGAAGAAAGTACACAGGGGTAAATATTTATAGGTTTATCATAAATTTCCAGGACAGTGCTAACAATTCGGAAATGCAGCTAAATTCTTGGGTTCAAGGCTGATAAATGCTGAACAGCTGCTGATTCAAGAGCAAACAGTCTAATCTTACTTGTCTGAAGAACTGGATGCTAAATGGAAATTAAAGACGCTTCTAAATTATCCAAAATTAGGTAAAAAAACCAAAATTAACCTTTAATCAGATCCAAAGTCAGATATTAGTGGCCTTTACCATGAAAGACACTGCTTTAAGCAGGCTGTTCACTTGTTCACAGTACATAGCTGAATTTTCTAAAAGGATATAACCCAGCCTGTGTCAACAAGCCCACAGATGTCTGTATGCCTTAAGACAACCTACAAAACCCACACAAACCAAAATATTCTGCAGCTGGATGAAGGAAGCTGAGTTTTGAAAACAAAGCTTATACTTCTGCATCATTTCAGCCATCAGAACAGATCAACCACTGTCTTCCAACACTGAAACCTCTTAGAAAACATCTTTTGCACACCAAACTAACTTGATTGTAATCGAGGGATAATAAAAGCTCATTAAACTGGCATATATATTTGAGGAGAAAACATGAGGATCCACGTACTTTCCAGTAGTGCAGTTCATTTGGAAGTAATGGAGAAATAAGAATCTGTATTTAGAGAACTGCATAAAGACAGACCGCGGGTACACTGCAAGACCTACTGTGCTGTCAGCCCTAATTTTGTCTTTGACAGCAAAGACCAGGGGTTTATGCTAGGAACGACATTACTAGTTTCTAAGATGCGAACAGTCATACATCTTGTGGCATTTTATACGAGTTCACAGTGAATTTCCTCAGCGCGGGTGCCTCTCCCCCACACACACAACTCCCACTCTGGACGGGTGGGCCTGTACAGCCTAAAGGACCGACGGGATCACAAGCACCGGGATCTCCCTCAGGCTGAACCCGAGTCTCCCCACAGGCAGTGCGGGAACGACGGGAGCGGCTGCCTCACACGGACAGCCCGTTTCCCCTTCACGGCACGGCCTGACCCACACCCACCGCTCCCGGTCGCCTGTAGCAACCAGGCTGTGCCTGCCCCGTCTGGCCGAGCCGTGTGGCGGAGCCGCCCGCGGGGGCAGCGCCCGGGGCT
>JBBMKD010000022.1:19731927-19827720 GCA_037834095.1 Argya squamiceps
CCGGCGGGGCCGCGGGGCGGGCGCACTCGCCGGGCCGGGCCGGGCCGCTGACGGGGCGCGTTGCTGTTCCGCAGGAGGAGGCGGAGGAGTACGCGCGGCTCAGCCCGGACGAGCAGCAGCGGCGGCTGAGGAACATCGTGAAGAAGATCGACGCGGACGCGGACGGGCTGCTCAGCGAGGGTAACGGCGGGGGCCGGGCGGGCCGGGCTGCTCCGGGAGAAAAACGCGCTCTACCCGTGACAAAGCCCGTGGCTCATGTGCTGGGGAGAATCCCCGTAGAAAACATCACGATCCCTTGCACAGTGAGTTAGAAACACTGACAGGCTCATGCTGAGGCTATCTCAGTGCCCAAGGTTTCTGTTTGACTCGAGAAGAGACCACTGAGAGGGGACCTCGCTGGTGTGTATCAAACAACTAAAGGAAGGGTGCTGAGAGGATGGAGCCAGGCTCAGCATGCTTGGTGGTGCCAACTACTTGAACAGGAGGCAATGAACAGAAACTCGTGCCCAGGAAGTTCCACCTGAATATGAGGAAGAACTTTCCTGTGCAGAGACATTGGCACAGATTGCCCAGAGACTTTGTGGAGTCTCCTTCACTGGAGATGCTCAAGAACCTTCTGGACGCAATCCCGTGCCTGTGCTTCAGCAGGGAGATTAGACCAGATGACCCACTCTAGTCACTTCCAACCTGATCCATTCTGTGATGGAAGGACTGTGGCTATCAAGAGTTAGTGTGGGTCAGAGCAGTATCAAGTTGAAGGTACCTCCTTCGCACTTGTACCTGCTCCTTGCATGCTGAAACTACTTGGAATCCAGTGGGTTTCTGACTTTGTAATCCTGATATGTGCAAATCAGAGAGCAGGCTTAAGATGGAAAGAAAGTACTGCAGCCATAATACTACATAGTATTCAGTACCTGGTGACACCAAGTGACATTGAAGGATCGTATTTCATCATAATACAGTGTCAAATGGCTCTCCCCAGACAGGTTTTTGTCAGTCAGACTTAGGAACTCCATGGTAAACTCAGTCCCTTTCTTTCAGTACATCATTATGATAATGTTAATGTAATTTTAAACCTCGTTATAAACATTTTTTTTGTTCTGCTGTGATTTTGACAAAAAAGTCTCTCATATGTACACACACAAAGCAGAATCCTTGGTCAAATGCCAGAACAGTAATATTTCATTAAAATTGTACTAAACGTGCAGGAGACTTTCTAGGTGAGAGAACAAAATGCGGTTTTAAAGAAAAGATCTTTTGAATGCCATTCACTTTATGCCTTTAATTCTGAATTTAATCAGCTGCACCCTGATTTCTGTGTTCCTGCATGGACTGTGTAGAGGTGAGATAGTCTGTAGTTCAGTGGGATGGCTAATCCCTGTCATACACCACAGGCAGCTCACAACATGAAGGCTTTAAGGGTAAGAGTCTGTATAAAGTATAGGAATTCCACCCATACTCCGTCTTCATGGTGTATATATATTGCATCTGATTCTCAGTCTAATGAAAGCGTGCCTCCCTTTTGCTTCCCAAAGGTAAAACTCACTGTGGAACGTGTTTTTACACTAAGAAACTTATGGTACTGAAGCCTTTTGAGCTCAGTTATTCCTCAGTGTATTGCAAAACTCTTGAGAACATTTTCCTTACTACTGGCCTCCATTTGGAGGCTGACAGTGAGAGAAGATGAAATATGTTAATGCTGCTTCTCTAATCTTGTCATGGTGCTGGACATTATGTGGTCACATGGCTGTGCCTCACACCTTAAATGCTGGGAAATAAACCATTAATTAATGGTGCCCATCTTTAAGAAATCATGTTGCAGTTTCTTAGGTTTGTGCACAAGCCTTGTTGGCACACACACCTCTGCATGTTCAGTCAATTCACAGAATGTGTTAGCAAGCTGGTCCCTTTGCTAATACAAATTCAGTACTCAAAATATATTTAAAAAAATCCATTGCTGCTTTTCAAGGATATTTAAATAAACCTAATAAAGTTGTGTTGATGCCTCTGCCAAGAAGGATGGGATAAGATACTTCAGTATTTAAAAATGCTGTAAGATTTTTCTACGTCAAAGTAGTGATTTCTACAGGACTTTTTATTAGTCATGAGTCTTCAGAACAGGATTTCATTTGAGTTGATTAAGATGTATAATTTTTGCAATGCAGAGGAAGATGTTTTTCCCTTCCAGGCAGCTGAAAATAGCTGAGAGATACTGGGAGAATATGTTCTCCCAATCTTCTCTAAACGAAGTAACTTTAATGTATCTCTGTCAGTTCATTGGTATATTAAGTTTTATTTCTTTTAGCTACATTTCTATAAAAACAAGCATCTAAAAAACCTTTCCAAACTATGAGGCTTGATTTCAGCCCCGAGTAAAGAGAAAATGGCTCTACATAAATAGTCAATATTTTATTTTGGGTAATTAAGGCAATGGTACTAAATTAAGTTTTATTTCAGTTTGTGGATTTTTCAAAAGAAACCCCGGAGTGATGGGAGCAATGTTTTTTGGGGTACCAAATTACATTTAGAGTTGTCCATCTAAATCATACTCAGCATCATTTTCATAAAGCTTTGGAGAAAAAAGAAATGATGCTATAGTGTTGATTTCCTTCAGATTTGAAAAGACAAGGCCACATCACCATTAGCAAATCCCCTGAAGACTGTAGCTGTGATCTATTCCCTCATTCAGTTACCTTGGAAAAAGCCACAGCATGGAGCAAACAGACTGTTTGCTTTAAGTAACCTCTTACCTATATGCTTTCATCTGAATTCTGAAGTATATTCCAGACAGAATAGATCTGGGGAATCTTCACAATTTTTATGGTGCAGATGATTCTGATTTTCTTTATTTTATTTTATTTTTAATGTTTTTCACAGATGAGCTGAGCTCCTGGATACAGCAGTCTTTTAAGCATTATGTTACACAAGAAGCTAAGCAACACTTCAGTGACTATGACAAAGATGGTGATGGATTGGTGTCTTGGAAGGAGTATAACTTGCAAATGTATGATCGTGTAATTGATTTTGATGAGGACACTGTCCTGGAGGATCAAGAAGAAGAATCATTTCGCCAGGTAAAATGTTTCAGCTGCAGCTCCTGTGAACTGTTGGCCAAAGGCAGCAATATTTGTTTATTGTGGCAGAACAAGATGGGTAGAGAAAAAAGAGCAGCTGGCATATGTTTAACACTTTGTGCTAGCTGAGATAGGGGAGTAATTAAAGGAAAGTAGTGGAGTATTAAAGCTGCTACCAACAAAATAAAGACACAATGAAATGGTACCTCCTGAGTGTATTTTGCTGGCTGAGTGGAGCATAAGTCTATTGACAGTCTGACAGCAGAACACAGTCTCCAGCCACCATCTTAAAGCCAGGCTGCAGTCCAAGGTGAGGTCTGCAGCCTGACAGGGTCCTGCCCATAGCCAGGGCCAGCACCACTGGGGCTGGAGCAGAAGGAAGCTCTTTAACCCCTTGGTTGCACTGTTCCAGCTGTTCTTTCAGTTACTGCTCAAGCACTCAGTGTGGGCTGTCAGTATTGCCTGCCGTAACATTGTCTGTCCATTAGAGACCCACAGAGAAAGCAATAGCAATTCAAACAGTTTTAAGCAGTGAAAATGCAACTCCCACAGCTAAAAATGGATGTTTAAACACAGAAGTTGTGTGTGAGTCACGTGCATGAAAGCAGATGCTTTTGCAGGGAAAGAGGCAAGAGAAACAGGGAGAAAAGGTTCACCAAGAACCACCACATAGCAAAACTTGTTTCTTTGCAAGTTCCACATTTATATGTGGAATGTGTAAATGTTTCTCAGAAAGAGAATAAGTGTGTTTGTAGACTATTCTGGCCAGAGGTTTATTTTTTCTGTGAGGGTTGCTTTGTCTGCTTTTAGTAAAGTAGTAGTAGATAATATAGGATGTTAGCAGAAGTGAAACTAATATAGTGAACGGAAGATTTTACACACTGAAGAAACAAACTGGAATGTTACATAACTGAATAATTACATAGCATTTAAATACCACAAGACTTCCAGAGGAACTTCGATTCAAAATATTGATACCATGTCTGAGACATTGCCATCACAGATACATAAAGAGCTATAGCTATATAAGCTGGGATAGAACTGCTTGCTTATGTTATGACTTGACTGCTTGCTGGGTTTTCCTGCCTGCTGACTTCTCCAATGTAGATTGTAAATGAGCAGCATTGTACAAGCATCACAGGTCAGCCATGTACAGCATTTTCCTTATATTCGTAAATCAGTGGTCCTGCTCTGATCAAGATGGAAGAGACAGTTTAGAATTGACATCAGATAACCACAGGAATTTACCAGAAGGTGGCGGCCTTGTTCATCACTTCCCAAAAAACACTGGAAAACTTACTTTCTCCCTCAATTGTTCAAGCTTACATTGCAGTATAGTACTTTCTGTAATCCTTCTGGATTGCCTTCCTAGTTAGACTCCAAGCTACGGTCAGCTTTTCTCTAAGAGGACATTTAACTATTTTGCAGAATAGTTAAGATCTTACACTTCATTTGTTAGATGTTGTGCTCTGTGTTCATCAGATTAGCCTGTGTCAGTAGGTGGGATATAAATCAGAAGTACAATTTCAAATGGTTATTTGTAAAGTGATTATGACCTCTGATTTGCTGGCTACTCCCATACCCAGATCATTCACACTGATAGCACAGCACACCTAAGGATGGGATTCCAAGATTTTTGTAGTTCACATCATGTGCAGTTTGAGCAGAGATTGGTTGTCAATGGTGTGGGTCTGTATTTTATCCAGAGATTGTACAAAATGAAACCAGAAAAAAATAGGAAGACTTTGCACATCTGGAAGACAGAAATAGGAAGTGCAAGACATTCAGAAATAAGAACTTGCCTGCTTATATCAGATATTATTTCTTTTTTAATGGCATGCTAATATGTATATTTAATAGAGGTCAGAGAAGTGACTTCTGTTTAAAATGATCACATGTGGTGGACAGCAGTCCTGTAGTAAAGGAATCTGACCTTAAAATGGCTTCAGAAAAGACATTTTACATACATGATCTTTCAAGACCTTCTCTGAACTACAGGCAGCCCTTGACATAAATGAGATGTAGATCCAGAAGGTTAAGTGTCCTTGAAATGTAAATTCTGGAATTTGCAATGACTGCCATTAATTATAATCATTGTACTTCACTTTGTTGTTTTGGGAATTGGTAACTTTTTTAGAAGAGGATGCACATATTAAATTGAGAATTCTTGGTCTTTTCATTATCTCTCTTCAGTGTGTTTTAAATGGCTCCTTAAATTGAAAAAACAGGGGGTTTTGCGATTCTTAGAATAAAACCATCTCAATTAAAAGTGTTGTTCTTATTGCTCTCAATGAGTTGTTTTTAGTGAAAATTTAACATCAGTATAATATGAGTAGGCAATGTGAAACAATTAATATCCTGATGAGATTACAGCCAGCTGCTATTATGTTGTTTTTTCCTTTCCAGTAAGGGCTCTAACTAAATCTATTTTCTAAGCTTCATTTAAAGGAGAAAAAACGTTTTGAGAAAGCTAATAGAGATGATGTTCCTGCTCTGAATGTGGATGAATACATTGCGTTTGAACATCCTGAAGAAGTGGAGTACATGACGGTAAGATTTAGGGGAGCATCTTTCTCAGCCTGTGTGTGGAGGTCTTTTCAATATGTGTCCTTAGCCCCAGTACCACAGCAAGTGGGGCAGTTATGGATATGGCTTGGACAGCCCAAATTAAAAATCAGGTAATGTCTTGTGGAGGTCAGGAGCTGGAGCAGGAGTTCAGTGCTTTTCTGTGAAATCTGTTTCAAGAACTAGGATTGCACAAGTATCCCCAGCTTTGGGGGCTGGCCTGACTTAGCCACCTCCCAGCTCTGTTAGGCTGCAAATCCATCAGTGAGATTTTAGCTTTTGGTTTTGGCTCTCTGGTGGACAAAAGACCAACCAGTTCTCCTAACAATTCAATTAAGTTGCAAAAATGCAAATTAGTGAATCCACCAATGAAAAGCAAAGTGAAATGGGATGATAGAGCTTTGTACATATTCATGTTTCTCAGCTGCTTTTGCAGTTTTGAATTGTGTTGAAGGATTCCAGCTCTATGGACACCTTTCAGATTTGGTTTTCATGAAATCTGACATTCTAAACTCTTCAGGACAGGACAGGATCTGTTTTATTGTACAGGAAGCAATTACTGCACTAGTCTGCATAAAACACAAAGAGACATTTGAAATGAGGGAGTCTTTCATTTAAGGAGTACGTCATTGCTCTAAAATGATTCAGTGCTGTTTCTCTTGACATGAGTTGCTAATTTTGCTCTTTGTATGTATACAAAAGGACTTTGTCATTCAGGAGGCTTTAGAAGAACATGATAAAGATGGTGATGGATTTGTTAGCCTGGAAGAATTCCTTGGTGATTACAGAAGAGACCCAAGTAAGGAAAAAAGGGAAGGGGCATGAAAGAGGGAACTAACAAAAGCTTTTGGAATGGGGAGAGTTGGATGCACCTTTATTTTCAGCTTTTCACACTTACACCTACAGATTCTGAGTAAGATTTTCTGTCTTGTAATAGTTCTGTTTTCTAAAACTGGGCGTAGTAGACTTTATTTCAGTCTGCCCCATTTGGTGGTGATCTGTGTGTAGCCCATTCCACAGTTTCCTTGCAAGTTGCTTCTTGTTTTCTGAAATACTGACGCGAATTCCTGACCACAAAGGATGCAGCTGGAACAAGGTGCAGCTGTATCTGCCAGCTGAACACATCTTCAGGTGCAGCTAGCAGGAGTGTGAGGGTGCACTGCCCTGGCCTTGATCAGCCTGAGCAGCAGCTGCCAGCCTTGCTTTGGAAGGACTGAGCTGAGTGTGTTGTGAGAGGGATGGAAGGGAAGTGTGAGGAGTCACTTCACTGTTCCAGCTATCAGAAGCCTGATTGCTGCCTTCACTCTTTGATTTGTTTGGGTTTTTTTCCAGTCTTGCCCTTCCTTAAACTTGATCTATTCCTTCTTTAACAAGAAGGACACTTACCTGATGCTTATCAATATTTCTCAATGAATATTTTACACACTGTATTTGATTTTCTAAAAGCTAGGGCAAATAATTTTTCCATTCCAAAAAAGCCCAGTATCTTCAGTTTTGTGGAAAGTCTTGTTGGCTCAAAGAAGTGCTAATTCTGAAAGGCATCCTAGCTGGGGAGAATTGTGTAAGCCACATGAGGATATGGAGAACCAGGGGAATAACCCATTTTTCTTCACTCTAATCAGCCACCTGAAACTGAATTTCATGTTTTATAATCATCTGTTTGTCAGAGCCAGTAAAAACAACAGATATCTGATGCAACTACAGGGTTCTTTATCTTTTTCCTGCTCTAACATGAGAGAAAGCTTTTCCAAGCCAGTCTATAAAAAGTTGTTGTAAAGGAGTGAAATTGTTGCAGTAATAGAGAAGATAACAGCTTTGTCATCACAGCTTGTTAGCAAGACTTGAGAATCAGCTGTGATTGTACAAACTACTTCACCTTTTCTCTTCTGCAGACAGTATTCCTGCAGCACTCTTTAAAATGACTAATAGGTTGCATGGGGGCTCTGATTTCATAATTAGCTCGTGGTTTGAGACAACAGTGTATGGTGGATTGTGACATGAAGGGAAAATCTCCTTGCAAAACCAAATGTTAGGAAGGAGAGACTTCACTTTTTCTTCCTTATTGTAATTATTTTTTAACTGTTACTTACCTGCTTGTGATACCTGCTACTTTTAATTTTCATAAGGCTTAGAAAGCCAGATCATGCTTGTCTGCATGTGTTTATAATTTGGATTAATTACTTCTCAATTTCTTGAAGAGTTAAGGACAAGTGTAAGATTGCTGTAGGCTGCAGGATGCAATACCTGTACATCAGGTAAGTATAAAACAAGTGTGCAATCAATACTGACAGTAAGTGAAATTGCTTTCCCTTCTTTCCTCTGCTCATTAAGGTTTGTTTTTGTTTAGTGACATCACTTCTAGGTTATGTTTTATGAGAATAAGTGAATTTGCTTAGGAGAAAAGATGAAAACCCGTGCTTTAAAGTGAAGAGTGGCTTTAAACTTGACAATTGTGTCTCACTAGCTGCAAGGGAAGATCCAGAATGGATACTGGTTGAGAAGGACCGGTTTGTGAATGACTATGACAAGGATCATGATGGAAAACTCAGCCCTCAAGAGCTGCTGTCTTGGATAGTACCCAACAATCAGGGTATTGCACAAGAGGAGGTTCGTGGTTTGACTGCTGGTTGGGTTTTAATTACTGCAGGAGAATTTTGAAGGATCACAGCAAAATGAGAGGAGCATTCAGATTTATCATGTCTTAGTTATTGAGAAAGAGTATCATTAGCTCTTTGAGTATATTTTTAACTTCTTTTCACTTCGACAAGGAATGCAGGTCCTTTGACTGCATTAGGCAAATGTGAAGTTCCTATTAATTGTGTAAATGTTTGTAAATTAACAAAGTGCTTTTTGTACATGTTTAAATAGCTTATCTGCTTTGACTCAAGAGTACAGAATTTTAATAAGTGATTTTTTAGTTGTTGTAGGTAAATCTAATGAGATGCACTACGAAAAGAAGCTGCATAATTTTGAAATAAGAAATTGATTGTAATTCTTCTAACTGGATAAATCATCATAATTTATAGAACTAAAAACTTGTTTAAAGTACAAGAAAATGGAAGTACTCTGTGATTCAAGGTGGTGTAAAGCAAACTTTGATGATGCTAATTAAAATAGTTTAATCAGAGGTAGAATAGCATAATAGCTTTTAAGTGGATTCTCATTTTAGCTTATTTTTTGTGGTATTTTCCAGTCCCTGATTGCAATAGAGAGGATTTCTGCCTTTCTTCTAGTAACTTCTCAGCTAAAGTTTCCACGTCTTTGCTTTACCATGGAGGATTTTGGTGTTCAAAATGGCAGGAACAGCAGGTCTTCCCATGGCTTCATGTTCCTGGGGAAGAGGCACCTCCCTGTGTCAGACCCAGAGCCCATGTGCTCCTCCCTGAGCTGTCCCTGTGCCCTGCTGGGCTCTGGGGGCAGGAGCAGCCCCGTGGCAGCAGCAGCAGTCCTGGGTGCTGCCATGTGGAACCTTGTCAGACACTGAGCTGTTCTGGGAGTATTTCTGTAAATGGGGATCTGGGAGCCTTTGCATGGCCTTTTCTGGCTGTGGTCAGTTCCTAGTTCACAGAAATACCACTGTTCTGACACTAACTCTCTGTGCTGCTGGGTGTGTTCCTACCTGTTGTGGCTGCCTTGGTTTGGGTTTTTTTTAACACTTCTTAGTTATCTTTCAAATTTTGGCTTACAGCGAGGCCATGCTGTAGTAATAGCTCAATTCTGCAACTAATAATTTGTTTTATTTGTTTCTCTAAAGTGCTAGTTTTTTCCTTTGGGTAATATAAAGGCTTAGCAAAGTCACCTGTCCTAAAGAGAAGGTAGCATTGATTTCAGTCACAAACTGCTGTTTGAAGTTCCATTTTGGCATTTCAAAATGAATTGAGAAACCTGGTAACTAAATAACATAAAAATAGAAAAATTACTATCTATTCCATTTTCAGGAATTGACATGTGTTGGCCAAGATATTTGTCATTAATCTTTCAGCTTTTGCCATGCAGAGTGCTTTTAAAATCCCCTTGCTTGACGTTAGTCCCCGTTATTTTTGGCTCTCTTACATTGAGCCAAACCAATCAGGAAAAGTAGGAACAGAAGGATTCTCTAAATCACTGCATTTTAGATGTTCAGCAAATGAAAACAAAGCCCATGTAATACCAGGACTCCTGTTTCTCAGAAATAAGAGGTGCAGTAGAGCTACTGCACAGCCTGTTAGCTTTGAACTATGAAATACTGGTGAATGAGCTACAACTAAAATATTCTGCAATTGGTTCTTCATTTTACTGCTAGACTTCCCTCTTTTTATAATACATAAATAAGCAAAAATCAGAACTGTTTTAATGTGATGCATGTGTGATCTGTTTCTTTTACAGGCTCAACACCTCATTGAAGAGATGGATTTAAATGATGACAAAAAACTTTCTGAAGCAGAAATTCTTAAAAACCAGGATTTGTTTCTTAACAGTGAAGCAACAGATTATGGCAGGCAGCTTCATGATGAACGTTTCTACCATGAAGAACTTTAGATTATTTATTTTGTAATCTTTTTTTCTTCCCTTTCTTTCATTTGGAGCTTTTGTTAAAAGCACTCATCAGCTGCGTTGCAAGTTTTATGCTGTAATTACAGTACACTAATGTTTGTGTAAATAATTTGCATTCAAAATCTAATTGCCCTCCTGCAAACTTCCTGGGCCTCTTCTAGTCTTCAAAATTAATCTGAAATACTTGCTATGAAAATGCTGTAGTGTTGGGAAATAAATTACTTCAGGGTAGTACTGTATTGTGAAGTGTTGTTCTGCTGTACTTGAAGAAAATGGAGAATCTAGATGGTTCTGAAAGAATGCAAAATATAGTAACTGAGACTACTATTTTTCTAATCAATTTAATTAGGGCAGAGTGTGGGGAACATGGGGGGATGTTTAGAGTAACTATGAACTGTGTTTGGTTTAATACCTTTGGAGAAATACTTACATAAATGCCTCAGTTGTTTAAGAGGTTTCTACTTGATTTTGAATGGTTTCTATACTGTGTTTTACTCTATCATAAAACTTGCTATTTTTACATCTATAGACAATAATTATTTTTAATGTACAGTTGTAGAGCATTAGCAATACAGTGGTATTTTACTGTGTCAAGGCTGTCTTCATTTGTTGGATTAAAATTTAAAATGTTCTATCTTTCTGTATGTTGTACATTTATTTCTCACCCTGGGTCACCCATAGAGCTCCTGGAGATGTGAAAAGTGTGCATAATGTCCAGTGGCAACATTCTTGGCTTTATCAGCCAGAGATGTGTCATCTTATCTGGCTGCTAAAGAAGATTCACAAAAATCAACATGTGCATTTGGCATTTTCTGGACAAATTCGCAAAAGCAATTGTGTTTACTTTTTGAGTTGTGGTACATGGAAGGCTAAAGCATCAAGGCATTGCATAAGTAATATTTGTAGTAATAACCTCTGAAAATTAACCTCAGCTGAAAGCTCCATGTGTGAGTGCTGTCCCATCTTGTGATTATTTGGAATAGTCTGAAGGGTTAATGGCACTACAGGTTCAGTGTAGGGAAGTCCAAATACTCACTTCTGTCTCCTGGAAAGAAATGAGCTGGGTATTCCAGACAAAGACAAAGGCTCACAGAGCAGCTTGTGTGGAGTGTGTTAGGATTTTTTAATTCCTACATAAATAACTCTTGTAATGCTCTCACAGTGTTCTCCTTGACTAATGTTTTCCTTCCTCCCAGCTCCATTGAGTAAAAGCAGCTAGTTCTGCCTTGTTTTTTTCCCAGGATACCACCTCTTAATTCTGCTCAGAACAAATGGAATTCCTTTTGGGGTAAGTGCTGATGTGTCACCAGTAGAAGGTTAGAAATTGTGATTCAGAGAAAAACCACATACACTATATTTTTAGGTATCATAGTAATAGAAATTCAAAACCCTTTTTCAATTTTAGTGGTTGGATTTTTTTCTACCCATATTTTTAATGTCAGTTCTTTGGGAATATGAGTACAGCTCTTGCCATAGTGGTGGTGAGATCTGATTTAAAAAATAATAATAATAATAAATCCAGTGTGCCCAGGAATATTAAATCAAACAAAAAATATTATAAACTGACTGGTGATGTTTCTGAATGAGCACATATGCAGAGTATTGGCTAAAATGTGCTGAAGTGTTGCTTCCCATGATGCTAAACAGGTATTGCTGAAGAAGGGACATTTGGTCCAGAGGCAGAACCTGCTGCAGATGATATGGTTGGGACACAGATCCAAGGGTTCTTTTGAAACAGAAACCTCCTCAGCAGCACCAGCATTGCCTGGTTGGCTAATGAATGTGCAGTACTTCCAAATGAGTAGTGATTTGCTTTGAATTAAGGCATGGAGAAAGCTGGTGTATTGATAAAGTGTTCAAAGGTGTCAGAGAAATTAAAAACATCTTTCAGCAGGTACCTGAATTTATGACAAGAAGAGGGGGATAAAACCCCAAATAATTTCATTTTCTCTTTCACAAAGTACTTCTACTTTTCTCCCAAGAGCAACCCAATCCTGTTTGTGCTATTCAAGGCTCCAGTGACGTTGGACTTCTCCACACTTCCCTTTTTCCTTTTTTTGCCTTCTAAACGTTCTCAGGGGTAAGGACTGGTTAAACGCATACCAAGCACAAAAAGACCCCACATTTCTATGATACAAACAATTTTATTATATACAAAGTATCACAGTGTTAATTCTAGAGGAAATCCATTCCTGTTCTTTAGGAGCATGGCAAGGGCTGATGAAATTTCTCTTGAGTAAAACAGCAGAACGGAGTCCACCTTTCAGCGATGGCCTCTATTAGAAACTGCTACGAAATGTTAGATAAGAGGTAAGAACAGAGCCTGTGGAATTAATCTTTATATTAATTATGGATTTTACTGAAGCAGAACGCCAGCAGGACTGTCTTGCACTGTGAGACTGTTTTTGGAAGGCTGCTCCAGCATTTCCCTCTAACAGGAGCAGAGGAAGTTGAGTCTCAGAGCTGAGCAGAGCCCTGGTGTGGGGTCTGGGCCGTGCTGGAGCAGCCTCCAGCTGCAGCCACGATGGCCCAGAGCAGCTGGAGCAGACCAAGCCAGGTGTTCAGAGGCTGCAGTTTCTGTTTCCATGGGAACAGAGACTGGCTCCTCACATTTTTAATGGGTATGACTGGGGGTAATTTGCAAGCCCCTGACATTTCCTGCATGGAAATGTGGAGATCCATTCGTATGGAATTAGAATGGTGGGCACAGCTCAGCAGCTGAACTGTGACTCTTTTAGCTGTGCTCTTCCTCTGGCAGTGGTTTCCCTGCTGCTGCTGCTGTATCCCCAGGCTGTGGGGCTCAGATTGACCCCGGGGGCTGGGCTGTTGGAGTTTGGACATGGCTGCACTGCAGCAGTTGTTTGGAAGCTGTATCTCAGAGGTGATGATGCTGGAGGCTGGGAAGGACTGCACCAGTGCCTTCCAGTCTCCACTGGCATTTCCCAGACCAGCATTCCAAGGGACCACAATATACCTGAGCACTTCTGAAAATTACAACCAGCTCAACACTGGGATTATCTGAATATTCAGCATTTCTTTATCTTCTGCCTGAATACTTTTCATAGAGTCCCTCATCCTCTTGCTATGTAGAATAAAAGGTTTACTGTCTACTTGATCAGACTCCCCAAAATCAGAAACATTTCCTCTGAAGAATGTCTTGCTTGGCATCCTGGATGAGCACAAAAATGTTTGTAGATGCTATTTTCATATTTTGCCTATTGTCAAATCCAAACCTGCCACCCAAGTCCCTGATAAAAAGCTTTTCTCAAAGTAGTATATAGTTAAAAATTAAATGAAGCTTCCATTCTAAAGAATGAGAAAAATTGAGGGCTTTTAAAACAATGTTGTTTTTTTTTTTTACATCAGACTTATCCTCACTTTTCACTACAGAATGGATTCAAATGGTACATTCTGCTGACAAACAATTTAATCACTGGGGAAAAAACCCTCAGGAAATGTGTTCTTGCCCTTATCAAAGAGAACACCTGATTTTTAGCCTCTAAGCAGTGGTGGAAGGAGATGCAGTGGTTGTCAGGGAAGAGTTCCAATTAAAGCTCTCTGTTGACATTGCTTAATTTCTGAGTGAGCCTGTCAGGTCATGCTAAAATCCCCTTTTAAGAGTGAGAAAGGGCAGCTGAAAGGCCCTGCAGGTGTCCAAAGCATCCTGACAAATCTCAACCCCTTCCTTGCCCACTAAAATACTGCTTCTTGGCTCAGAGGTACTGACATCACTTTTGCAGGGGCAATTGCAGGGTGCTCAGGGGATTTCAGTAGATGGCATCACAGCATTCACAGGCCAGTGAGGTTCAATGATTTGGCTCCCTGCCTCAGCCCCACAGAGCTCCCTCCCAGGCTCAGCCTTTCCACACTTCAGAGAACTCTGGCCACACACATCAAGATATTAACCCAGTCCTGATATCCCACATTTCAGAACTGGAGGCCTTGATGTCCTGTTCCTATTTAGAGCAGAGGGGAACAGAGAATTGTGTCCCTCTTTTGAAGCCCTGCAAAATCTGGCTACCCCTGCATGGCACAGCCCTCTATGGACATAACCCAGCACCAGCAGGACCTGGGAGCAGGGACCCAAATCGACCCAAATCTGCTTCATCAGAGCCAGGGCTGGGACTCACACCAGCCACTGTCTGACAGTCACCAAAGTACCCAAAGTGGAGACCTGGGCTGGGCTGTTCTGAGAACCTCACCCCCAGCACAGAACTGCCCGTGCTGATGGCGTGGAGAGGGAGCGTCCCTGGGAGCTGCTGGGGAGCTGACTGTGCTGCCCCAGAGCTCTGGGGTGGGATGGATGCAGCCATAGAGCCCAGCCTGAGGTTTAGTCAAATAATTGGCTTTGTGGCTGGAGGCCAAACTAAAAATAACAGGAAAGTAGTATGTCATGTTAGAGGACGAAAATGCACTCAGTGCATTTTTATGAACCTCAACAGCAGGCTTGATGGTTTCAAAACACAGCTGTAACTCGGAAATAGTAACAGGAAATGTTTAGGTTTGGAAGGACTGAGATAAAACACTCTAAAAAAGATCTTTCTTTTTTTTTTTTTTTTTCATACAGATCAAGTATGACCATGCCCTCAAAGGACATTTTTTCAAGGAATTTTCCCTTCTGGAAGAAACTTCACTCCTTTCTCCTCAACACTGTCTGCAAGTGAATCCTCACATTTCTCCTTCTCCCACTCTCATGCTTTTCCTGCTACACCTCTGACCCTCCAGACTCATTTGCCCTCCTCTGCTTGCAGTTCATTTTCCCTCAAAAAGTCCCTCCTGCACATTCCATCTTCTTCAGACCACCAGGAAGGAACCTTGCAAATTCTTTAAAACACCAGCTACAAATTGCCCATGGAGTGAGTAGGGGTAACTGCAGCCCCCAGCTGCTGCAGAGCTCTGAGCAGAGCCCCGAGTGCTGCTGGAGCCCAGGGAAGCTGCAAGACTTCCCCACTCTGGAATGATCTGCCCGGGGGGCTGCTGCTGTGGGACCCAGAGCAGCATCAGTGGGAGATCAGTAAGTCTTGATGTGTTCTTGGTGGGGACAGACAGCTTTGCACAGGCAACCACCACAGGACTATTTTTCTTTTTGTTCCTACCCCCCAGTGATGCCAGTGAGTATTTAAAAACAGGTGTTTAAGAATGCTTAAAACACCCTAAGGAGGTGAACAGAGAAACCTCACCTGGAGGACAGGGAAGTTTTAGAAGTGTTACCCTGTGCTCAGGTATTTGCAGCTGTGTTATAACAACTGGAGGAGCTGATTTGGGGAGCTGCCTGAAATACCTGGTGTCAGCAGGGTGCTGGGTGTGGTCTGGGTGCTGCTGCTTCACTGCTCTGTGAGGCTTCACCCAGGTCTTGGTGCTAACAAACTCGTAGCTCTCTTCTTTTTCAAGTCTTCGGATTTTACTTCTAAATTTCACATATCTTGCATACTCATATGAATATTTGTATGAGGGCATGCAAATCAGGAACATTCTCTACATCAACATCCAGGTATCTAAATGTGTGCAGACATCTGCACACTTCTCAGGGTTCCTAATTTAACCCAAGTCCTGAAAAGCTTTTTCAGCTGCAAAATGGAGCTTTGAGCTAAGCTTCCCATGTGCAAAGGCATGGGCCTCTGCCAGCCCCAGAAGGTGCTGCAGAAATGGGGCACCTATGCTGCTTTTGCTTTTTTTTCTTTGCAAGACCACAGCATTAGAGAATAGCTTATCTCTTTGTATTATGCTGGTTTCCTTTGCACTGTAATTGTTCTCTCTCCTCCTGCAGCTGATCAAATCATATCACTGAACTTAGTGCCTTTTTTTTCCCCTCTATTTTTTTCCTGTCCGCTCACACGCACCCATGGCAAGGAGCAGCCTGACACCATTTGACATCTCCTTGCTTCCTCATTTCAATATTAACTGTTTACCAGAAGAGAAACAGGTTTGGGGTGCGGGTGCTGAGCACTTGCATGTCTCTGTGTGTGAGCAACAGCTTCTGCCCTCTGTCCCTCACAGCCACAGGTCATTTCTCTGAGCTGCCTGCAACAGCCCCGTGCTACTGGCACCAGCCTGACTGCAGGAGGGACAGGTCTGTGAATGTGCTGCACTCTCTGCTTGGGCTGGGGTGCACTGACAAGGCTCAGAGCTGTGCCTGCTGCCACTCTCACCCCACAACGGACCTGCTGAAGGATTCCTATCCCTCCACAGAGCAATAATAATGACCCAGCTGCAGTTCAAAGATGCTTTTTGGGTAAGTGAACATTTACTATGTGTTTCCTATATTCAATGTCTCTGTATTTTGAAGTCTTTTAAAATACAGCTTGATTCTATATATAGTTTAAAACTAATTTAATGCTGTTCTGTGTTCTAAATTTAATTTCGTAAAAATCCAAATTTGTCTCCAAGTGAAAACATAGTGTTTGGTAGTGTTTGATGCTGGCCAGAAGGATGCAGTGTAAAGGATATATCCAGTCCCCATGAAACCACTGACATTCCCAGTTCCTCTGCTAGGGCCAGAAACTACTTTTGAAAGGGACATGGATGGATTTGTGTGTCTCACAGTGCTAAGAACCTGCTTGCAGTGCGTGTCCTCAGCTCTGCAAGAGGCTCCCAGAGCATGTGAGCTAATGATAGGCTGAATTCCCTCCTGTTTGTGAAGAGCAGAGCCAGCAGCTATGAGCAGAATGTTCCTGCTCAGCTCCCTGCAGGCTCCCACCCTGCTGCCAGGAGCATTCCCAGGCATGCAGAGCCCAGGAACTGTGAGGCAGCACTGGTTAGAAAGGACCAGCAGTGATACTCCACAGCTAAGCCCAAACACTCACAGCTGACCTAAAACCAGCAAATACTGAAATGAGGAGATCCACTCCATACTTGTTACTTGACTTTTGTTTGAAAATCCTTTTAGTCTCCTGTTTTCAAACTCTTTTTCTGCAGTGACAAGGTAAAAGGACCATAGTAATTTCTCTCACTATGGTAATCTGAGGTTCTCTTGCAACTGGAGAGTGAAAGTTCAAAATCAAAATTCTCACATTGCAAAGCTGAGTAAACAGGTTGTTATGTGGTTGCCTCTTTTCTGGGTAATCATTTATTCAACATCTGAGACTGACTTAAAGAAAGACATGAAGCCATATGAATTCTTCCTGCCATTGCCTGGCTGTTTTTTCTGTTTATGCTCTCTTTCTCTTCACCCACGCTTCAGGGTAAACCCTCTCTTGGTAGAAAACAGAAGGGCAGAGGCAAAAACATATTTCAGTGAACCACCATCCTCTGGGCACTTCCAGGAAGCCCTCCCCACCCCCACTGCAGTACTAGATTTGAACAGTTAAAAATAATACAGAACCGATGAGGAAATACAAAAGTCAGTGTTGATGTTAGGACTAACTGTGCATGACCACATCTACATGAGATTGTCCTCGTTTGTGCACCCACTGAGTGCCCAGTGCAGTGCACAGGGTGGGACACAGCTGTGGGCCAGTGCTACCCTGGGAGCTTCAGCCCTTGCATTGCTGAACTTCCTTGGAAAACAAACCACCTGACTTTTACAGCTGGTACCTTTGGTACAGCTACTTTTCAATGCCTTGGTCTTTAGGGAGAATAAATCAAGCAATGGGAGTGGTGTCAGGGTGATTAATGCCAGCTGATGATCTGGCCAGGCCAGTTCTTCGTGGCTCCTCTTCCCTAAACTTCTCTCTTGTGCTTAGTCACGTTACCATGACTCAAATCCTTGCTTAGCTTTGAAGCTAACACCTTGTTTAAAGGAAAACATCTTTGGATTTCATATTTTTTGGCTGGAAATGTACTGCTCTGCTCGATTAAGAGGGCAGGAATACATCTAGTTGCAGGATGGAAGCTTTAGCTATGCAATAAGTCTTTTAAAGTGAAAACTTACAGGATATTGCACAACACAGCACTAGTGTGCAACTTGCCCCCCAGATCACAAGATCAGCAATTATTTTTGCATTCATAAGGTTCTGTTGTGAGAGGAAAATGTATTCATGTGGTTTGCTTCAGCGAGCAATTATCTCTTATATTTGGTCTGTACATTGAACAGAAACTTCCTTTCTGATTGACACTCAAAAGGTGTTGGCCTCGTGGTGGGTGCCTCAGCACAGAGCCCTGACCTCTGATTGCTGCAGCCCCTCCCTGTGCTTCATCCTGACCGGGTGTCCCTGAGCAACAGCTCCCTGCTCCACCACAAGCAGACTTTTGGAGAAGCAGGGGTTTCCTCAGGACCTACCTCAATGTAAAATATGTAAAGAAATCCTAAAAGCAGGAGATCTCCCCCAGCCAGCAGAGAAAGAGCACCATTCACCCCTCCCCAAAGTTCTCCAGACTTCGTAAGAACAGGGTGTGCTGTCTTCCAGGAAAATGCAAATTGTTCCTCATAACAGGTTTAAGTTTTATCCTCTCTTTTCCAAATAAATGTAGCAGTGCTAATACTGTACTAGAATTTCCACACTTAGTTCAATTTTATTTTCTTTGTAGCACGGCCTGAGCAAAAATCTGTGTATTTTTTAATAACAATTTTTATTTCTCTATGTTCCACACACTCTGTAATGGTTTAAGGGACATTTGCTCAAAGTCTGCACTAAAATGTGCTTCTTAACAGAAGTTTTCTATCCTCTGATAATATTTTTTGGAAAATATTAGTGAGGTGAAAATTCAAATTAGGTTTGATAGCCAGGGCAGGGCAGTTGCTGATGGATCAATATTCTGCTGTGCTGCTGTACAAGCCTGACAGATGTTACCTGTCTTCTCTAGCATCATGTGAGACAGGTAGGGAAATCCCCATGTTAATAGGGAGTGCAGAGTAACAGTAGGTTTTTTTGTAACAAATAATACTATCCAAGAAAATCTTTCCCCCTCAGTCACAGAGTATCTTTCTTAGTCTCATTCTGTGTTCTTGCAGTCATTGTTGCTTTTCCTGTGCAATTCCTGTCATTGCCTTTTCCTTCTATTTAATCACCTTCCAACCTGCTGCTCAAAACTGCAGCTGCAGCCCCTGAAATGCAGCTGTTTCTGGCCAAGAGGTAGGAAGGCACTGGCAACACTACCTGGCTTTGCCATACCCACCTGGGAACAGGGAATGAGGAAAATTTTCAAAGGAGCTGCTTGGTTTTGGGGCAGGCTCTGAAGTGCCCAGAGTTGAGTGGGAGCAAATCTATTCCCTTGGACAACTTTGAATAAAACTCAAGCAGCCAAGTCAATTCTGAAAGTGTGTCATGGGCTCCTAAGGTACTTAGGATTTAAAAATAAATGCTTCAAGTGTGAAATGCTTGTTCCTTCTCAGCTGTGGGATGAGCTTGGGGCTTGTGGATTCTCACAGTTCACATTTTAAAGTGTGGGGGAGATGTAAGCCAGCAAATGTGAAGCAGGCCTTGAACAGGAGCTGGTAGGATTTGCTCCCCTGCCCTGCTGTGGGCTGGTCCCTCCCACATCCCTGCCTGTGGTCAGACCCTGCAGCCCTGGGAGCCATGGAAGTGCTCCAGGAACAGGGACTCTTACAAAAATGCTCAGAGTCTCTTGCTTTGACTTCAGGCTGTGTTCAGCCTCAGGTTCAGTGCAAAGCTGATTTGGAGGTGAGCCTCTCAACTCCTACTGTAGCTTTTTCACACAATGGTGTGTTATATATACCAAAAAAAAGATGTAATTAGCTTCACAAATAATTGAGCTTCTAATGAGACTCTTAACTGTGGAACAAGAGCTCTGTGGTGATAAAAGTCACAGTAAAGCTATTTCCTAAACTTATTAGGCAACGTGCTGAAGAAATACAATATCTACTGTTTTACTCAAAATAGGAAGGTTTTTTTTGTACCAGGAGCTACCCTGCTTTCCTGTGGAGGTTGAGCTTTGCAGGGCTTTGTTGTTTTGCCGCAGGTCTGTGAGGAGGAAATGAGACTGGGCAGGTTTGTTGGGAGGAACTGGAGCTGGGGAGGCTCCTGCCAGCCCAACACCCCAAGGCTGAGCTCGGGCAGGCAGGGATGAGGCTGGCAAACCTTCCAGCCTGGCATCCCAGCTTTGCAAGTGGGTCCCGCCAAGTTTGATTTGAATGGCATGGCATCAGTTGCATCTGACCCTACTGACACAAGGCAGATTAAGATAATTCATCTCCCTGCACAACAGCACACAGGTGGGTTCTGCTGTCAGCACATCCTGTTTAACCCTGAGCTCCAGAGGCAGAGGCATGGCCATGGTCTGCATCTCCCTGAGCTCCTGAGGCACAGGAATGGCCACAGCAGTGATCACATCCAGGCCAAGTCATCCTTGCAGGATGTGTGTGGAAATGTGGAATAAAGGAGGAATCAGCTTGGAAAAGTTTAACTGGTTGCCCAGCTGATGTCTGTGTTTGTTGTGACGACAACCTCATCTCCACAGAAGAGGCTGCTCTACTCTTTTAGACATGTAATTCCTTCCTCCATTCCCCCAGCTGCTCAGGGAAGGACACCTGGCTCACTGAGGCAAGGAGAAGCACGTGTGGAGGGTGCAGGGGAGGCAATCACAACAGTCATTGAAACCAGAGGAAATCACAAGTACAAAACCTGATCAGTCATTGTGGCCATGGAAACAGTGGTGCTTAACAAGTCACTTCTGAGCAGAGCACAACAGCTAAAATAAAGCTCAAATGAACTGACACTGGATGAATGGATTTACAGGGAGTTCATTTTGGGTCAGTGACTGAAATAATTAGACAGTTAAATACACTTTATTACAATGTTCTGATGACCATGTTGCAACTGAGGGGTTTCACTATTAAAATTGGTTGATTGATGAAGTAAGTCACTGTGACAACTTTGTTAATATTTTTACACAACTGTGTCTGGTTTGTTTTGATCCATCTTGCTCTGCACAAGTTGGTTGGTTTTGCTTGGGCTCAGAGAATGGGAGGATTCTTATTTCTGCCAATTTTAAGCATGCCATGAGTCTGTATTTTAAATATGGAATAGGTGAGTCATGTACTCTTTGCCTGCATGTACACAGCCACATCTAACACCACCTAAAGAGTGTTTGTCACACAGAGCTTGAAATGGAGCCTCACACAGAGATCAGAGGGTGTCCTCTGGCTTGCTAGAGCAGCCCACTGAGGTGCATTTTCTGAGGCAGAGTCGCAGAATAGCTGAGGTTGGAAGGGGCCTCTGGACATGTCCAGCCAACCCTCACCCAGCATGAACCCATTCATAGCACTGAGCTTGGAGCGTCTGCACAGATGGAGGAGACTGCACAGCTTCTCTGGGCAACCTGATACCATGTCTCACCACTCTCACAGCAAAAACCTTCCTGTGCTTCAACAGGACTCCTTGAATTTCCATGGGTGCCTGTTGGCTCTTGCTCTCACTGGGTGCCCCTGCTGAGCCCTGGCTCCATCTCCCCTGCTCCCTCCCCCAGGAATTTAAACACACTGGGCACCTCTTGTGCAGGCTGAGCAGTGCCAGCCCTCAGCCTCTCCTCCCACCATAGCTTCTCCAGGGTGGATCTCAGTGTCCCTATGAATCTCATTTCAACTGAATTTTTCCTGGCAGGACTGGGTGATTCACAGCCCGTTCTTTTCCTTCCTCAAGGCTGATACTCCTGCACTGCAGCAGAGCTTCCTCTCTTCCTGCAGCCACTGGCTGGGAACACTGAACTTGTGCTGCTGCATAGACACAGAGGAACCCCTGGGATTTCAATCCACTAACACTCATTGCGTGCTTGTATGGAAGGCAAGTTGGGCTGCTTGGTTAAATTTCAGCTCCTTTAGCTCAAGAAGACCTTTTTCTGATTTCATTTTCTTGCCTTGCCACAGCAAGGTAGATGCCAGCTGGCAAGTGGCACAGAAAACACTAGTTTAATCTTCAGTTTAATCTAGGTTTTGTAATAAAACTTTTCTCAGCAGCCACAGTTCAATTATGTACAAAGTTCACCGTGTTGTTCAGTAAGAGTTTGGGGATTTGAGGCTGTGATGAGGTGAGGGCTGGGGGAACAGCTCTGCATGGAGATCACTCAGCCTTGCTCGGGGTGTCAAGGTGAAGGAAGAAACCCACATTGAAAATATGCCTCTGGATCCCAACAGCTTTTCAGTTCCCCAGAGAATTATTCCCTTACTGTGCATAGAGTTTAGTTCAGTAATATTGTGGTGGAGAAATGTCACTGGATAAAACTGAGGAATTAAAAAGTTCCATAGCTCCTCATACAACTTTATCTTTGCTTGGATTGGAAGACAACAGTCTTGGGAATTAAGTGAAAATGTACCAGCTCAGGCTAGTTTAGAGATACCAACTCCTGTGGTTCCATTCAGAGCAAATAAATAAATAAACACAGACTTTTTTCCTCTAATGTAAGAGCTTTTCAAATCAAGAAGCTATTTCCTGCTGCTCTCAATTTGTCCAGGCCTAATGAAATGAAAGAAAAATAAAAAATAAAGAGTGGGGACAAAGACAAAAAGGAAAATAGGTGGTCAGCAGCCCTGAGGTCTGAGTCTCATCACTCATGAGGTGAGTTCTGAGTCTCATCACCTACATACAGTAGGTGCTGTAATTACTGAGGAGTTATTAATGAGTGAGAAGTGACCAACAGCCCTGGGGCTGGTGCTCAGTGGGAGGGAAATCCCCAGGACAACCAGGAGAAGGAAAGGAGGGCCCTGCCATTGAAAGCCCCCAAATGCATATTTGGTTAGGACTTGAGTTTCTGACAGAATCTTTATGTGGAAAAATGAAGTTTTACCTGAAGTAGGGGTGCTGTTTTGGAAGATAAAGCTGGGCTTTGATGAAAAATTCACACCTGGTAAAGGCTTTCTCTGGAGATGGAGAATTAAGGTGCATTTGCTAACCAAAGAGGAGGAGACCAGGCTCATAAAACCTCTGGGTGGTTCTGGGAGCTCTGCAGGGGGAAGGGACATCCTGGAACAGGAACTGGAGCTGTCCCTGCCCACAGCCACTGCCTGCAGCCTGGAGTCCAGGCAAGCTTTCCCTCGTGCCATGAGCTTCACTCCCACGTGAAACAGCTGGAGAAAGAAGTTCAAGTGAAATTCCCCTTCCCTGTACAGGCAACAGATGGAGGGTGCTGTGGCAGCTGCGGCAGGGGGGTGTCTCAGTCAGATACTAATGGAGTGTAAGAATGTTGCATCATATTGAGTAATGGGGTATGTTGAAAATTATTATTTAGGTGACAAAGATCTCTTGTGAAATGGAATTGGTAACATGTGGCTATTGAAATAATCTTTACTAAGAAGTGAAGTAAATCTTTAATTCATTCCGCTTGTACAACAAGACTCTGGGAATATTTCCTGAAGTTTTACCCTTCCCCATGTGCCAGGAGACACCAGTAACAAAGAGAGCATGGCTTCAGCAGTGGCTTTTATGAAGTGCCTTTTTCAGTGCTGACAGGAAACAATTCTAAGCATTTAAGATAAGGAGGGGAAAGACACAGTTTTTAAATAAATTAATGTACTAACTAAACAGGTCTGGTTCCAGTGGCTCTGTAAGTCCTGGTGGACAGTTGTCTCTGTGCTTGAGCAAGTCAGGGCTGTTTCAGGTTGTTTCACTCACCGTGGTCTGGGACTGAGCCCACAGTGCTTGTAGAAGGAGAGGAGCCCTCTTATAACAGAGAAGGAAACTGGAAGTGCATGAACTAAAGAGGAATAGAAACAAAAGTAATCTCTGACCATTATTTTGTGTAAAACAGAAGTATCCTCTACTTGTAAGATCCTATTTCTCCTTATTTTCCTTCCAGTTTCTCTTGTGTAGCTGTTACTCAGTAGGAGACTGAAGGAACATCTGATTTCACCATTGACAAGTTTATCTGTCACGTTTCAGAAGGACCAAGGCAACAGTGCTGTGCCTTCTGAAAAACAGGTGCACATTCTCACTTGTGGCCTCTCTGTTGACTCCCAAGGAGAAGCCACTTTAATTTATGGATTCAGCCATTGTCTGAAGTCATATGGAGAAAATACAAAGGGATGCTGCCACCTCAAACCTGTGTCATGTAGCCACATCAAGCTCCCATTTAAAACTGGTGAGGGATTCTGCTGCCTCCTGTCCCATTTCTTACTATCCCCATCATAGAGGTGTTCCAGAAGTTTGTTCTATATGAATTTCCTGAATGGATTCCTAGTTTTTTGTCACACTTTTGTTGTGATGCATATCTGTCGGCTGGCTCCTTTCTCCTTCTGCTAGCACAGGAGCACTGGGTCTCTGAACTGCACTCAGAATAGTGTTTAATCAAATTATTAAGAAGACAACCTGAAACTGAGCTAATAAGCACAACCAGAGTCCTTTTAGTAGACTGGAGTTGAGACTTTCCGAGGCTGTTCCCTGTGTGCCAGGAGTCTGCCAGCCAGCAAACCAAAAGTGAGGTAGGCTTTTGTGCAGCCCTCCCTACTGAGCTGTACAAATCAGGGGGTGATTAAAGCATGAAGAGAGCCAAACAATGTGCTGTGACTGTAAGAATGCCTAATACATAACACAGGAGCAGTCCAGGATGCCAGTGAGGAGGGCGAGGGCTCAGGAAGCTGAGGAGCAAATTCCTCTGTCAGCAGAACTCAAAATCAACCATTTCCTCCTCAGAGAAAACCCCCAGGGTCAAGAGCAAAAGACAACTGGGGAGCCACCGTTTTGCTCAATGTCATTTGCAGTGCTATTATATAGTTTGTGAATCTCAATTTCAGTTTTATCTCTGACTGTCCTAGCTGCTGCAGGTTTGAAGTCTGATGAGAGTCTCACTGTAGGGGCAGTGGGAGAGGCAGTCTAGCAGCCCAGCAATTGGCATGCTGCAGTGGTTTTTTCTTTCTGATTTTTTAAGGTCCAATTCAAGGTTCACCTCTATGCTGTTGCCTGGCAATAAATACCATTTCCTCCCCACGAAAGGTAGTGCATGTCAGGTTGAGGTAACAGGCTGCAGCAAAACTGCAAACTAAGCCACTAAACTGTGGAAAATGCCCAAGTCAGCTCCTGGAATTATCACCAAAATGTCCCTACCTACGTCCTGAGCAAACATTTATGTTTCTGATACATGAAGAGTGAATTTACAGGAAGTGACAAAAATCTTATACAGCCAGCTTCAACCCACCTACTCTGCTTTTTCTGCTTATGTGGGGGAAAAAAAATCAATACTTAAAAAAATATAGATTTTTTAAGCTCGTATAAATTCTGCAGTCAATCTTGGAAAGCACAAGCAGCCATCACATTTCCATCCATTCCAAAGGATTTCAGCCAGTAGGAAAAAGGAGCTCTTACACAGTATATCATGAACAAATGCTTTAAGCCCGTTAAACAGTTGATTGTGACATGGACATGAGTAGAAAAGGACTCTTATCACAGCCAGCACTGGTCAGGGGAGAACATTTTGGTCAGAGGTTTCCGATGTGACACCGCTCTGTTCTGGGCATGGTGGCCTTCCCCCTCAGGTGTGCTCAGCTCAGAATGGGATTGCTGAGCTCCCTTTTCAGCTGCTGGCACATTCCCAGGGCCAGGCAGTGGAAGGCCAGGCTGAAAAGCTGGGGTTGGTTTTGAAAAAGGCCCTTTCATGTGCCCCTGCGGTGGAGCAGAGCTGGGGCAGCAGCCGTGGAACAGGAAGCAGCAGCAAAGCAGCTCTTATCTCACAGGGCCATGCCAGGCACCCCTGAGCCCCCAGAGCTGCACTGGGGACTGCAGCACACACAGAGCACTGCTGCTCACTGCTGTCCTGGGCATTCCAGGAGAACATGTGCAAAAAAGACATCAGTAAACTTCAATTTCAGCACACACAGGGCACTGCTGCTCACTGCTGTCCTGGGCATTCCAGGAGAGCACGTGCAAAAAGACATCAGTAAACTTTAATTTCAGCACACACAGGGCACTGCTGCTCACTGCTGTCCTGGGCATTCCAGGAGAGTGTGAGTGGTGCAGAAAGACAGCAGTGAACTTCCCAAAACACTTTGTATCAGGAATATATTTCTAGAAACACTAGGAAATTTTAAAGTGAACCAGGGGAAAAGCCACGAAACATAAAACAAGTGATTGAATTACAGTGAAAGGCCATGGCATGACAGGAAATATCCAGCCCAAGGTATTTGGAGATTCTAAGTCATGTTTGGCTTTTAGGTCTGTTTGCTGCTCATCTACACGTACAAAGCCCTTGGCAGAGCACTTGACAAGGAGATTGGCAGATCAAGGGAACAAGATTTGAAACACTCAGGGCCAGTACCCAGTGGTATGATGCAAGAATACAATTAATTGATTTAACTCAGTCAGAACAACTTACTTTCAGTCCAGACTATCATGTGTGATACCACTGTGGATAGAAAGGATTTCTTTCTGACAGTTGAAAAAGATATTGTCATAATGATGGTTGTTCAAAACTTCACTGTGCCCTGTTCTCTCTAAACTTCCTCCCCACACCAGTAGTTATTTTCTTTTTAACTTTGGAAAATTGGATCTTAAGTTTTTATTTTACTACAACTGTTATAAGCCTACCTAAACTAAACAAGATACGAATGCAAAAAAAGTTTGATTTAGAGAAAAATTCCAAAGATACCCATAACATATTCAGTTACAATCATTTTTCTCTTTGAAAATCTGTATTAATAGTTTATTTGGATCAGCTAGCAGCATTTAGCATTTTCAGTCCAAAACTGTGAGAATACTTCTGATACAAGCTTTGGAAAAATATCATTAGGAACTGAGACGTGGAATGAATTTTTATAACTAAATACTTTCAAACTGAAGAGAAAGTGTGGCAGTCTTAAAAGATTTTTTTTAATATTAGCAGGTAATACATTTCAAATAATTCCTAAATGAGGGCAGATTAGGCTGAAGGAACCCCTGAGAGCTCTGCTATGGCTGTCAGTGCTCATGCCAGGCCCCCCTGAGAGGTGCAGAGCAGGTACCACGTGTGGACTCCGATGCTGTGTTTGTCACACAGCAGCTCAGCACTGTCCTGCTGGGCACTGACCAACACACCCAGTGTCTGCTGTGGAGCTTTTCCTTTTCCAGCCCCTCCTCCCCACCAGGGTGGTGCCACTGCCCTGCTGTACCCTGGGGTTTCTGTCCCTGTCACCACCTGGACCCGGTTCCTTACAGAAAGCAGGTGAGCAGGCCAGGAGCTGGAGATGCTGGGATGGGGCCTTTCCTGCTGAGAGGCAGAACTGCAGCTCCCAGAGCCCTGCAGCTCCCAGGGCCCTGCATCTCCCAGAACATTGCATCTCCCAGAGCCCTGTAGGTCCCAGAGTCCTGCAGCTCCCAGAACATTGCAGCTCCCAGAGTCCTGCAGCTCCCAGAACATTGCATCTCCCAGAGCCCTGTAGGTCCCAGAGCCCTGCAACTCCCAGAGCCCTGCAACTCCCAGAACCCTGCAGCTCCCAGAGCTCTGCAGCTCCCACAGCCCTGCAGCTCCCAGAACCCTGCAGCTCCCACAGCCCTGCAGCTCCCAGAACATTGCAGCTCCCAGAACATTGCAGCTCCCAGGGCTCTGCAGCTCCCGGAGCACTGCTGCTCACAGAACATTGCAGCTCCCAGGGCTCTGCAGCTCCCAGAAAATTGCAGCTCCCAGAGCCCTGCAGCTCCCAGACCATTGCAGCTCCCAGGGCCCTGCAGCTCCCAGAGCATTGCAGCTCCCAGGGTCCTACAGCTCCCAGAACATTGCAGCTCCCAGAACCCTGCAGCTCCCATGGTCCTACAGCTCCCAGGGCCCTGCAGCTCCCAGGGCCCTGCAGCTCCCCAGAACATTGCATCTCCCAGGGCCCTGCAGCTCCCAGAACATTGCAGCTCCCAGGGCCCTGCAGCTCCCAGAGCATTGCAGCTCCCAGGGCCCTGCAGCAAGCCCAGGTGGAGCTCTGGCACCCCCCGAACAGGACACACGGCTTCAACAGCAGAGGCTGCCCTGAGGGAGATGCTAAAGTGCTGCCAAACCAGCTAATCCTGCAGGAGCAGGGGGAGGTCCGAGTTGTGGTATGTAAACTACCTCTAAACAAAATCCTGGATGGGCAAGCCAGGTGCCAGCATGGTTAGAAATGCTCCAAGGAAAGCAGCCACAGCAGAAAAGCCCAGTTGTCACGGCACAGCCACAATGACCTGATGAGCTCATGTCACTGTGACCATCACCAGCTGTACCATGAGGGTTCTGTTCATGGGTTTGGATGGTTTTGCTTCAGTCCAGTCCATTGGCAAAGCTATTTACTGAAAGCTGCTTCAGTAATGAGCCCAGCATTTTAGTCTTTCCTCCTTGATATTATTGCAATAGTAGTCTTGTCACTTCAAAATGTGAACTCTTGTGCTTCAAAAAGCCTCACTGCTGGTGCTGTCTGGGCACCCAGCAGCACAAGGCTCAGAGGAATATGTTCTGGAATAAGGCTGATTCTCAGTGAGTTAAAGACACAAGGTTACTCAGCTTGGTGCCACCAGAAGGTAAGAAGAAATTATGAAGGTAAGAAGAAATTGTGTCAGCCCACAGCAATCCTGTTATCCTACCCCCTGGGCAGGGAACTGACACTCCCAGTCTTCCCCTGCAGCCTTCATTACCAAAGCAAAATCCTTGGAGCCTCTCCCTGGTGGCTGCAAGGGGCAGCTCAGAGTCAGCCCTGAATGATCTCTCCCACAATTAACTCCTGACATTTGCCTGGGTGGTTCCCCATGGAGAAACCCCTACCAGGAGGCACAGCGCAGTCCCAAGGCACAGATCTCACAGGAAAATGCTGATGGGAGGGAGCAGCGTTGTTAATCCTCAGAGGGAAAAAGAAATGGAAAGAAGAACGGGTATCCCAGTGTGCTCACTGTCGTCACCTCTGCTTGGAGGCTTCCATGGCTCCTTTCAAGTGTTCTAGGAAAAGCAGCTCTGCTTAAACTAGAGCACAGAAGTTGTGGCTTTCAGTCACATACTCTCCTCCACATTTCTTTTTTCTCTGAAGGAACAGTGCTGCTCATTGCACTGGAGGGAAGCAACTTTTGTCACCGGGCAGAGGAGAGGAAAGGCTGCCCCTCCTTTACCTGTGATTTTCAAGAGTAAAACAAGAAAAAAAAACCCAGGTAGAGAGCAGAGCACACGTGCAGAGAGTGAGGGGGTAAATTTCAGGACAACTCTGCTCACAACACTGAAACCCCTGTCAAGCACTTTCTTGTTGGTGATTATAGGCCTGTTGGGCAACAAGGAATAACTAATCTTTTTTAGTAACAAGGATTAAATCCTCTTTCACAGCCACACACGCTTTGACTAAGCAGAATCCCTTTCTTGGCAATGAGAGAAATTACTGGTGGTGAGTCAAATCACCCTGTTCCAAGCAACCAGATTTTAGTATAAGCAAATGACGTTTTACACATTTAATGACTATATTTATTATCTAATTAAAGCATTTTGTCTAATTTCTAAAAGAATTTAAATAGTTCTTTGACTATCCATTAGTTCTTCGTATCATCACAAAATCCTTTCTGAGAAGTACCAAGCACTGTCTGAGTAGTGCAGCTTAACAGCTTTTGCAAAACCACTCAATGCGGGTGCTAATTATAACACAAAATGGCAAATGGAAAATAGAATAGGGGTGAGACAGCTTAGCAAGGCTAGACAGTTGTTTAACGAGATCTGATCTTGCTGTCTGATTGTCTTGACAAAGAAAATGTGGGGTCAGTTCTGGTGCTACACAGGAAATCCTTAAGACACTAGATAAAAACAAAATGGGACTGAACAGACAAAGCAGGGCAAGAACTCTACAGTGGGCAAAGACACTGATCTGGGGCAGGTGCTGGATCCTGCCACAAGACATGAGGAATGGGCTGGAAATAGCTGTGCTTGAAATAAACAGGTAGAATGAAATATCATACAGGAGGTATCTGATAACATTTGAGCCTGGGGTAGCAGAAAACAGATAAAAATCAAAGTTTCAAAGTACAAAATGGGAATAAGAGATCAGTAGTGAAAAAATCCAATATACTCTGAGACCTTGCTGAATAAAATAGCAGGAGAGGACAGAATTGCAGGTATATCTGTATATCATAGCTCATTTAAGTGCCACTGCTATGACTTGAAAGGGGAAGAAGGCAAATACAATCCTCTGATGGACCACAAGTGTTTCTTAGAGAGTTGACATTAATGCCATGGTACAAAGCATCACTTATTCTTTACTGGAGTGGTAAAGCATCATCCTTGTCCAACAGGGATTTATTCAACCTTGAACAGGTGCTGTAACGGGAATCAATGGGACAAAAAAGCAGAATGTCAGGAAAGGGCAAAGGAGGTTTGTTTGGATGCAAGGAGAAATTGAGAGGGGATGCAGTTGTAGGACATGTGAAAGAAGAAATAGAGCTGTTGAAATGAAAGGGAAACATTTGTGTAAGTAAGCAGAGACCTGAGTGAGTCAGTGCTCCATTGTGGTTGGAAATTAAGCAATGCTGCAGGATGAGTGACCAGAGCAGCTCACACTTATCTCAGCCTGGCTGTGGCATTTCCTCTCCCTCCCTCTGCAGCCCGGGTGGGTGACACAAACTGTTCAGGACACAGCCAGAGCTGCTCCCTGCGAGCCCTGCTTTGGTTTTCTGACCCTGGTGTTTCTGAAACAGGGCCTCCACATTCTTCAGGAACACTGAGGAGGACAGCAAAGCAAATTTTGAGATGAATGCCCCCCCAAATGAGGATAGATTAAATGAGTGTCTGTGGTAGGGGTCCTTCTAAGGAGCCCAATCTCTCCACAAGCCAGGCAGAGGAACAGAGCCCAGAGGAACCTGGCAGGCAGTGATGGTTCAAGGGTCCTTAGGAAACTGCCCGATGGACTCAGCCCACCAGGCTGTCCCCCAGCACCCTGCTGTGTCTGTGTCTGTGCTTTTGGGGTGATAACAAGTCGGGGTTGCATTCGCTGTTTAGGGAATTTAATAAGTGTTCTCTCAGACACGAAGATTTTGTCATCCTTTCAATGTAACAACTGTGCCAGGTTAAAAGAGGTGGGGGAAGACACCAAATGTGTTTTAGCATTTTCTGAACAAAGAGGGATATTGTACAGAAAGGCAGACTAATTTCACAGGGAGCTAATCACTCTGCCCTTGTAGCCTGTGGCAGTGGCTGACTGCTGGGGTGATACCAACCCACATGATGTTTTCACTTACCTCATGAGCAGCATTTCTGGGGCAAGAAAGCTGTGTACACAGCTATGGAATATAGCTGATTGCATCTGAAAACATACAATTAAAATGCTGGGGGTGTGAGTTGGTTGTGGAGCATCTGACCAGAGTTTCTGCCAAGCAGAGGGAGCCATTTATAGTAATATTTTTACAGCAGTGATGCCTTCTGTCATTGGAATGTCCTCAAAAAAAAAAAAAAAAGAGAGAGGGGGGAAGTGCTAAGTCCATTGGCAGGGTATTATCGAGAACCTTTCTTCTTTTCTCTCTGAATGGCAAAACTTGCTGCTTCTCATTTATTTCACAGCTGGATCCCTCTCTGTGGTGTGTGTGTAAATTGCCCTTGGAAACATTAGGAAAACAAATATTTTGGGCTTGAGATCCTGTTTCTTCAGGGGTGATGGCTTTTACAATGAACTGTAGCACTGGAAATGTTACTACAACCTGTAGGTTTACAGAGATTGTCTGCAGAAAATTATCCTAGCTCTTGAAGAACCAAAAAACCTGTTCCTAGATCTGCAAATCTCCACAGAAGCGCCAAGGCTGTGTGAGCAGCACTGAGGCTGCCATCAGCCACCACCATTCATCCCCAGAACTCCCCTGCTCCTCTCCATTCCCAGCAACAAGGAAGCAAAGACACAAGCTCAAGTGCCCAGCAGTTGCTTGCCACAGGATCTTTTCCAAGTACCAAAACTTAAACAGCTGTCTTCTTCACAGTGGTGGTGGAAAGCAATAAAGTAACCCATTTATTAAATGGTAACTGCTTAGGGGACAGTGGATGGATGTAGAAACTGCATTCAGTTCATATATAAGGGCTTGTATTGTAGATAAACTGCTTGAGGGAAGGAATACACCCATTCTCTTTATGGCTTCACAGCCCGTGATTTTACCATAATGCTGTAACATAAAGCTCAGAAAACATTCACCACTACATTTACTATAACACTATCACTATGTACTGATTGACTCAGGCTCCCCGTGGAAAAATAGCTTGTCCTGATCCTGTTGTGAGGCAGTGGGAGGGCCAGGAGTAGAACACAGAAATCCTGTCTCCCCATGCTACAAATCCTCCCATTAAAACACTACCGCTGACCAGGTGGCACAGTCACTGTCCCACAGGTTGGTATTTGTACTGAGCTGACTCTGACCTTTCTTTTTAGAAATATGGCAAGAGGAATTAAGAAATAAGAATTAGAATTAAGGTAAGAGGAACTGATGTGCTTAAGAGCTATTGCTTTTTCTTTTTGTCTTCAGTGCAAGGAGTTCACCTTCCACACCGGCTACGAGGTGCTGGTACAGCGGCTGCTGGAGGGGAGGAAGATGTGCAAAGATGTGGAGGATTTGCTCAAGCAGAGGTATGAAAATCAGAGTGAAAAAAGTGTGAACAGCCTCCTTTTTTGTCCTATCTGGCATCCGGATTAGCAGGCTGTTTCTCAGTTTGGTAGTATTATGAGCTTACATAGAAAAGCCTGAGTAATTTGAATCCCAGACTTGTGATGTGAAGGTAGATAAATAGAAATCTCCAAGACTTGAGGCAGGAAGAGAAGGTTGATAGAGTCAGAAGCCCAGAGCTCCACTAAAACCCCTCATTATGGGTCCAGAAATACACAGTAGCACCTACATCCACAAGTAGCATTTTCCCCTTTTGCAGGGTAAAAATGACTTGCACATTTTTGTTTCTCTTTGAACATGCTGTTGCCACAGGCACTGTTTCAGTTTCCTGCCAGTACCAAAAATGAGACTTTTTCAAATACAAAGCTACATAAAATGCTACCTAAAGCCTTACCCAGACATCTAAACCAGCCTCTGTTGTTGATTACCTTAGCAGGCTTTGAGTAACGATGTTGTAGTTTATGTTCCTGATTATGTGCTTCTTGGTGCTTCTCAACAGCAACCATGGACAGCTGATAATCTTGTGGGTGAGAAAATGTGTATCACATTGCTGCTCTGGCTCCTTTGCCATTCATTTTTGTAGCTGTGACTTTGAAAAACAGCTCTGAAATTTGGTTCTCTTTTTAAGTGGCTTCAGCAGTTTCAGCATGTAGCACACACATGCTGAGGCTTGACATGCAGAAAAGACCACACAAATATGGATTATACATCCAGCAGGCAAGCCCAGAGCAGCTCATCTCAGCACTGTCACCTTGTGAATGCAGCTCTACCTTCCTGCTTTTTCTTCCCGTGCTGTCCTCATCTAGTTTTTTGGGTTTAGGGTGGTTTTCTGAAGGCTAATTTTAAAGCCCTGGGACTTTCAAGGGGGTGTGAGCTGTCAGCCTCAAAGGTGGCCGTTTCACAGCGTGTGAAGTCTCCCATCAAAACCTGAAGTTATTTAAGTTGCTTTTCTCGACCACCAGTGGAAGCCTGTTATCTTGGCACACATCACACAGTCCTGAAGTCACACCTGCCTGAAGTCAGCTTAGCTGCAGCTGTTTAAAATAGCTCCTTTGTGCCTCATAACTCACAGAGATCAGAACTGCACTGCAGGCCTCGGGCGGTGCAATTCTGCATCAGATGCTACACATGCCTGTGCTCCTTCCAAAACATTGCAGAGGCTTCTGAAAGGTGCAGGATGAGATTTTTCCTGGATTGTGGTGGAGTCACAAAGCTCTTTCCGTAAAGAAGAAAAAATACGTGTACAGTCATTTTTTCACATGTTTCCATGAGGTTTTCACACCCCCAAGACACTGCAGAGAGTGTCTGTGTGTGTGCCTGTGTGTGTACGTGCCTGGTGGGGGGAGGAAAAGGAGACCAGAAGTGGGCACTGAGTCAAAGATGTGATTTCCAGTTTATTGCTGGCAGATGTTTGTTTCAGCTCCTCCTCACGTCATTCATAGGAACCACCCAGCAGAAGATCAAAGGATGGAATGAATCTCTCTTTCTAGAGGCTGCCCATACCGTGTGGTTCACGTTGGGATTTCAACAAGGACTCCTGCAGTCCTGAACCCAGCTGCCCTGGCCCTGGCTACACTAACACTCAATGTGTTTCCCAACCACGAACTCCCCCAACTGGCCCAGAGAGGGCCTAAGAGGTTTGGGAGTGGGAAAGCAATTGTATTCCAGAACAAAGCCCAGGGTTAAAACACAAAGTATGTTCCATCTCTGGGTGGCTGCAAGAAAACCTAGAAGCTGTGTGCAGGAGTACTGAAAAGTGGGAAAAGCAGCATGCAGATGTGAAGAGATGGGATCACCCTCCTGTCAAATTCCTCTGACCCTGGGCTAGTCCAGTCCCATCCATGCTGAGGCTTCAGGAGCTGGGACTGGCTCAAGAGCTAGCCATGCTTTTTTTCCCATGATATACTTGTATACTGAGCAGACAAAGTGGGACTGCAGCACTGGAGTAATTCTCATTGCTGCACAGGCACTGGCACTAAGCAAAGCCTCTGACACAGAAGTGTTTCTTGGTACTAAAATCAGAAGAAAATTAATATATTATTCTTCTGCTGTATTGTGTGTCTGGAGTGTACTTCCATTTTAATGAAATGTCATTCATCTAGCATGAAAAAGAAGCAGTGTCTCTGTGTGGCCTGTCACCATATTTTGTCCCCTGTTCCTCTAGCAGGAATGCCAAGCAGTGCTGTAGAAACACCCCCCTAAAGCACAACAGCTCCCAGTGCAGGAGGGCAGCACATGCAGCATTCCACACATGGCAGCCATGCACAGAGGCCAGGAGCACTCTGCTCCTGCAGTGACTGCAGCCTCACTGATCTCCTGGGCTGGGGAGAGTCCTGGGATGAGCCTGCCTCAGGTCCCAGGAGAGGGTGGATTTGCCTTGGCTCCAGGACAAGGCGCTCCCAGGGCCCAGGGGCAGCAGGAAGGGTGATGGGACATTCCCAACCACTGCTGTGGGGCAAAACTGCAACAGCAGCCCTCGAACTGCTGGAACTCAGCAAAGACAAACAAAGCACCTCCTTGCCAAGTGGGAATACTGATGGGACTAAAACCCAGCAGGGCTGTAGGGCCTTGCACCCACATCAAATTAATTTTTTTAACAAAGAGTACATTTCTCTAAGATGCCAAGTTTCAAGCCAAAATGATTTGAAATGCTTTGAAACTGCTCTTGAGAACTGGACTTACCCTAAACAAAATCATCCCTCCCCCCAGGTTAGCGCCAGGCTATCTGTTAATTATTTATTATTGACCATTCAATCGTTTTTAACAGCTACTCAAAGACTTGATTCCACCTTGGACTTGCACCCCGGAGAAAGGAAGTAACACATTTAGTACAAATACTTTTTTTAAAAGATAATACAAGTTTCCTCCAGTGCTGGGGGAAGGGAAAACAGCAAAGGAATATTTGTGTTTCTTTATTAACCATAGAAACAGAACCACTTTCCTGAGTCACCAGTTACAGTTCCCCATTAGGTGATACACCACAAATTGTCCCTTCCACAAGGCTGCCCCAGCCTCACCACACAACCACCAGGGCTCCTTCCCCCTCGGCCTCCACAGCAGCTCCTCCAGCAGTGCCTCATCTTTCTAATGGGTAGAAATATTCCTGCTGCCCTGGCTCCCATTTATTGTCAACAGCTCTTGAATGGATCCTTTGGAACCTGCTCTCCACTCTCCTCACAGCTGGTGTTTCCATGGATCAACTCAGCCATCATTTTTAGGATCCTTTTGCTCTGTCCTGAACACCTTAATCTCATCTCTGGTCACCTCCTTCTCCCCATGAATCCATGTTTTGGGGGCAGAGCTGTTCACAGCATTCCACAGTAATCAAAGCCATGAAGATGGGCTTCATTTTTATTGCATTTCTTCCAGAAATAACTTATCCAAAATATTTCAGAGGGTTACTAACAGCACTAGGATTGAGGAGATAGAGAAATCAAATAAGTTGCATTTCTGGTGTTTTGCACCTCAGATACAATTACAAGACTTGTGTAAATGTGATCCTGGTACCACTAAGAGAAATTGAGTAAGTTTTTCTTTTAACAGAGCACAAGCAGAAGAGAGATATGGGAAAGAGTTGGTTCAAATCGCCCGAAAAGCAGGAGGACAAACAGAAATCAAGTAAGGAATTATTTTATTATTACTGCAAACAAAATTATTTTGGAAGAAATATCAGACTCCTGTGTTTTGCCTATGGATGGGGTCACAACCACTCAATTCAGTGCATTACACAGCTCTTCACAATGTACAGGGAAAGTGGGGAAACACCACAGTCCTTCACAGTGGGATTCACAAAGTCTCCATTTGGAAACTGGTAGTCCTTTCCTGAGATTTTTTTTAAAATGTCAAGATTCTTAATATTTAATATTTGCTTCCAAAAGCAGACTAAGTGATGGGGAAAAAAGAGAAAGGAAAAAGTTGTGAAATGTTTAGGATGGTGGCTTGACAATTCTGGAAAGCTGTTAAACACGACAGAACAAATACAAAGACCCCAAAAATCAGCTTCTGCAGCAAGAAAAAAGCCTTAGCTTAGGAATACAAAATGTAAATCTCTTTGAAGGGACCTAATTTGAAATAATTCAATGGAACTGCTGAAATACACTAAGATGCCATATATTTTTCCCTGTCTCCTCCATTACTCTCTTAAATTATGTATAAATTGTGTTGGGAGGGGAAGATAGATGTTGGAATGGAATTGTATGGAATGGGATGGTATGGAATTTAACTTAATAAACACTGCTGATAAACTGCTGCTATTATTGATGGCAGCAGCAATAATGAGACATTTTGTCATTATTGTAACAAGTAATAATACAGTAATAAGGTGGCAGAGGATGAAGATGTGGGGTCACAGAAGACAATCCTGAAAGAGAAGACCTCAATCTAAACACAAACCAGCTCTATTGATCCCTGGGGCCTGCTCCCTTCCTCCATCCCATATCTCATTTCTTAATTGCAGTCTCCTTTTCACATTGATTTATCACTCCCAGTGCAAGTGGTTTCCTGTCCATATTTTATGGCAAGGCCTGACCCCAGAGCCTTGCCCTGCTGTGGCAGGGAGGTGCCAGAGATCCCAGAGCACCACTGTGACTCGGTGGTGGCACGGCCAGGCTGGCACAGACACTGCTGAGCTAAACCAAGTGCTGGGTAATGCCAGGAGAAGGTGCAAGGCTTCCCCTGCCAGTGCTCCAGCTCTGCCTGGGCCCTGAGCAGCACCCAGGGATCCCACAGTCCTAGGAGATGGCTTCTGCCTTCCTGGGGGCTCAGTCCACTGACCTAATCGGTGAAAAGGAAGGAGAAGAAGAAATATTCTGAAATTAAAACATCAGATTAGGGATGGATGGGTTCTTTTCAACCCAAAGGCTGAGATCAGGATTCCAGGATTAAAGAAAGGCTTCACCTCAACTCCTTTACTGGCAGTACAGGGCAGGCAGAGCAAAAGTGTTCAGCAACAGGCAGCTTTGGCTGCCCCTCAGTAACGTGGTGGACAATTCATGGGTCTGCTTTTTCTCAAGAGATTATGAGAGCTTGATTTAGAAGCAGAGCCAAGTCCCAGTGTTGGGATATGGATCCAAGCTCCCCTCAAGTTGGGGGAAGTTTGGACTTGGGCCTAGCTCTGTTTTGATCCAGCAGTTTTATAGCTTGGCGTGGAGGGAAGGCTGAATACATGAACAAAGCTGTGCTGCAGAGAGGATTTACTGTGTCTCCATGAGCCACACCTGGTCAGGGGGAGACCAGCTCTGCACTGGTGTTTTTATCAGAGCAAGTGTCTCACTGTGCCTGTTCTGAAGCAGAGAGGACACTCAGCTCTCTCTCATCCAACGTCCTCTGATTGTTTAAGGAATTACTCAGATAGTGAAGGGCACTTGTCCAGGACAAACAAAAAATCAGAGAAAACTGAAGTCTGTCCACGGCTGGAACAACTCAAGAAAATGCAGTGTTTGGTTTTGATGCCTTAAAATTGTTGAATTTTCTGTCTGTGTGTTCTCCACGGTGTGAAGTTCCTATTTGTTTACATGACATTGATTGCTGGCAGCAGTTCTGCCTCCAAGGTCAGTCCTTCAGGGAGACTTGAGGGAAGGAATCTATGCACTTCCTACAATAAGAAAAGCTTGAAAGGACTATGCTGCAACTGTCCCAGTGTATTTTCCCAGTGTTTCCTCTTTATAGGACTCCCTATTTTCATCTAGCATACTAGATCCTAATAGAATTACAAGTACTTGACAGGCTGGATAGGGCTGTCCACATCTTCAAATGCAGATTTGGGTAGTAGTACTTCTTAAAGTCTAATGTATTTGTACCTAAAGCTTCATGTGACAATCACCAGGACAAAAAAGTAGCTTCCAGGGGTTTTTTGCATAACATTTTTGACCTTCCTGTGCCATGCAGAGAGGAGCAGGAATTACTAATTTTAAACCACTCAGTCATTTTCTTGCTAATGCAAAATTATTATCCTCTAGTCTTAAATGTAGCCACCTTTTAAATATCTCAGATACTAAAGCTTTCTGTCACTTCTGGGAAATTATTTCACCCCAGTAGTTCCCAATATCAGCAGGGTACCTTACACCCTTTCAAAAAATCGATAAAAGGAACATAAAAAATGCATCTACAACAAACACCCCAAACCCTCCAGTATGAGAAAATTCCCAGAAGACCTCAAGAGAAACAACTGCAAGGCCGAGGTTGATATTTCAGCACAGTCAGGATAGGCACAAAACAAAGTGCAGGGAATAAGCACAATGAGTAAATGCCAAGCACCAGAGCAGCCTGGAGAAGGTGATGGCACACTGCACCAGCTCTCTCCCAGGCCTCCCCTATACTTTAAAAGCTTTTATTTTTTAATAAAGGAATATAAAATTTCAACCTTTTTCAGGCTTGCTCCTTCTTCTCCCAATTTTTTTTTCAGCCGGAGCAACTTGCTGAACTCAGCTAAATGTATAAATAGATTCTACTGCCCTTTTTTTGTTCACTGAAGGCACAGATGAAGGAATATGCTGCTGACTCAAAAGAAAGATTGTAGGGAAAGCTTACTGGAATGTAACAGCAACTCTGGGACCACTGTCTGTTGATTTGAGAAATCTCCAGGTGACAGCAGCCATCAGGATGCCACCATGTGTCCCTGGGCTGTTCCCTCAGCGTGGCTCCAGCTCCTCTGCTGGAGAGCTTTGTCTGAAGCTGGGCAGGGACAGCTCCAGGCCAGGCCCTTCAGTGTGTGAGCAGTGACAGCAGTGACCTGGTGACAGACACAGGTGGGGTGTCCACTGCAGCCTCCCCAGCCCAGAAACGTGAGAACTGCTCTGACCTCAGAGCCAGCAGGGGACAAGGTCTGGGTGCTGCTCCTGTGCACAGCGGGGTCAGAATTGGCTGTGGGGAGTCCACAGGTGTCTGACAGCACCAAAACCAGCAAGGCAGATACATTGCACCTTCTCTTTTTTGAAAAACAACCAAGATGGGGTTTCTAAAAGAAGCTGGTGCTGGATACCACTGACATGGCAAACAAACATGCCAGCTTCCAGCTCAAGAAATAAAAGTTTTCTTTAGGTGCTACCAGCCAAAGGACACTGTCACTCCATGGTTGGCTGCTTCTCCTTGCCAAAAGCACTGCAGTGGAACAAGCTCCTTCCCACAGGGAGGGGAGGTTCTTTCTCCCAAGCCATGGCTCAGCTCAGACTCAGCAGTTGCTACAGGCCTTGGCAAGCTCATTCCAAAGCACAGAAGAATGCACAAACTTCAGCCTAAGGCTGCAGGAAGGATCACACAGGCTCAGACTAACCCCTTCAGGTTAATATTCTGTCCCCAACACCAGATCCCAAGGGAAGGGTAGAACAACAGGGCAAACATATGGAGATATTTCTTCTCAATTATCTTCTCACCACAGCAATCACTGAGTTTACAGGATGCCACACCAGCAGCAGCTTTCTATGGAATAGCCTCCAGTGTTTTCTTCTTTTTCTTATTTAAAACCCTGAAACGTTTTAGCATCCACCGAGTCAATAGGTAAAACAAGGTATGCCTTGTTATCCCACTTTTTAAACCAAAAAAATTAAATTTGCATCACCATTTCCTGGTCTCTACTCATAAAAGAAATTACAAAAAGGTGATGACAAGCCTACAGCCATGTTTTCTTGGCAAATGACAGCTTATACCCACATCCAGCAGGGGAGAAAGAACTACAGGTTTTGAAGTTTAAACTGCAGTATTTGTACTCTCTGTGGGGCACACATGGGAGAGGATGTACAGAAACTGAGATTTTCAGCCAAGTTACAGACTGAGATCACAGTTGCAGCTGTTTGCTGGGAATGTGCACAGCAATGATGCCTCTCACACTAGAGATGGTTCTCAGCAGAGCTTGTGCCTTTAAGAGGAAACACCTTTCTGTCTGCAAAGTGCCTGGGGATTTCCATGCAGTGGCTTTGAGCAGCTCTTCAGCACAGCAACATGAAAGCAGAATATGCTACAGAGCCCAGTTCTCAGCTGTATGCTCAGCTCCAGCCAAACCAGGGCCTCTGGGAGCTCTGCTCTTCTAAAATAACTGATGTAAACACACACTAGCTGGTTAAATTCTGCCTAGGCCAACAACAGCTATTTTTGTCATTTGCTCTGCTTGTCTCTTCTCATGTATATGATTTCCTACATTTTTCATCCTTTTTTCCACTACCATCTCCTTAGAACCTTGGAAAAGGGTAGTCCCTTCAAGCCCCTCTGTGCTGTGCCCTTCTCTGTGATGCCTGAAATAGAACATTTCAGTGAGTGTGAGGTGAGGGCATCTGTAATGAAATGCCAATTGCTGCTTCCTGTGTATAAAAATAGTGCATCTGTCACTTAATATATAGAATTCTCTGTATTATTCCACACAAAGCAGGCATTTTTGAACTGAAGCTAAAAGTCAGTTTGGAAGGTCACATCCTTCCATGGTTGGTTATTCTCCACCCAAATGTTCTGAACCCACACAGAATTTATACTCTAGTACTTTGAACTTTCAGGACTCTGTAAAAGGACCTAAGCCTCTGCTCAGTCCCTGTTAAATTCAATCTAGATAAGCTCTCTGGTGATGAGGACAGGCATTTTTGAGCAGCGCTGCTTTTTTCTGAGAGATGTAGGAAATTTAGTTTTATGTTAAAGTTACAGAATTTGTTTTGACTGTTTTAACCTTTGATTTGGATGGCACAGCTCATTCTGGAGCCACAAGGGATCTAATTTGTTGTCTGTGGGCACAGATTTACAGGGAGGAGAAGGAACAGGGAGGTGCCTTTTTGTTTACTCCCCTGCCCCAGTAAGGTCTGGGGTGACATCTCTGTGCTCCCAGTGACCAGCCCTGGAGTGATGACAGAGTCCCCTTTCCCCTCAGCTGCTGCCACTCCTGACACACACCTGGAAATATCCCAGCAGCAGAACATGGATATGAACACCCCACAGCACGAGAGGAGCCTTCCACAAAGGAAGCCATGAAACCACAAAACCCCCAAGCTGTCACTGAGCCCAGCCTGGTGCACAGTGCAGTCTCTGCTGATCTGACAACTCCTGTGGCTCCACACCACAGCCCAGCTGGGACCTGGACACAAATCCTTCCAGCTGCACTGAGGGGTGTTGCCTTTCTGTTTAGAGCTCTTCTGAGAACAAGAAAATATCCTGGCAAGATTCATCCTTCAACGTTTTTGCCACATGCCCACTAAAGAAGATCAGACACTGCTGTGTGCCTGGCCTGGGACTGGGTTGTGACTCAGTTACCTCCCTGTTAGAAGAGCACAACTCCTCCCCCTTCATTTCCCTTTTGCAATGCAGAAACAGTCCCAGGTGTGAATGGTTTGAGACCAGATGATTTGGGACACATCTCCCCACACTTTGCCACCACCACTGGGCCTTACAGAGGGGGTTGGTGGTAAAACCCCATTGGCACACAAACCCTGTGTGCCAGGAGGAGGCAGATGTTAAGGGTGGCCTCAGAGGCACTCTGGGGTTTCACAACTCTGCTATCAGGATCCAGGGTACCAGAGGCTGAGGGGGGACAGGACTGCTGGGGACTGTCTGTAGGGTTCATCTGGCACACACTCCTCCCAGTTTCAGAAAAGGTATTTTTAAAAATTACAAGAACAACTGAACATTGTAAATCATACCAATGTCAAAATAGAAACCTACCAGAAAGGAAGGTGGGGTTATTTCAGACTTCTATTCACCAAGTAAAGGTAGAAAAGAAAGAAAATTAAAAACGAACTGTGGTTTTCCGGTTAGAGGAACCTGTTTTACCTTCCTGTGTGCAAGATACAAAGGAGCTCTCTGAATTACTCAGATAAACCAGTGTTTAAAGGCAAAGTACTGGGGGAAAGTGCCCGAACTATCAAGCTTAAAGATGAAAAAATTTAAACAGACAAAATAGTGTGATGCAACAGTGTGTGTGGTGAGAACATCTGTCACTGAAGCAGTGCCACTGACAGGGCTCTGCTAATTACATCCCTGGTGCCCCCCAAATTCAGCTTTTGATGACTGTGAAGCAGGCCCACAGAGCAATTCCTGATGGTCCCCGTGGCACAGAGGACTGCCCAGCACAGCTCAGTGTTCCAGCAAAAACAAGGTCCAGAAACAAAGAGAGAGAAAGCATAAAAAGGCATAAAGAGCCAAAGCAGTGCGGTGAGAGTATTGTAGCCACTAGATGGCAAACCCCCCCCGAAGTTGCGGCAGTGGCTGTTGCACAGGCTCTGTTCTGGCTGTTCCCTCTTGTTCCAGAGTCACGCGCTCTTGTTTCCGCCCAGAATTAATTTTGACAAATAGAATCTTTCAATGTACAACAGGGAGTCGTTTAACAAACACAGAGTAAATTTGTGTGCAGCCTTATTTCCAAGGAGACACCTGCGGATTCTCCATGTGGGAGTGCCTTAAGGGAAGGCTGGAGCTCTGTCTTTAGCCAGAGTGGTTTAACAGTCTTCCAGAATGTATGTGGAAATCTCAGAAATGAACAATTAAAAACGAACAAACAAAGACAAAAAAAACCCCAAACCAAACAAAAAACCCCAACCAAACAAAAAACCCCAAACAAACAAACAAACAAACAAACAAAACCCCAAAAAACCCCCAAACCAATCAACCAAACAATGCCCCCCCCACCAAAAAAAAACAACAAACCCCAAAAAAACCCCAACCAAATGCAAATGGTGTCAAATTTTCAGTGTTTCTTGAATTGTTTTTAAGCCTAGGTTTTCCAATTTAGCCACAGGACAAACACAAAATATGTATTACTACCAGAATGCTGAGCAGCAGCATCTACTGAGGGTAAAACACTCTTTCAGCATGTCCAGGAGAGCTGGATGCCTCAGAGTAAAGCCCATATCAATCCCACTAGAAAGCCAAACCCACCCAGAAGCAATAGGTAATAGGTGCTGTACATCCACACCAGCACAGACAAAATTAAAACTCATTCGTATATCAGCTACAGGAGTCACTTCATTAAACCCTGGGAAGCACTGAAATATTTTACTGATATAATCAGGATATCCAGGAGCAAAGCCATAGCTCAGCTGCTGCAGCTGAGGAGTCATAAAGGGAGTCCTGATGGATCCACAGGTCAAAATTTGATTGATTTATTCTCTCCCACATGTATAACTTGGCATGGTGACATATTTGCTGCCCCCTTAAGCCCTGTAAGGATGTAAGGATCCAATTCACTGATTTTAGAAAATTATTATAAAAATAAGGAAGAAAATGGCTTAAGATTGTTTCAATCTACTTGCAGCAGTCAGCAGCCATGGAGTTGGCTGGACAAATCCTTCATATGAGAAGGAAAGGCCAGAGATTTCTGAAAAGGCCATTAGAGACCATGCAGGGGACAAACTGATTCCTCTTTGGGTCCTAGCCAGGTGCATTATTACACCAGAGACCCCCTTGGCTTGCAGAGAACCAACAAAAAGGAGAACAGCTCCATGGGTGGCTTGTGGCCATGAACTGCCCCGGGAGCTCAGGTGTCTGGAAACCAAAAAAGCAGCAAACTCCTTTTGTCCTTGATATATACTGAGAAAGTGCTATTTTTCATTATCCACTACAGCAATTTTGCCAGGTTTTGCATAACTTGAATCACCAACAACAAAGGGAAAAAATCTCTGAGAAAGATAGATCAACAGAATGCAAACACTATGCCTGGTTTGCAAGAGCCCTCTATTTATTTAATTCCAGTATTTACCTGTTTCAGGCATGAAGTTGTTAGCACATTCTCCACCTCCTACTGGAAATTACTGACTGGAAAAGAAAAGTTTATTCCTTATATATACTTACATTTTCAAAATAATCCATTACATATTTTAGATGAGAAAAAGCTATCTCTGCTGCTGATATTCAACTTGTCTTTTAATGTCAAGCTTTTAATTAGCTGAAACTAATAATGCTTGCTTCCTTTGTGGTGTGAAAATTTAGTTTCCATCAAAATTTCACTAACTTACAAAATAAACCTTCAAATGTATAAGTATTGTTAGAAAAACACTCGAAAATACTCAATCTAGAGTGTTCTCCCTGGCTTATCTCAGGAGATTCACCACAATCTAACTGAAATATGAAAAAAATCAAGCAGCTCTTCTTTTCTGTCTGAAAGTCTTTTCCTTATATTTCTACAAACTTTTATCTAGAATAGTTTTCCAGGCAGTTTTTGCTGAGGATAGGCCCAATCTTTCCCCTGGATTGTGCATTTTTCTTACACCTGGCAAGGCACCTGACTGCTGGGAGAGCAAGCTTTGATCAGCACACGGATGTCCAGCCTAAATGAACACAGGGCAATTAGGCACAAATCCTGTGCCTCTCAACACTCCTGGAATGGCCCAAGAGATGCAGATTTCCCTGCCCATCTGTGGGTGCACATGGCTGGGAAGTGAGAGCAGCCTTATCTCGGGCTCTCCAAGTAGCCAGGGAGGTTTGGGGCTCTTCATTCAGCAGCTCCTCCCTGGCCTCTGCCTGGGGCACAGCAGGGCTCCGTGGAGAGCCAGAACTGACTCTTTCCAGGAAGTCTGGGACTTGGACAGATCATCTCTAGATCTGAAAACTCCCAAGTCACAGAAACCCCTGGTTTCTGTGTGTGCAAACGCCCTGCCAGCCTGCAAATTCAGAGCTAGAGGAATTTATGAAGTTGAAAATGCCATTTGCACACCTTTTGCTCTCTCATCACATCTATACTGGTGTCTCTGGTGCCTTCTAGAACGGGGCTCTGCCCTAGGCAAGGAGAAGACATCAGTCTGTGCTTCCCTCATGTGCCACTGAGGGATGTGGCTGCATCCAGCAGCTCCGAGCTGAGCAGGGCGGCCGGGTTTGCTCCTCTTGCTGCGATTATGGGATGCGCCTCCAGCCGGGATTGAGTGCAGGGGGTAGGAGTGGGGCCGCACGGGGATGGATGTTCCAGCCGGGATTGTGTGCGAGGAGCAGGAGCCGGGATTGTGTGCGGGAGGCAGGAGCGGGGATGGATGTTCCAGCCGGGATTGTGTGCGGGAGGCAGGAGCGGGGCCGCACGGGGATCGGATGCTCGGCAGGCGCGGTTCGGGCGCTGCTGCGGCTCAGGATGAGGCACCAAGGACGGGAATGGGGCCGCACGCAGCACTTCACCCTTCAGGTTACTTCACCCTTCAGGTTTTGCTCCACCCTTCAGGCTACTGCTCCCAAACCCCCAATTTCCCCCGGCCGCCGGCGTTTCATTCGAATCTACCTGCAAGGTGCAAGACGAGAGAAAAGGCTGTAAACATTCCCGGTCACAAATAGAGCGAGACTGAGCCAGAGCGTGCACAGAAGGAGTGGTGCAATTCCCTGCTTCATGGAGCATTTTATTGTGTTTCCTGATGGTAACAGATTGATGCTATTGTGCTTGTTAGCATGGTCAGCTTTTATTATGAGGCCATTAAGGGTTTTATCTCTATGTGGATCTTTGAGATTCTGAGGGAAGGTTTTTCCCCTGGATTCACAAGCCACCCTCAGAAGCCAATACTAATAAAGTGTCTTGTTTCTGCCCCACAGCACACTGAAGGCAGCATTTGAGATGCTCAAGCAACGTGAGTATTTCCCTGTTCCCTTCTGACCTGGGAAACACAGGCACCCAATGTGCTCATCCTGTTCCCCACACCATTCCCAGCTTTCCTTTCACAGCCTGTAGTGTAAAGAGGGAAGGAAAAGGATGCCTACTCAATCTGGTGGCAAAGAAAATGGCTAGTTCTTCAAGTAAATTTTATCTGGGTCAAGTCACAAGATACGAACTCGGTTCCCTCTTCTACAAGCCACTGACACTAAACTAACTTCCTAAATGTGCCCAAGGCTCAAAGGAACTCTTTAACACACAAAATGCAGCACCACGAGAGCCAATAGGACACTGTACCTGGTCACTGGCAGCTGCTGTTTACACCAAAACTCCCTCTTGAAAAGCAGCTGCTGGACTGAGGTAATTTTAGGGCCTGGGTAGGGGAGTTCAGCATTTCTGGAAAATGCAGGGTTCCATTTCAGAGGCACTAAAGCTGACAAATGCAGAGCAGTTCCCAGCCATTTCAAACAGCACCAGCCAGGTGCTCTGAAATTCAATCCATCTTGGCTGATCCTTGGAAATTCTCAGTGTGCAACCTCATCTAATGACTGGCCAGTGCTGGCAGCAGCTCCCAAGAGCAGCCCCAGCCCAGCAGCACAGCCAGGGCAGAGCACACACAGGGATGATAGAGGCCAGAGTTCCTCCCTCCCTCTGCACCACAGCTCCTGACCCTCAGTCCCAAGGGAAGGGGGGCAGCTGGGGGAGAAGGGGCCGTGAAGAAACTCACTTTGTTCTTGAACCCTCAGCAATGTCAGTGCATGCAGAAACACAAGGGAATCCTTTTTTAAGGCTGCCCTGCTTGTGACAATTCATAGGGCAGCCACATCACAGAAACATCTCTAAAAACTGTGACTTTATCTTTAAAGACCTTCCCACTGACTGAATATGAATTCTGGTTTGCTTCAGAAATTGAAAGTGTTGGAAACTCTCATATCCAGCTGGCAATAATGCTGAAGGAAGAACTGAAAGGGATAGAGGAGTTCCGAGAAAGGCAGAAGGAGCAAAGAAAAAAGGTGAGAAACCAGAGAAATGTTGAAACAGATTGGGTCAATGGCCTGTGCTGATGACCTGTCTCTAGCCATAGGCTGGGAATTCTGCAAATGATGATAAAACATTACCAGCATGCCCTGTTCCCTCTATAGATGAGACTGTGAAACAAAAATCTCTTTTTCATCCCAGCTGGAAATAAAGTAGTACTCTGAACTCAGGAGCCAGTGGGTTTAGTCCCTTTTACTCTCTCTGGTGTAACTGCAGATGCTATTATTATTATTTCTGTAAAAACTTTATCCTTTCTTTTCTCTTTATATACCCTTGCTAATGGGTTTCTTTGATGTGACCCTGCCAAGTCTCCAACATGCACTAAATAAAGGCATAACACAGATGTTTAAAAACAGGAAAGCAAATTAATGTAATGTTGAATGCAACACCAATATATGCTGAATTCCAAACACATGGAATAAGTACCATTTAGTTGATGTTGTATAATAAAAACTTGGAGTATATTTAAGGCCATTTCATCCCTATGACCTTATCAAGCCCTAAGTCTCTTGAAAAATAACTCTCAACAGAGATAGCAGTGACTACTCTCACATCTTCTCTGGGTCCATGGGGTTGAGGACAAAGACAGGACTGTCCCTTAACTCTTGCAGCAATGAGTGATGGAGTAGTAAAATAAATATTCCTTTCTTTGCTAATTTTAAACAGGTGAAAATGCATATAACTAGTATCTGGTGCCACAAAAATCTTGTGTCTACAAGCCCCTGACACACAGGAATCTGGGATAGAAAAGAATTCTGAATATGAAAGTGGATGAAACCAGTGCTGCTACTGAGCTTTGAGGTTGACAGCGATCTGATGAAGCAAATAAGGCATTAAAAGACAGACAGTGGGCACCACGTTCATTAGTGTTTGTCTCCCATTCCCTTTGGCACTGGGATGTGCAGAGAGGCTCTCTCCTGCTGGGAACTGTGAGCCTGTAACTCCACTGGGAACAGTTAGAGGGGCTTGGGGAAAAAAAAAGAAAAAAAAAGAAAAAAAAGAAAAAAAAGAAAAAAAAAGAAAAAAAGAAAAAAAAAGAAAACACAAAGAAAAAAAAAAGAAAATAAAAAAAAAGGAGGAAAAACTGCTTTGGAGTCTTAGATAAGCTTTTTTCTCTGTGAGGAAGCCAACATCAGACATGCTGGATGATGTCAGCAATTTTGGTAACCTCCCTCTTGATTTGTGTTGTAATTCAGCTGTCTCAGGACTGTGCCCAATGTGAAACAAGCATCTGGGTAGCCCTGGAGAGAGTTTTGCTTAAGCAGAATATAAATATTAAAGGACCAAAGGTCCCCCTGAAGAAAGCCAGCCCCCGCCAGTAGGAGCATATCTCATTGTCATGTAAAGCTGGGCATATCACAACTAAAGCCATGACAGAGAATCCAGCACTGTCCTTCCAACACTGCCCAGGTGACTCCACATGGAAATCAAATTGCACCGAGCATAAAGTTGCCAGAAGCAGTGGAATATAAAAGAGACAGGAATTGTTTGGATTGAAAATGGACAACTACCTGTGCTCATGTGGGTGAGACAGTGGTCCGATCTGGAGAGAGGTGGGATCAAGCTCTGGCACCAGCAAAGGAACTCTGCTGGCAGAGCCCACTGTGTCTGAGTGTTGCAGTATTTCATCTCCTTAAGGAAAATAAAAAAGGGAGGAAGAAAATGCAGATCAATGTCCTCTCTTCTATTAATGGAAACCACCAAAGCAGAATTATCTGGGATTATTTTTTTACCTGGCACTTTGAAGCTCTCTGTATCACTTAGAAACCTGTCATTTATAAAAGCAGAAGGAAGTAATTTTCCCTACAGGGAGGTGGCTTATAGAAAGGCCCTGACTCTGATTCTCCTAATTCTGCTGCTGGAAAAGGGGGGAAGAAGTCCAAAGGAAGAAATGCTGACCCGTGTGTGTTTCTTACAGTACGAGTCTGCAATGGAGCGGATGCAGAAGAGCAAACTGTCCCATTATAAGAAAACAATGGAGGTAAACACGGGGGGCTTGGCAGGTTTCCATGCAAACTGGCTCCAGTAAGATCTCTATCACATGTGCCTCTATTTAAAGAAACGTCAGAGCTGTGTGAGTGTGCAAGAGTGTGTGAGGGAGGGAAGATGGCATTCTTGCTGTGAGGAGGAAGCTGATCTTCCCTGCTGCACCCACTGAAAAGCCTCCAGAAGGTTAATACAGGATGAACAATGCCCCAAGTCAAACATGATTTCATTCTTTCTAGGCAAGGGTCCTTAGAGGAGTAAAGATAATTTTTCAGTGTGTGTAAATACAATTTTAAGAACAGTGAGGGAATCCTGTAGTCAGGAGGAATCCTCTGCAGCTGGAAAGCTTGCAGGTACAGTGATGCCTAGAGAGGCTGACCTGGAACAGAGGCTAGACAGAGTTAAAGGACTAAAGTAGGTATTTATTAAAAAGCTTTCCAAGGATACATCTCAGGCAGTACAAGAGCCTGGCCGAGGCTCTGTCCATGATGGACCCAAGATGGACACAAGGTGCACAACCGGTCCTGAGTTTTCACACTTTTATATGTTTTGGTCCATTTACATATTGGAGTTAATTGTCGAATTACAGCTTCAGGTTATGAAGTCCCATCCTCCTTGTTTGCTCTATTCAATTCACCATTGTTTGTGCTTTTTGGGCTTGAGGCTGTAATGGCTGTCCTTGGTTCTCAAGCTAGAAAAGGATTGTTTTGTCTAACTGCCCTGTGAAGAGAACTTACTAACACTTAATATGAAGCTCAGAGTTACACACCAAGGCAGTACAGAATCTAAAAAATATGAAAGCTAAAAGTTAAGGCATCAACAGAAACTACAGGCAGCTGGGTTTGGAACAACTGCCTCTAAAGAAAAGTAGTTGCAGACCTGTCAGTGCTACAGTTGGAAGTGTATTAACATTTTTTTTTTTAAATATGGTTGTTCTAAGTGCACCTCTAAGATACAGAGATGTTTTGGTGCAAATAAAGATTTCTCTTGCTTCTGAGAACTACACCAAGACTGTTGCCTATGTGGTGCTGGCTCTTCCTCCCAGCTTGAAGCAATGGCCAAGGCAACACATGACAACCCACCCCACAGCCACCCCGGGAACGTGGGCTCCCAATTTCATCTTTGTCATCACCTGCTCGGGCAGGTGCCTGATGCACCAGTGGTGGTAGAGCAGCCTGTGCTTTCCTGACCTCTGCAGGGAGCTGCAGTTGTACAAAGCAAACAATTTCAGGGCTGCAGGAAAAGGATACAATTTCTACTGCCAGCCCCTACTCCAGTGTTTCAGTTCTATTTTTCTACCCCCTTACGGTGTCATTGGGATTTTTTTTTATTGCCCAAACTGGGTTTGCTCCCCCAAACTGCAAACAAGAAAGTGTCTGGAACATCACCGTTGGGGGAACCCAACCCAGGCAGATCCTCACATTTGTTTCATTTCCCCCCAGTCCAAGAAGACCTACGAGCAGAAGTGCAGGGAGGCAGACGAGGCCGAGCAGTCCTTTGAACGCACCAGCGCCTCAGGGAACCAAAAACAAACAGAAAAGGTACCAGAGATGGCTGTGCTATTCACAGGGAACACTGGGGGGTTTCCTTCTCAAGGTACAGGAGAATACAATTAACCAACCCATTCTACAGGGTGCCAGGAGCTGCTTTGTCTTCAAATTAACCCCAAAGAATCCTCTGGGAAGGGACTAGGTTATCTAATTAATTTATCCCAGGCTGCCATCCAATTGCTCTATGAATCCTGAAAGGAAACGGAATGAGATTTTTCTCTGAAATTATTCATTAAGAAAAAGAAACAAGTCAAAAATACGTCATGCACTTAGTTTTGCCTTTTGGTCTCCTACACTAAGTAGGCATAGCATCTTACATTAAAATGCATATTTTTTCTCAACATTTTTCTCCTTATGGTGAGTTTAATTTCAACTAAATTTACACACTCAAAAATAAATTGTTGGAAATTAAGGCACTGCAGTCCTTCAGTGCATCGTCTTGATACTTATAGCTGACAATTCACTAACTTTTAATGGGAACATTTTACAGTGAAACAGATGGAGAAAACAAAATAAATGAACTCCCTTTGGCTCGATAAAAAGCAGTGCAGTGTAAGCAAAAAGAATCAAAAATCTTCTCAAGGAGTGTGGGGGGTAGTGGTGTGGAGACTCTAAAAACAGCATCAGTACTTTACATTTTATTTCCAGCATTCCCTAATCTTCGATGAGCAAACCCCTGCAGCTTAGCTGCAAAGAGGGGATGGAATCCCAGCCCTGCCAAAATGACACCAGAACATTTCACAGCTTCAATGGCAGCTAAACCTGACCCAGCTCCTTTCATGCAGAAGGATCCCAGGGTGCTCCATTGCCATTTCTTCCCTGCACATGCCAGCACGTTGGGAGTGCACAGAGGCAGCTCACAAGCTGTTTAATTCTGCTCAGCATTTGCAAACAGTTTGGGCCAGGAAGAATGAGGCTTCTGTTCCCAGCTTACTACACGTTTCCCAGGCAGCTGTGATGAGGAATATGATCATAAGAACCCCTACCTGAGCCTTGTCTTCAAGGGCAGGATGGAAGAATGTGTTACACTGATGTCTAGAGCAGAGCATTACTGTGCTGTCATCACCATCTGTGCAGAAAGACCTGAGAGTACAGACCTCTCAGTGATGGCTGTTTTCTCATTTGCTAAAAGCTGCAGGTTTTTAAAACAGAGAACTTCTACTTAGAGTGAATTCTGCTTTTAGGCTTCTGAGTTGTTATGGGAAATAATCTGGCATTTGCAAAGTATTTTAAAAACTGCGTGCTTTTCATCTATTACATGAGGAGCTTGAAAGATGAAATTTTTAACTGCCATTTATTTCTGCTTATAAATATCTATAGAAAAGCACATCAAACAACTGAGAAAAAACAACTCAGCCAGCAGGCACAGCTTCAGGCTGGATCATGCTGGCTCTGAGCTCCTCTGGCAGGGATGTCTGAAAGGAAACCTTTCCCTTGAAGTTATTGGACCTATGGCTGCAGCTGGGAAATCCTGGTCCCTTCTCCACAGCACACACTCAGCAGAACTGTGCAGAGAGGGGGGACAGCCAGGAAGTGCTTTCAAATTAGAGCCTTTTCCCCTAGAGGGGAAAAGAGAGCAGGCAGCACAAAAAACTGGGGCAGAAGCAAGAATATGTCAGAAATTAATTTGGGGTGTGTCTTTTCCTGTTTCAGAGCCAGAACAAAGCCAAGCAATGCAGAGATGCAGCAAATGAAGCAGGTGATGCTGTTTGCAGCTGAACTATGATTCTTCTCAGCAAGGATCCACCAGCACAGGATTTTGACAGAACACATCCAAATCACCCAGGCTGTCAGGGCTCCCAAAGTCACCTACCCAAAGATTAATGAAGAAGCCTCTAAAGAGCAGTAACCTGACAGTCATTGGCATTCACTGCCCTTTGTGGAAATGCCAGTGTCCTGCTTGCATTAAAGAATTTACAGAAGACTTTCTTTAGGGACTTCACCCAGGGAATAAAAGCTCTTCTTGGAGCAAGTCTGAAAGCACAGTAGATGCTCAAATTGCCCCAAGACAGCCCAAACCAGACCCCCCATCCCCATGCAGTGATCTCCAGCCACAGACGTGTGTATGCCCAGAAGGACAGGCCAGCACACACCTGAGCTGGCTCAGGAGCTCAGGCTTGTCCCTCCCTGTTCATGGACCAGCTTACCCCAAATCACATGGCTCACCAGGCTGGCTTGGAATGGAAAGAGCCTAAGGATGCTCTGTGCCCAAACATGGTCCAGGCTGTTAATCTCTGAGTTGTATTATCCCCACCATAAAGATTATAAATGAGCTGCAAACCATACAGAGAGAATCCTTACTCTAGTACACAGCTACAAAGGAAGAAACCCCAATAATTATTGTTCCAAGCTCACATACTCCTGTGATTCTCAAGCAAACCACAGGCCTGAAGTGTAGGGATCACAGGAAAGGCCTAACAGGAGAAAAGACAGAAAGGCTGTATCACTTTTCCCCTGATTGTTGCATTTCTGTTCTGTTTACAGAGAACGTGTACAAACAGAACATTGAGCAGCTGGATAAGGTCAGGACAGAGTGGGAACAGGAACATATCAAAACCTGTGAGGTAAACATTGACTTTTATAGTGATGTTTGCACACTCTTTATTTTATCCCATTGGAAGATTTCAGTCTAAGGCCTGAAATATCATCCCAAGGGTTTTGCTGTTTGCTTTATGTGGAGTCTTAGCAGATGTCTTTGCAAAATTACTGCAAAAACTAGAGCTTATTTAGACATAGCTGCTTCTGTCTCATTGACACTCTCCTTGCTTGGTCAGCATAGCTGTGTGAAAATAAAGCAGGGGAATAAGTGCAGAGGTGGGAGAGGTGGAGCAATATATGAACTGGTGCATACCCCAGTCACTCTTTATGTTTCGTAGCACTTGAAATTCACCTGCAAGAATATTTGTCCTCTGCCATGAAATAATCTTTCAGTTAAAAGGTGGTGGTAGAGAAGTCTCTATCTCCATTTTACTGAGGATGGGCAAGAAGATTTGCACTTGGCTATTAAGTTTTGCACAACAATTTACAGGAGCTGGTTGGCATCCAAATCAGTCACACATTTGTTCACAGTAATCCTCCAAGTACATTTGCCCATCTGCTGAAGTCAGATTTTGCTATATTTACTTGTTGCAGGCTTTATTTCCACATAAAATAAAATGTCAGGAGGGTACCTTTCCAGTTCTCTACTTCCTCCTAAATATTCCCTATCTGAGAGGACTGAAAAGCCCCACAACTGGCACAGACATTTCCACAGATATTATGCCAAGTCTTAGTCTTCCAAAGGTGCATATTTTCTCCCTTCTTAAAAAGCCAACAAACCAGTGAAGCATTCCACAACCTCACACTCTTCTTTGTCCCACATGGCTAAATCCTGACTAGCCCACAGAGCCTGTGACCTGCCCCCTGCTTAATCCAAACAGCCATCCATAAAGGAAGGGCATCTTTAATACCTTCTTTTAAAAGTGCTTGTAGACAGAAGAACTGATACTCTTTGGGGTATTTTAAAACTAACAATCAGTACAAAAAGCAGTTTAAAACCCTGCATTTGTGGCTGGATAGTGGGGAATCTGGAAGTGATGGGGTTTCTTGGATCTCTAACAGAGTGCTGGACAACCACAGCCTGTAAATGTTGGCTGGCAAGTGGCAGCACTGGGGTGGCCTTTGTCACAGGGGCTGTGCCACATTGTCATGGAATGCCCCAATTCTCCAGCAGCATGAGGGATGTGTCAAACACAACACCCAGCTGTGCTTTTCTGTGCTTTCCTGGGTGCTGACAAGGCCTGAAAAGTGCAGCCACTACATTTCCCTCTTGGATTAACTGCATTTCCTGACAGGACACCATTTACCTGAAAAATTCCCCATTGGTTCTGGTGCTGTTTCAGCAGCCTTGAGTGCCATAGGCTTTCTGTTCAGAACAAGTATCGAAATGCCCATTCTCCACCTTGCAGGTTCTCTTTAAAAGCTTTTACCCTCAGAAACCAGCCCCCACAACAGCTTACTCCCTTGACAGATTCCTTTTTCTGGGTTTTTTTAGTCAGTAAGTTATTAGATGGCAGGCAGCATACCCAGCTGAGTGTTCTGCTCAATGTTGTATACATTTGTGGTGTTCTGGACATAATTACTAGCAAATAGAGATGGAGACAGATGGCTGGAAGCATCAGAGATTTTCACACCTCATAGAAAACCAAAACTTTGTTCTACTTTTTGTTCTACTTTTAACAGTATAACGTAGAGATCAGGGTGATTTGGTTTTTCAGAGTTTTTAAAGAAAGAGCTTATCTGCCTCTTCCCACAAATCGGTTCACACTTCTCTCTCTGCCCCCTTCATTCTTCCTAAGCAGTGCAGCAACATGAGGAAGCCAGACAGATGAAGGAAGGGAGTAACTCTGAAGACAGAAAAATGCCTTCTCTTTACCACAAAAACAACTCCAGAGAGCCACAAATACTTTCAAAAGAGAAAAGTTTAGAGAGACATTTTAGATGGCAGAGGTGGATAGTTTTGGCTCTACCTTTAACATAAATACAACTCTTTCATGCCAGCACTCTACTGATCCATTAAACATCAAGACTTCAGTGTGATGGGCAGACAGGACCCTGACTCTGAAATCCTCAACAGCAGAGGTAGCAGTCAAAAGCACATCTGGATTCCTCTCCTCTGCTTTGTTTTTGTCTCTAAAATAAAACTTTAACCTGGTGCAACCAATAAGAACAAATTTTTGAGCACAAACAATAGATGTAGTTTCTCCACCAACTGAAAAAACATCCTTTACAATGGTACCTTCAGAATAGGTTTGCATCCCCAGCCCTGCCCCAGCCTGCAAAGCAGATAACTCAGTACCATGAGGCTCCATCACGTGTCCTGTTTGGCTTTAGGTGTTCCAGCTGCAGGAGTGCGACCGCATCACGATCCTGCGGAACTCGCTGTGGGTGCACTGCAACCAGCTGTCCCTGCAGTGTGTGAAGGATGATGAGGTACAGCCTGCCCTGCCCTGCCCTACTGCCTCTGTATCTCACTCCGGCTCTCTCTAGATGTGATCCAGATGCATTGTCTGCATGCAGACAGCCTGTGTCACACTTGGACTCACGTGAGTCCTCCTTGCTTTGCTGGGAATGCCTCCTGCTACCAAAACACTCAGCTGAGTATATTTGGGCTCTGATACAATTTCAAAAAAGGCACCCAGTCATAGCCTCAATACTGGAAGATAAAGAATACCCTAGATTTGACTTTGAGTTGTTGTTTCCTGCTATTAATTTCTTCATTGCATTGAAAAGTCCTGGGTGGCCTTTGTCGTGCTCTCTAAAGACTATCCAGAGCACAAACAAGCAGGTGTGTTTACAACCATGTTGGCACAGGGGACAGGCTAAAGGTCAGCCAGGTCACACATGTACCAAGTGTAAAGTGTTTCTTAAGGGGACGATTATTACAAGAGCATTATTTGTTCATTCAGCGTGAAATGTTAAAAGTTAAATGAAACTCTTGGATTCTGTTTTGTAGCTGTATGAAGAGGTTCGGGTCAGCTTGGAGAACTGTGTTGTAGAGTCAGACATAGACTACTTCATTAAGACAAAAATGACAGGAACACAACCTCCAGGTAATTATTCCTCCTCATCTTGTCAGATGGCTTGCACAGTGCATGTCCTTTGGAGGTGAAACCAGCTGGAGGAGTTTCTGCTCCAACTTTTCCTTCCCACCTGCCATGGCTCACTTCCCCCACACCGAGCTGCCGTCACTGCCTGTGTGCTGCTCTAAGTGGGATAGCAGAATGATCCAGCTTAAAAATAACCCTCCAAAGAAGAAAAAACTTGTTTTGGCTTTGCAGCCAGGCTCATTTCACAGTACAGCTGAACTGACACCACTAAGGAGGTGGCAAATTGCCTTGCAGAAATGGCAACTTCAGCTTCCTGCAGTGGTGACAGAACAGAGCCAACCTACCACGTAACTGCTCCCCAGTGCCCCTTGACAGAGGTGCTGCCTCTTCATTGGCAGCACAGAGAAGACCCAGTTTGTTATTCTGTTCCATGTGTCCTATGGGGAATAACAAATTTTCTGCTCTCAGGAAGTTGTTTGCATAAACCAAGACTTTGGCTGGGGAAAATTTGGAATGAAATTGGCTTTGTCCCAGCAGGCAGAACTGTTGTCAGGTTCACAGGCTCTGCCCATTCAACCCAAAGTTACCTTTTCCTTGACTTCAGTGCTCAAAACCTCTGGGCTGAAATGGAGATCAACCCAGCATGAGGCAAGAGCAGGTGTAAAATGAAAACTTGCTGCTCCAGGGTAAGAGTTCTCCAAACACTCCCCAGGAAAGGAGCTGTCTAATGTGTCACATGGCTGGACACAAACCACTCCTGAGTACTTCAACAGGCAACACAAGATAATTACATAAAACCTTTCCATGCTAGGAGCTGTACAGGTACAAAATCAGCAGTGTGAAGGCCTGATCCCTGGGGTAATTATCTTGTACAACAAGTTCCACCCCTTTAATTTCACTGCAGGGCTCAAAGCTGGCAGGCATTACACCCCAGGACCAGCAGAGCTGGGTGCTGCCACTAACTCAGCACTGAGCTACCTGAGGCCTGCTTTTCAGCCTTTTTGCCATTACTTTTATGATGGTTAAAAATTGGGATTTGGGGAATTTTTTAAAACTAATATATTGATATAGGTGCACTGGGTGTCATTTTGCTGCTGTAGTTTATTCTTCTTCACATAGGGAATTTAAATTCACTGATACAGGAGAATTTACCCAGAAAAAATTAAATTTTCAGTGGCAAAAAGGAGAACTGTGCCTTGCAACAGTGTGAAACAACTTCTGTATACTAAGAAATGTGTAATTCTCAGCTAGGGTTTTTTTGTTTTGTTTTTATGTTTTTAGGGTTTTTTTCCTATTTGAGATTTGTCATTCTCCAGTCACCTAGGAAATTTCTACAAAAAGCTCTTGGCTATGTCAGAGCCATTTCTAATAAGAACTAGGTGGAAAAAACCCTTGAGAGCTTTATGAAAGGCAAAGAAAAAACCTGACTTGCTTTTGTGTTGTTTTTATTTTTGCCACCTTCTAGAAGATGACATGTTCTGGAAGCAATATCCTAATATCTCCACAGCTCTGGCTAATGGGTTTGCACTGTAGCACATGGTGAGCTGTTGATCTGTGCTATTATTTGCAAAATGCAGGAGGAAACTCAGGTGTAATTTTGCATTGTGTGGCAGAAGACCTTCATCCTGAGCAAACTTTCTTGATGGTCTTGCTCACTTCCTTTTCTACCCAATCTTACAATGCCCTCTAGACTGGAAACTGCACCAAAGTCACAACACAGAAGGGCAGCAGGAGACCCTTATTGGTCAGAAAACTCCCTTATTACTGTGAGTCTTATTTGTAGAGATTCTTCACAGTCTCTAGCTCTATGTGCCTGCTCTGCTTATTATCTTGTCTGACGCAGTGTGAGAATGTCAACAGAATTTTTAGCCCAAGTCTAATGTCTTTCTTAGGATACTTGCTGGTATCAGGGCTGAGATAAAACACTGTCAGAGGCTTCACTCATGTTTGTTTGGTTCACACTGAGCAGGCAGAAAGGGTGTGTGGCCACCAGCTGTAAGGAACTGCACTGGGAGCTCTGAGATGACAAATAAATCCATCTGTAACTATTTCATCTGTAAAGTTACACTTGGAAACGGTCTGAATTTCACCCTTAATGACACCATAGGGGAGAGTGAAGGAACTGCAACCTAAATGTGTTTGAGAGAACAAAACCCAAATATCTCTGGGTAAACAGCAAATAAACTCTCAGGAGACGGATGGGGGAGATATGAAAGGTGGGAAAACACACAAGTACACACCAGGAAATTGCTCGTTATTGCTGCAGGCAATAACATTCAGAAATCTCCCCAGATCCCACAAAAAATCCTGACTGGATACATTGAGGAAAAAAGAGACAAAATGTACTGCAGCAAGTTTTATCATGAACACAGTTTAGGGCTCACAGTGACCATCCTCTGCCCCCTTAAATCCTGAGCTTTGAGGCAATGGAAGAAACAGCCATGGAGGAAACTGCCTTCCTCATTGTCACAGCCCTTCCAGTGGGGCCCTCAGGCCTCAGCTCAGGCTGAGGGTGCCTTGGCACCAGGGCCATGGCTGTTTACAGCCACTGGAATGGTTTTGTCAAGCCCCCAGGTCCCCCTGAGCTGCTCCAGCCACATTCCAGGCTGCCACAGATGCTGCCCTGCAGTTTGCTCCAGCAGCTCCAGGTCACGTTCGGGCAGGGAGAAAAGTGTTTCCTGTTTGAACATCTCATTTTTATTGCCCTGCTGCAGATGCCATAGGGTATGAGAACTACTACAGCAGAGAGCCCAGCAGGCGCAGCAACAGCCCCACCCAGTCCTGTGGGATGATGAAGAGGTGAGTGGCAAAGGGCAGTTCCCAGAGTGGGGATTTCTCCACATCAACAGCCAGGCATGGTGACAAAACACCACATGGAAAGTTATTACTTCCTTCATTGCAGCAAGAGGCAGCTACGTATCAGTAAATGTGGTTTGATGGAAGAAGTAAATGTATTTAAATGGAGCCAGAGTAATTTTGCCCTGCCCTGGTGGGAAGAGGGACAGGGGATGAGCTCATCACACAATTACTTGGCCAGCAGTGGCAGCAGTCACTTGTTTCCTCTCTCCTACTGGGTCAGGGCACGTAGCAACAAAACCAGTTTGTTCCAGGGAGGGTGAAGGTGAATGTAGCTGGGAGTAAAGGCTGGGGGAGCTGTCCTTTGGGGCAATTCCTCCATGCTTACAGCACCACTCAGCTAAGCAGAACAAAGAGCTGCTCTCTCCAGCTGGATCAAAGAGGAAAAACACAGGGTGGAAAAACTGGGATGATTAGGGAGGCAATTTTCCCTATTCTGATCCATTTCTGCTGGTAAATGTTAGAACATGGATGCAGTTACAGCAACAGAAGAGCATGGGGCTCTATTGGTTTAAATATTTTATACTAAAATGGCAAATTCACAACGGGGCATCACAATTAAAGCAGAAGAGATTTATAATTTAACAAGCCCTATGACATGGCAAAGACAGGAAGCAGGCAGTGACCTCCCTCTGAAATGTGGTCCAGCCTTGCCAGTGAGCTGGTCAGGGTTATCCACAACACTTGGTTTTCTGGTTGGAAACTGGATCTTCTCTAATAATGAATTCCATGCTGCATCCTGGGCAGTTACATAAGACAATTGTATTGCCATTCAGAACACAACTGTGAGCAGCATGGGCAAGGAGCCTGGAGAGACTCAACCTGAGTCTTTCAGGAACTCTTGAGAGAGGATATCCATTTTCCAGAAAAACTGAATGTTTGCTAGCTGAAAAATCAGACCCATTAAATATGCCTTAAGCATGCAATGCTATTTCTATCTCTGCTTGAGAATCCTAACCCATTTTCTCGCTTTACTTAGTCTTCAGTACCCAGCTGTGATAGAGGAAATAACTAGGGATAGATTAAAATAAAAATTCACTTAAATTCACAGCTTTTAGAAAGGCTTGCTACACAAGGTCTGTATTTTAAATTGTATCAGGGTTTTCCTTAAACACAAAGAGATGTTAATCTCTTATAAGCAACTGACAATTTTCATCATTGTAGCATTGTGAAATAATTGGAGTTTCACACCATGAGCCTTTGGCTCTACAAAAAATTATTATCTGCTGCATTTCATGCACAATTTAGTGAAGTTAATGGTTCAATAGTCTGCTGCATTTTTAAAAATACATTTTTAAAGGGAGATAAATATATCTACAGCATAAAAGAAAATAGAAGGCCATGGAAATAGGTGACATCTACTCTGTGAATCAGATGGAGGGAAGGCTGAGTCAGAGAGCTGAGATGAAGGAATGCTCATACCCAGGCCTGTTCACTCATTTTGGTTTTGGCTTCTCTTGATTCTGCAGATTTTCTGGACTACTCCATGGGAGCAGCAAAAACAACATGGAAACTGCCACTCCTTCAGCCCCTCCTCTGGGTATGCTCTGCAGGAAATCAGTTTACCAGATGTGTTTGTTTTAGATCATGTTGCTAAACCAGGCTTTGACATGGAGCAGAAATGTATAGCAGACATTCATATGTTGGCAGGCAAGAGTAGTCTGGAAATTAATTTTGCTTGGATGTGTATTAAACAAATTTCCCAGTTGAAAGTGCCAAATAATCCAGAGATGCTTCAAAACCTCCATCTAGGCAGGGGGGGCTGAGCAGCAGTCTGACATCAATATGAGTTTTCTCCTTGTGTAGCATAACTACCACTAAAAAGCTCCAGAGAATACATAATATTTTTAACACATCAGGCACATGGCTTATGAATACAAATATTCATCTCCCCTCACAGTTACACTGTTGTCTTGTAATCCTTATAATTAGGAATTTATCAGATGATATTTAAAACACAGTATTTTGACTCTGTAGAAGGTAACAGTTTATAACATTTTTATCGGTTTGATAGTAAACAAAAGCATTTTAACTGTAGTTCTTACCAAAAGAAAAGTTGTTTTCAAACAGCTTTAAAATCAACTGCCTCTGTCAGGCCTGCCTGCTTGGGCACCCAGAATCACAGCCCAGACTATCTGGCTGCATCTGGTGCTCAGCAGGGGCAGCTCCCAGACAGATGCTGGGAAAAAATGAGAAGTTTCCCCAATTACCACAAGCTGTATTAAAACAAAACATCTGCAAAAGAAGTTATGTCCATGACAAATAGTTATGTGAGAACTATATAAACCACTGGGGAATGTCTGATGACCCATTGGCACAGTATTTTCCATTTTTCTCAAGGGGAAAAGTCCTATATGAGCCATGGAACTGCTAGAATTTTATACCCCCAGCAGCAACATTTTTAAACCATTTTAATCAGAGTGTTTCCCTCCTTGGATGACTTGGATTATGTTTTACCAGGGGAAACCTTTTTCCCAAACTTTCTGACCTCCCATGAAGTTCAATGGGTGCATTGTCATCCCATCAATGGGGGACAGTTTTTGTGCAAGACTTTACCTACAGTTCACAGCAGCTTTTCTATACATGTACATGTCCAGGCAGAGAGAGAACAGAAACCCTTGTATTTGTGAACTCTTGCATATGATCCCATGCATTTATAAGCAACTGAACTCTTTGTTTCTGTGGTGGGTATTTATTCCTTATTTTCCCCCCCTCACAGAGAGAACAGACGGAGTCTATGCATCCATTTTTGTAAATGAAAATGCTGAGATCACATCATCACAGGACTACAGAGTACTTTATGACTACACAGCCCAGGTAAAAAAAGGCTTTGAAATAAATACTTCATCACATTTAAAATAAATTATACTGATTGAAACATCTTGGAAGTGTAGATTCTGTGAAGGAGATGTTACCATAATTTAACAGGCAGGGAGACATCTGTCATGCTGCAGTTTAGCAGGCTGGCTCTCCATGCTGGAGAGGACAGGATCCCATAAAGAACATTGTTTCCCTGTACTTCCATGCTGCAAGCTGCAGAATCACAGTGGAGCTGGTTCATCTGCCAACAAAAACTGTTTAAAGAGAACAACCTGCATCCTTAACTGGGATACTGAACTCTCCCTGACCCCAGTCCCAACTAGGCAGAATACCATCAGTAAAAGGTTGTGAATGGACTGGTTATAAATACTTGCTAATTCAGATGGACTCCAGAACGTGGACTCCAACTCCACTTGCTTTACAGTTTAAAGGTTCCTTTTATCAGCTTTAGATCAGCAGCAGAAACAGCATCCAGGAGGTCTTATGTCTCAGTGCAGAGAGAGCCTCACATCAAGGGACCTGCCACAAACAGCCAACATTGAAGAAATATGACAGTGACAAAATAGCCAGATAAATGATGAAAACAGAGAAAAAGCTCAAAAGTAACACTTCCCTTAGGTACAGCAGTATTCCAACACATTTTATTTGATGTTGGACGGGTTTTTTTCTTCATTTTAAACTTTCTTTTATTATTTACACAAAATTTCATGCAAGCACAGCTGAAAGCACCTCACTGATAATGGCAGTTCCCCTAAGGAGACTACTGGAACACCTCATTACTCCAGGAGTCCCTTAAAACTATGCCACACAGGGATATTCCCTGCTGAGAAAAGAGCCTGTTACTACCTTTAGTATACTGTACATTGAGGCCACTCATTTTTTGAGTCCATTCTTACCTACTCAGGTGCATTAAATTTAGTTTTAGCTGACACCTCAAACATCTCTGGAAGCCTGTTTTCTATTTACTACACCATGGGCAGCAAAGTGGTTTCCTATGGAAAATAGGACAGCACCACTGAACACTGATGGCTGCCTGGGAGCTCAGTGAGAGCTTATTTGCAACTACTGCACTTGTCTGGGGATGAAAGTCACAGCTGTCCAAGAGTCACTGTCCCCCACTGGTCACTGCTGTTCCCTGCTAGAAGAACTGAGAGACCTATTTCAGGCATGGATTAGCAGAGGCACTGTTATCCCCCTTAGGAATTAAGCTGTGCTCTGTTTTATTTAGCAACACCTGCAGATCATGGTGAGCTGGTTTAGGAGAATGGTGTTTAACCCTTTCTAGACTTCCCCAGTGATAAAACCATCAGGTTGTGCAGGAGGTGACACCACGGAGACTGGGGAAATTTGAGGATCTTAACGAAATAGCCAAAATGCTTAATCCCTCATTGTCTGTTATTTCAAACCAGAAGGACATTGGCAGACTGCTGATGAAGAACAGGATTAAAAAAAAAGCCCACCAGATACATGCTTGGGCCTTCCTGTGCTCTCAGACTAACAACATTTGTTTTCCCTCTCTCCTTTCAGAACGTGGATGAACTGGACATCAGTGAAGGAGACATTGTAGTTGTCATTGCAGAAAATGAGGATGGCTGGTGGACAGCAGAAAGGAATGGGCAGCGAGGCTTTGTGCCAGGCTCCTATCTTGAAAAGCTTTGATGAAAAGAAGCCCCAGTCCTCAGACTTTACAAGTATTCTACTACTGAAAACAATCAGCAAACAAGGTCTGTTTCAGCTGACCAAGGGCATCCCAATAATAATGATTTCTACAACTACCAGTCAGGAAATAACCAACTGACCATGCTTTTCTCTCCCTTGCTCCTGCCTCATCCCATTATTCTCCTGGCCTACACTATCTGCAAAAGCCATCTTCACTCCTGAGAGATTAGGACGTGCATGTTTTGGCACAGCCCTCCCTCAGCACACTGTGCTGCCAGCAGTGCTTCAAAGCTTGGTGATCCTGGGAGGAAAATCCTGCCCAGATCTCAACTGTCAAAGGGAAAAGATCACAGAAGCAAGTGCAGTTTCCCCAGGATGGAGGATTGTCTCCAGCCAGCCTGGGAGCCACCCTTATGCTCACAACAGCCACATTCTCTGCCATGGATCCCTTTCTCTCCGTGCACAGGCCACGCTGGCATTTTTGACAGAGGATGGTTTACCAGTCACAGATGAAAATACAAAAAACAGTGAATGCAGCCAGAGAGGAGCACCTGAAGGATCGGGACACATCCCTAGTAGGAAAACTTGAGGCACTCCATCACAACCATCTCCTAACACAATGAAATCCATGCTAGCCATGGCTCTGCTTTGCCTGGGTTCTGGGACAGATGATGGGCCCACGGCTTGCCTTTGCCTTGGCTGGAAGGTTTCCCTAATGCCTCTCTGGAATGATGAAGTTTAAAAACCCAACAACACAAAGAGCAGCTAAGCCAAGCCTCCAGCAGTGCCGCAGTGCCCTAATTGCTCTCTGAGCAGCAGAGAATTGCCAATCACCTCCCCCTGCAATGTCCCTTCCACCCGCTCAGCCCTCAGGCTGCTCTGGCTCCATCTGCTGCCTGCAGCCTCTGCACCTCTGCCCCTGCTGCCACAGGAACATCCTGGGCTCTTTCCAGGCACATCTGATTCTTCAACGAAACCTCTTCAGAGATGTTGTACTGTGCAGGTTCGCTGTATGTCACAGATCTCAGCTCTATCAGTCTCTCTAGTTTAATATTTAAGTTTGTTTCCAGCTGTTACTGTACCGTACAAGGGATTGATGGATAGTTTCTGCCATTCTTCCCTTTTCAGTATTTCAAGATAGTTAAAAAAAATTAAAAACTGGTGACTTAACTTGAATCAGAGCAAACTGTTTCTGGGGGCAGAATGACCATTTGCCAAGGTTTTAGGTCTAAAAACTGAATCAAGACAATGAAAATTAATCTTATTGCTACCTGAAAGGCGTGGAGGAGAGAGGAACTGTTAGCTCAGATATACAAGAAAGACTAAAGAAAAATCTGTAATGGTCAATGCAATCTTTTCTTAAGTGAAACACAGTGAAGGTCAGAGGCACTTGCAGTATCTTATTCAAAATCCCCCTTCAAGAATGGAACAGGAGTTGCTGGAGGCCCTTTTCCTCTGGCTGCCTGCAGCCCTTTGCACTCCTGCAGTTACCACACAGCACATCCACATCTGGGCTGGAGGGCTCCCAGCCCCTGCAATCAGCACAGGCTCGGGAGGGGCTGGGATGGCACTGAAGGCAGCAGAGTAACAGCAGCAGGGCTGGCCCAGGCTGGGAAGGGAAGGTTTCTGTGACCACAGCTGAAGTGACACAAAGAGGCACAGTGGCTTCAGCTTGGCCAGGACATCATGAGTGGAGGGTGCCTGACAACCACAGTGTCCCTTGTCAGCTACAGCAGGAGAGGAAGCTGAAAGCACACAAGATTTAATGTATTTACTTCTTGAACACTCTATCTTCCACAAAGGAGACTGTAATAAACCAATCAATAAATAAATTTAGGTAGATATTTTGCAGATTATCTTAAGTAAACAGAAAAAAATCCCCAAACAACCCCAAACAAAACCAGTGAGATGCACCTTATGTAATGATGTGGGACACACAGATTTTTGCAGGACTCCTCACTTGTCTGGGGGCCCAACCTCACACAGGGCACTGCAGGGCCCAGTCTTGATTGCCCTGAAACCCTATTGCAGATCATCTTTGCTTCCATGGACCACATGGTCTACATCACCAACAGACAGCTGGTGGAATGCTGGCTGTTGTTTCTCCCCCATCAAATCATTCCATATCTTTGCTGTTAAAAGTCAGGAAACCAATATCCTTTCTACCAATCTCTTCTTCTGTCAAGTAAACACTGTTGAATGGCAAGAGGCTATAGGTATTTCAAAATCTCCCCAGTGTCACAGCATTTGGGTCCAACATGCTGACTCCAGATTGCTCAGGAAATGAAAAAGCAGCAGCAATGTTTTCTCATGAATCCTCTGCTTCACATTGTCTAGATATGGCTTGGAAATACTTATCAGCCAAATTCTTCAGTTTGCCCTATCTGCGAGGCAGCACTTGTCACAAATAGAACAGAGATATCAAGAAATACCCACACCCTCTGAGAACACCCACATTTTAGGTGTCATCCATCTACCCACCCCCACCAGCAGGAAAAGCAGGAAGGAGGTCAGTTGTAGGTTACTGCCTTAATAACATTGCCATTATTAACATTTCCTCTCCAGTTTGGTACCATTTGGGCAGTAAAACTGACACAATCAAGTTATAATTCAATTTTCAGCTAAGATGGGAAACTGAAATGGGCCCTTTCCAGTGGCATTCTTACACTAAAGTCAAAACATGCATATTGTTCTTTTTCACCATTTTCTACCAATTAAGGAGAAGAACAGGAAAACCTGTATGAAATAACATTTAACCAATGACAACCAGACACAATTAGGAAATGTCTACAAGTGTAGGGCGAGGTCCATTCTGCAAAGATCAGATTTTTGCATATTAAGAGGCAACGAGCCAGCAGTAACAACAAAGTAGTATCAGACTAGAAACAGAGAGAGCCAACAGACAGAGCTCTAGGACAGCCAACACTGCCAGGCCTCCTGCCAAGCTCAGTGATCTGTAGAGCCAACCAGCTTCCAGCATTTCCCACCACTGGGCAGCTGAAAGGAAGAAATCAACCTCTTCCCAGCTGAGCATGTAGCAACAGCAGGAGCACAGTGACTGTTCAAGATTTGAAGTGTTTGCCACCTCTCTGAGAACCCCTGGCTTGAGCTCTGTAGTATGAACAACCCCACATCCTCAGCCAAAGTGGTGACAGACCGTGTACATAAAGACATAAACAGGAGAAACTCCTACCTTGGCTTCCTTCCTGTCTCAAGAGGTGAACTCGTGGTCTGAGTCTCCTCTCCATTAATTTTCTCCCAGTTGCAGCTCATACCTCACAGATTACTGAATGCAGTTGGAGTGGAAGCACATGGATGCCAAGAGGAGATGCATTACAAGCCAAGCACCAGGCATGGGTGTGTAACAGGAGCCTGGGTGGGCATTAAGGAACACCTAAGCTCAACACTGGTGGGTAACTTACACACTTTGTGGTACCACAGACCCTCCTGGCAGTGTCACTCTGCCATGGCTTAACTGTGCAGGCTTGGAGAGCACAGGGGACTGTATCAGTGCTATCCAAACCCATAAAGTCACTGTTAACCTTCAGTGTGGAATGGTAACAACTCTGTATGGGATAGGACAAACTGTACAGGCCTGAACAGTAGCCTAGACTGCTCAACACCATTTCTTTTCTCTGGCTTTCTTCTTCTCCAGCTTGCAGGGCTGGGGCATTGAACACAAGAAAAGTCCTGAGCCACATAAACACCAGTACTTCCCATGCCCTTAAACAGGAACTACACTCAGAGCTAGTGAGCAAGAAAGGAAACAAAGTTGTGTTGCAGTCTTATCTCCCTTCTGGAAAATAAACGGCTGCTATGGGACTACAAGAGCTGATGGGCTGGGCTTTGTAGAGGAAGAATACTTGTGTGGAGAATTAGATTCTACCAGAGGAATCAATGTCCTGCCTGTGATTATGTTATTAACAAAATGCCAACACTGCATTCACTTGAGAGGGCAAAGAACTAGTCAAAATGTTAGCCATCATCTACTCTTTGCTAGCAATTACCTAAATTCAGCAGCCAGCTCATTTTGCTCAGAACCACAGTTATCTCCAGAGTTGAGCACTCCTGGATTCTGCACAGTGCAAATCTGATCTGTTTCTAGAATAGCTGGATAATCATATTGCCATCAAATTAGCCAGTTACACACACATGGTGCAGGGCTCAACTTGTCCTTCTACCAGCTGCTAAAGGACGGCTGACACCTGATCTGGCACAAAGCTGCCGGGGCACCATTAAGAGCACATTTACAGCCTACCACTCACTGCTGGGTGGCTGCAGCCGTTCTGTTCACCGGCCCAAAAGGCAGATTTACTGTGTTGTTCTATTCTGACTGAAAGCACAGACTAAACCTTGCTTTTTGATACAAAACTCCAACAGAAATCACCGTGGCCTCCCAGCAAAATCAGAGTTGACATCCCTGAAATTTCTAAGGGGAAAGACAGTATCATCCAAAACCACCAGGCAAACAGAACTCAAGAGCACAGATTTGAGTTTATAACCAGGGATTCCACATATCATCCTGAGGACTGAGGGTACAACAACAACTGGGGGGCAGAGGTGAAGTGGGAACAGATACTATAAGAGGATGTTTGAAAGCAGGAGGATTTTTACTTACCAGATCTAAAAAAGGCAGTATTAACCAGATTTGGAAACACAAACCAGTACTTGCATCCCAGCTTTGCTGCCCTTACCAGAACTCAACCAAACCACCAAATCAAGGTGGACATAAAGAGAAGTAGCCAGTGTGTTAATAGGTGTAATGCTGAATGAGCTCCAGCTGCATAAGTAGTGCTTTGACTTCAATCCTCTTCGAGTGAAATTCAGGCACCTGCCGGAACCTCTGCCTCAGGGTACATGGACACACAGTACAGCTGAAGACATTCCAGCCTAAACTTGAATGAGATTTCCTGCGTGTTGGATCACACATTTGGATTGTCCAAGCAGCCCAGGCTAAACCCTTGAATACATCAATGGCTTTGTGAAGCAAAGGTATGACTGGAGAAGTCGCACCTTGTAGCATTAGCAGGTGCCCGAAGGAATGCGAGACAGATGCAGGCACGCAGCAGCTCAAGGGAAGGCTTGTGTGGCTTTATTCTATTCTTATTATCTGACTCCATCATTTATATCCATTTGTACAGAGGTCAAGAGATTGGCTACACAGGTTGCCACCTCTCTGACCTGGATGGTGAACATCACCATCCATCACATTTCTCCTCCCAGAGGACAAAAATGTAAACAATAGATAAATGCTAAAAATACATATTGTTTTTGTGAAGCTGCGTGAGAAACTCCAGTTCAAGAGTATAAACAACAAAAGGGCTTTTGCATCAGGGCAACAGCACCTCACCCCTCAGTTCCCCATTCATCATGGGGAGCTTGCAAACCACTGTGACACCGAGCTGAAAATCCTCCTGGCACACTCTTGCATTTTGGTGATTGTTCAATCCCAGACCCTAAACAAGGTAGCACTGGGTGCTGGTCGGATCAATACCTGTAAAATCTCGTACAAAAGGACAAATTACATTGTGTACACAGTGCTTGTTTTGTAATAGGAGTGGCTGGCTCTGAGTGAGGATGGGGCGTGCAGACATGAGATAACACACACAACGCAGGGAGCGTGTGGGGGAGTTCAGTGCATTCCCTTCCACTCTGCAAGGGCACAAATGCTCAACAGCTGCATCTAAAGAAGAATTGTTTGGAATTTTTAAGCCGAAAACAGCCCATGGAGGAACTTCTTGGGAAAGTGGTGAACTTTAACCTTCCCAGGATAAGAATGCTAACGTAAGTGTGAATGGGAAAGCTTTCAATGCACTGAAAGACGTGAGAAGGGCTTTGTCTTTAGAGAAGGGCTGCACAGCCCTCCTTGTGTCTGAGCCCCGGGTGAGGAAGGGAGACTTAAGCGATAGTGACTTTGTTCTGCTAAGTGGCAGCTCAAGGTTTTACTAGGTCACTGCTCAATTCAGCAGTCACGGGAGGATTCAAAAGCAAGGAGGGAGAGAGGGTATCTGGAGAAATGCATCCTCCCTGCTCTGTAGGGTCCCGTGCCAGCTTTTTTACCCACAGCGCTTACTAGCACAAGCTCTAAATTAACTTATGTTCCCTCAGTGTCTGTAATGTATCCTCAAGGCACCATTTTTCAATACTGAAGGTGCTACTGTACAGGGAGAAACAAAGCTATCAGGATAAATGCTGGATTTAAGCTTTCAAAACGGACATTACACTCAAAGGGCAAAAACACAGAGTGCAAGGCTACTAGCACCAAGCATGCTCCCCACGGATGGGGCATTCTCCATGTCCTGGAAACACAAGGAGTGCTTAGTTCTACAGCGTGTACTGGGAATTAAGTCCTGCCTGCTGCCTGCGAGGTGCTTGGTAAAGGCTGGCACAGGACTCAATGCCACCTTTGCCACAGGTGATTTATCCCCTTCCTACTCTCAGCTGAGAATGTATCAACACTACCCCTGCACACACCACACGTGCTGGCAGACTTCTTCAATGCAATTCAATGGCAGACTCATTCAGGCAAGAGCAGATGTTGCTGCTTTTTTGTCCAGCTGGGAGAAAAACTTCAGAATTCCATTTCAGAAGTAGCTTTCTAGACCAGACTGTTTTTTTCCACAAGGCATCCTAGGTACTGTCAAGCCCCACAACTGCCAGTGGTTCGCTTAAGTGTTTTATCTGCATGAAGGAAATGCATTCCAGTTCTTCAGTCACAGCCTGACCTAGCAAAGGGCTGACAGGACAGCTATCCTGGGAAACGCTTAAATTATTCCCTGAAACGGGGCAGGAGCCCCTTTGGTGAAAAGAGCTGGTACCTGAAGCACCACACACCTGAATGAAAGCAAAGCTGTCCATTCTCTGGAGTGCCAACAGGAACAACTCCATGGTGCCAACACTGCTGTTGCTCATGTTACCCCGAACAAGGCAGTTTGCAGGCTGCCCTCTGGCAAAGAAAGATGTTTCAACTCAAAAGCTCTGACACAGCTTTAGCATTCGGGGTGAGAGGAAATGTGTGCTTCAGTGTGTATCACTAGCAAGAAGTGCCTCTCTGCTTGCTCCAGAAGGATCACCAAGTCTCAGGTCCCCAGACCAGAGCTCTGATAGTCTCTCACTAGTGCAGGTTTAAGTTCATGTCCACGCTTAATCTACAAACCCAGCCCTGCTTTTAAATGATGAATAAACTGCACTTTGTGTTCACTTACAGTGTAAATACTCCACACAAAACAACTGAACTCCTGTCCTGGAGTCCAGACACTGAAGGAAGCAACATCTGCTGCCAGGCACAGATCCAGCAGGGATTACTGTAGTCACAGCAAGGACTAAATCAAAGGCATATGCCTGGACTAAATACATATTGTGAGCACAAAACTTGTATTGTGAAGGCAACTGCCAGAATGAAGAAACAATGGAGCAGCTCAATAAGTCTAATATTTACCTCTGCCACCCCAGGCAGCTGCCAGGACATTAAACATGTGCAGGGTGCAGCACATGGCCATGGAGCAGATGTACAGCTGTGCTTCCCCAGCACCTCCTCCTCCACCTAGTACCAACTGGCCTGCAGTTTTTAAACACCAAACCTTGTGTTATGGTATACAGAAGGAAACACGACTTGCTCCCAGGACTGCCTCAGGATTATCTTGTAGGTTTTTTGCAGGTAATTCTGTCATGGGGTGGTAGAAGGGCAAGGTTTACACCTACTGTGTGCAGGGCACAGGCAAACTATGACTGCCTCATCAAAACCAGACCACACCCAGACTTTCAACAGATCAGCAGCAACACCATTCTGCTCCCTGCTAGGGAGTTTGCTCTCTCCTAATCAGTCCCAGTACTGAAGAGTAGTCCCAAAACTGAGATGGACAAATAGCAAACCCACTTATCACAACAGACATGAGAGGTCGGTGCTGCAGCAGCCCAGGAATAGGAGACTGATTTGCAGGACAGTGGGAAACAGGCTGAGAGTGCCAGCACCTCACCCTCCCACAGCCAGGCAACAGCCCACAGTGATGTTGTCACTTCATAGGGCACTGCATCACCTCAGCAGCTTGGCAGAGGAAGCTTTGTGCTCACATCAGTTTGGATGTAGCACAGATGGAAGTCTGCTCTGTGCCTTTTAGCAACAGCCCAAGCATTGATCATGGTTTAAAAGATGCTGCCCCCAAGAAAGCTTTCCCACTGCTCAATGCAGCTCCAGGGGAAACAGATCAGCTGTGAGAGGCTGCAGAGATCAGCAAGGAGAGATTACCAACATGTGCTTTGAAAAAGGCCATGGAACTAAAATTAAACTTATTATGTGTAGCAAGGACAGCTGCCCCAGTCAGTAGGGGTGGCTCCCAAGAGCAAAGGCTGCAAGAGGCAGGGTAGAGGCCCAGGGGGCATTCTCCAAGTCCTGCAGTCACCCCAGAGTGTGCTGCTGCTGCAGGACACAGCACAGGGAACACCAAAGATCCACTGCCCTTGCTGACTTGTCCTGCATTCCAGAGGGATTCATCTCAGGCCCAAGACTAAGTCACAGTTACAAGATCCACTAACTACTCTGAAGGCTATCATTGATCCTATTATCACAAGTACTTATCTCAAATCTCATCTGAAACTGCAACTACTGAAGAATCTCATGAGCTGTCCTTTTCTGGCTATCAAGGCAGAATTTTTTTTCACTAACTTTGTTAATTTGAGCTTGTTAGACCACTTGTCCTCTGTTTTAATAAGGCAATGTGCCTTACTAGACCACAACCTGAATGAGACTCATGAAAATTGGAGGGCCCACTAGGGTGCTGAAAGGCATTAAAACACAGGTAGTGTACTGCAATGTACTTAAGTCACTTTAACAGAAGTGAAAACAATAAAACCCAATTAAAAAACCACTGAAGGCAATTCTAATTTCCTGTGTTAAACCCCTCTGGATCAGGTAAGGTTTACAAGCTCCATGCCTGTGTGCTCCATGCAGCACACACAGATTCACTCAGTCTGAATAATTTCCTGTGCAGCCTGCACTGAGCCCTCTGACTCTTCAGCTACACAACAGCCAAGAAGAAATTCATACAGGAACTTAGAAGACTAGACACAGAAATCAAGGAAAAAAAAGCTATAATGAAACTAAACCATCCCCCATGTCCCCTAAAATACACAGATATGAATGTATTAATTAGGAAGGCCAAACTACAGCCACACCAACACTCCTGCCTAATGCAAGCCAAAGTTTATTCATTTTTTTCAGTAAGGGAAGCCACAGACCTACACCACTGTTCCATCTTCAGGGAATCACACAAAATGTGTATTAGACCCTTGCAAGTCTGGGTTTGGTTGGCTTTTTGGGGGTGGGGGGTGTGCGAAGTCTGGTTTTGTATGTTTGAAAACCCAAACACCACCAGAACTTTATTCACACATCCCAGACCTACTACAAATGGTGTAATGCAAGAAGGTCAGTGGTTCCTAGAAAAAACTAATTCACAGCAGTTAAAAGTTCAGTTGGCCTTTGTTTAGATTATAAAAAAGCTGTAAAATATTGAGTAATTTCCACATTCCAGCACAAATATTCTGCATTTTAAAGAGGAAACAGAGACTGCCTTCATTTACATGCAAGTACTGTCAAGTCATCTGTACTTCAAGTCCAAAACGTCTTCCAGCAATACTGACAAGCACATGCACTGTTATTTCCCCCAAACTATCCTCATTTCAAAGGGGTATGTGCAGGCTCATGACTGTGGAGTTTCTTTCTGCCTTGTAGCTGCTAAGAGCTGACCACCTTTTGAAGCATCCTCAGCCTTATTTTGTGCAATACAAGTCTGTCTTGCACACATCTCCACACTGATTTTTACAAGCCAGGGTCATCTCCATCTTATTAGTTCCATATTTACAATATGCAACACAATATGAAGACAATCAAATTCAGTCAGGCCTGCTGCCACATGTGGGAAATCTGATGCCACAGTCAGGAGGCCTCTGGATTGAGCCACATGCTGTACTAAGAATGAAAATCTAAGTCCCAAGGGGGTATCATTTATGATCCACCTTCAGAAGTTAACAGAATTGAGAAAAATTCCCCAAGCAGCCACATTGGCTTCAACAATGTGTACACATTAGTATTTTCTTTTTCTGAGTGATGGTTCTTTCGTTATTTGAGATTATCTTGATGTCAGTTTAACTGAGCATGTCTGCTTTGTACATAAGAAAGTGGTAAAAATTCTGAACATTCCTGCCTTCTGCAAAGGAGGAGGAACCTGAAGACACTGAAAGTAGGGCAGTGACTAAGTATTTGAATAATGCAAGACACATTAAAACATAATTAACATACAGCAGTTACAGTACAGCTATTCATTACCCACTGTTTAGAGGCAACTGATTCTTCCTTAATCACATGCACAAGACGTTAAGTTTCCATCAAGTTCAGCCAAGTTTGTTGTTCTGTGTTTTGCTGCTATTGTTTCAAATAAAAAGAACAAATACACGACAATCAGGTTTCCAGCAAACCATAAATACAGATCTACTGAAGTGAAGCCCCTCTAAACTGTTGTTTTCACACAGTTTGTCCAGCACACCCAGACTCCACTGGACCAAATACACTAGAATGTTAAACAGAAAACAAGACATTTTTATAGGGAGGATATAGAGATTTATTTAATCAGTTTTACTATTTACAGTTGAGATCACTTTCACGTACTACTTTGCTACTCTACATGGCTACATTGTTTCCAAACCAATTGAATGTCTACAGTCTAACAGTTCACTCAACACATAAAATGCTCTTCATAGAAAAATGAAATATTTCATTATAGAACAGTAGTGCATACATTATACTCCTGAAAAGCCAGCTTGTATTTTAAACCACTAATGCTTGAAAGACTGGATCTCTGAAGGTCAAAACTGCAGTCACATAATCCTGAAATTGGTTAGGGTTTTTTGTTTTGTTTTTCACAATTTCTTTATATATAAAGTGTACTGGACTTAGGTTGGTTTTCTTTTTTAAAAGTGACACTGGTGAGGGGCAAGATTAAAACATTTTTTCTTCTCAAATGAAATACAGCTGGCTTCCTTTGTACAACTTTGGCCAGAAAAGTTCCACGTAGTGAAGGTTTAAGACATCCTCTCTCTGTATGCAGGAATCAGCCAGTTAATGCTTAGAGGTAATCTACCAAAGTAGGCACACATCCTTTGACTTTCATATCAACCAAATTACACTTAAACTCGCAAATGGTTCTGAAATTAGAAAGTTTACTAGCATACTAAAACATTTAGATACATGAATAGCTGGCTAAAACAGTGAAAGTCACAGGTAATCATATGGGTTTGTGTAAAGCTGTTGTTTTGCCCATCACCAGTGCACAGTGCGGCTGCCCTCATGTCTCAAAGGTGTGCTGGGGGCAGGAAAGCCATGGAAGTAAACCTGGCCCCTCCACCTTGCACAGAGGTGGGGGAAGATGGAACTGCACGTGGAGTTCTCCTCTAGGCGTAGGTGCCGCCGGCGATGAGAAGCTCGTAGGCCGGATCCCGACTCCTCCTACATAGGACTATGCAGGCACACAGCATGCCCAGGAGCTGGGGACAAAAACACAACCAGCTGAGTACCAGGAAGGCACTTCAGGAGACTCAACCTCAGCACAGACTGGCAGCATTGCTTCAACACTGGAATTAACATTAATGGCAACTAACGACAGCTCCTGAGCAAACCTCGGCCCCTGCTGCAAACTGCAAGGGACACAAACTTCAGTCTCATTCTCTTTACAATATTATCCTGGACGTGGAAAACAAAACTTTGATTTGGTCAGTCACTTGTATTCTGCCTCAAAAATTCAGATTCAGATGGAAGAAACTCCTAATGTTTTTTAATGAAAGAGACAGATTTTTAGATACTGCATCTGGTATGGAAAATCCAAGTGCAATTCAAATGCATCAGCTTAACTGCTATGATGAGAATGGGCTTTTGAGAGAGATTTCATAAAACTCTCTCTGTGAACATGTCACATTAGAAAGCTTAAATCTAGGCAAATAAATCACTTTTAGACATGTTAAAATTCACAGTACCACAACTATGCTGGCATGCTTGCCAGGATTTAGGGTATGATCACCCTGTGTCCACTTACAAGTCTTAAACCACATGAATAATCACGGATACAGGGCAGGGTATTTTAAGGAAGTTGCATGTTTATTGAAGGTAGAAGACTGTACCTACTAAAAAACAGCAGGTGTGGTGTTGTGTTCTGTGGTCTACAGTAAGTGGCAATAGCTTCCAGTAAAGTGTGAGATTGTATTGATTTGGTTGTGTTCACAGATGCAAATACTTCAGAAGGCTACTGTCTTCTCTCTGGATTATAAAGCACCACTCTGAAGGTAACTTGATTGCTTAAAGAACCCACTCCAAAAATACACCACAAAAAAACCCCTCGGACACAAAGCAACTAAGAATGAAATGAGTGAGCAGACAATCAAGTGTAGATCTCCCTCTCTGATACAGCAAAACCCAGTGAAAACAGTACTGGGACAAAAGGAGAGTTACTGACTTTTTAAAATACAGGCCAGCACAAACATCAGATGTTTACATGTTTTAAAACTAAATGATGGAACACACAGTATAGTACTCCAGTCTGCTGAAAGACTGAAAACAATGTTTAAAAACCCTGATCTAAATAAGCAGTGATTAGGAAGGGGCATGACAAAATTCTAGTATGAGCTTTTCATTTCCTGGGAAGGAACAAGCTGTAAAGATCAATACTCTTCTTTGTCTGCAGTGCTTTATCTGCTTTGGATCTACAGCAGAAACCAGCACAGGTTAAAAAATCATATGGAGAGTAATGTAGTGTGACACTTCAGCTGCCATTAACAGCACCTTTCTTCACTCAGATTGTTCCAGCTCACAGACTGACTCCTGAATATGCTATCACAGAATCATGGACTGGTTTGAGGTGGGACAGACCTTTAAAGGCCATCCAGTCAAACCCTCCTGCAATAAACAGTGACATCAGGGTGCTCAGGTTGATAAGTTCATGTCAGAACATGAGGAAACGAGTTACATGAGAGAATGACTGGTCATGGACACGGCCCTTCTAAGTGAGGGGGGAATATCTACAATTAAACCCTCTTCAGTTAGACTTCTAAAATGGAGAGCTGATGGTAGTTGCCAGTGGCTACAGAACTCTCAAGAAGGCTCACAGCCTGCAAGTGCAAAAACCTGTCTGCTGTTCAAAGGCAGGATAAAATAAAAAGTGTGATGCAGAGCAACACCTCCTTTAGTCTTTTGCTAGAATTCACTCTAGCCAAGTACATCAAATGAACAGAAGTAGATCCAGAACATTTACAGGTATTTGTACAAAGACAACCCTGTTCAATGACTCTCTCGAGACATTTAATTTACACAGAGTTGTGTGAAATCTCAAACATTCAGGTACTAGAGCAAAACCTCATGCAATTAACTTCTGAGTTAGTATTTAAACCATTTTTGTCCTTTAGGAGGTCGCTGAGCATATTCCTAGAATTCACTATAAACAGAGAAGTGACTCACATCTCACTGTTCTCTACAGACATTATTTATTATGTCATAAAAAAAATGCTAGCACCTATAAACATTTTAAGGCATTTGAGTCTGTTTCTCTTGGGTTGCTATTTAATATTGTGAACAGCTATTTTAGACATCTGTGTTGAGGAAGGATCCATGCATCCTCCTCTTTAACAGCTTTCAGGAAAATTTAGACATCTCCTACTTTCAGGTGGTTTGTGTAGTTTTTAAATTAATTTTGGTTTTAATTTGCCTGCTGGCAATAACTACATTCAATCTTTCCCCAAACCAACTTTGTACAAAAATTCACTGGCTGTATAGGTATGTGCCCTTTGTAAATGATCACCAACCACAAAAGCTGTGCCTTTGCTCCCTTCAGTTTGCTTCCTATCTATTAATAGTGCTGTCACTGGGGCTGGGACCAGGGAATTACTGCACACTGGAAGATCCCCATGGTAACTGAAACATGAGCATACCAAAAATTACTTCTATACAGAAAATACTAAGTTGTTCATAAATTTCAAGCCTTGCAAAAATATTCTTCTCAGTCTTTTAATTTTAAAGCAATTACTGAAGGTTAAATTTGTTGACTATAGGCTATTAGAGGTAATGAACTTTGAACAGCCTCACTGCATAACAAAATACTCTGTTCACAGGGAACTGTGCAGCGAGCACAGGGAAGGTAGCAAAATCCAACAAATGGTGAAAAAAACAATTATTCCTCCAAGTTTACAGGGTATGAGCCAAGTTACAGCCATGTGCAGAAGCTCACGTTCTATCTCCCTTTCAGTCAGCCCACAGACCACTCTGCTGAGAACTGGGCCAAGTACATACTTGAATTCTGTATGGCAAAGACAAAGATGTCAGAACTGATGTCTCAGATTTCAGGAGATAAATAATAGAACAGTCTGAACAGAAGGGTGCAAGCAGCCACACTGCCATTGCAAGCATGTGTCAGAAACTCTGGGCCAGGGCCAGAAAGGATTATAACTGTGCTGCACTTTGGGGCAGACCTCTTCATCAACCTGCAAACTCCAAAACTAAGAATAACGCCTCCTCTTGGGATTCACCTCAGTCAGTTTCATAAGGTATACTTTTGTTCTAACATTAAAAAAAAAAAGTCATAGTAACTATGGTTGTGATAAAGACATTAATTTTCAGTACACAGATACATTTCATTGTTCAAACAATGAAAATTGACGTTTTGAGAAAGACAATTAGAAGTGTACCTTCTCTTCAGGAGACTGAACACAGACCTCACCAAATTTGAAGTTCCATAACTAAAGTAGTCTGGGTCTGAATAGTTCAACATGACTGTATATAGTCTACACTATGAGTGCTTCTTTACAGCACTGAAATATAAAGGGAACCCCATTTTCACAAGATTTTGCCAAAGATTATTTATCTTCAAACTTACAACGTGGCTCAAAGCCGCTTTTGAAAACCAAAGTGCTTAAATTGTCAGACTTGACAGGTATGTCTTTTTAATTCAAATGCTATTAAAGAACACTAAAGTAACTCTGAAATTAGTTTTAAGTCTCCTGGGATTCAGCATATGTATTACATTATTCAGAGACCACAGCACAGACACAGTCTGAAAATAATGTCATTAATGTACTAAGTCTGCCAGCTGATGAGCATTCAAAATTTCAATTTTACAAACATGTTTGGGAGACAGTGCTAGTCTTTTATTTCTTCCTTAAAAATTAATAAATACTAATATACACATTAGTTTGTTTCCTCAGTTACCTTTTTATGATCAGGGTAACTAGCTGTACACAAACAGAGCACACTATCAAAAACCTTGGTTTATCTACTGGGTGGTCCTGACATTTGTACACCATGAAGCATAGTTAAGCTGCTGTACCTCTAAAACAGCATGAAGAATGAGCTGTTTAGAAGTTGGAAATTAAACACTATGCAAACTCTCCAAGTGTTAAATGCCATCAGAGGACATTTAAGATACTCAATACCTAGATAATTAAGTTTTCATTAAATAATTTACATCAGCATGGATTGCTGCATATAACACTGACTGTTCACATCCACATAGCAGTGGGAAGTTCTGTCTTAAAGTGTAATATCTCTATGTGCATACCTGTAATTATCTGTACTGCAGCTTAGATTTATCTGAAAGAAGGTAACAAATAGAGAACATTCTTACCTGAATAGCAGCAAATGCTAGTGCTGCCCAGATGACATACATCATGATCTCCTGAAGCTTCTTTACAACCAGAGCCTCACACCCCTGAAACAAGGAGGCTTCTTATGTATCAATCTGACAACCATATTTAGACACACAAAAAAACCCCCAAAAGCATCACACAGGGCAGAAAGATAACACTAAGAAAAGTAATTAGATGAAAATTACTTACAGATGAGAAGAGGAGAGGATTTCCCCCCACATCTACCTTCTGTTAAAGCAAATACACCCAAGATTTGATTTCCCCCAAAGAAGAGGAATTGCCAGCAAAAGCCTGTGGCTGTGCCAGTTAATGCCGTGGCTGCCTTACCTCTGAGTAAAGGTCCATAGGGCGGGTCAAACTGCCAGTGCAATTGCTGAGGGCTGCTTTGCAACAGCTGAGGGGCACACTGTTGTTTTTAGTTTGTTTGAACCACACAGTACTCTCCCAGTCTGAGTAGTTATGGATCCCACAGCAGCGCAGCTGGAAAACCAGACAGGTAAAGAATTCAGTTTTAATTGCAATACCAAGAAGACAAGTATACTATGTTCCAGTGCAGAAAAATACTTAAGTACTATGTCTTTGAATACAAGCACAGATTGATAGATAGCTAATTATATAAAAACATATCTCCCCATGAGCAATATCATAATATTCATCTTAACCAAGTGAAGCTATTTATTTTCCATTCAGCAATTTCCTAGATTTGTCAGAATGGAGGAAGGCCATCTACACAAGCAGCAGAGAGCAGCATCTGTGTTTTAAGGACAGAAAGGAGTGGAAAATTAGCACATCTTGCCATCTCACCTGCCTCTGCACATAGTCAATAGCACGACTGGCTGCATCAGGATTTGTCCCGTTGTATCTGTTGTATACTTTCTGAATGCTGTGATCAACTTCATCCTCCACCTAGGAAGGGGTAGGAAAGCACCTGCATTAGCTCACCAGCAGAAGTAGCACAGGTTAGGTAACATTATTTTGCTTCCAGCTACAGCATTTCAGGAAACCAAGGTAACTCCATCATCTGAAATCACAAAGTTCAGTGGTACAGCTTCCTGAAGCTCAGACCTGACTTTTGCAAAGGTGCTGCCAGCTTTCAGCTAAGGGAGAAGGAAAATCCAGGCAGGTACCTTCCAGATTTTAGGCAAAGTAGTTTTGCACTGTCTCTCAGAAAAGGAACATGCTTTCCCTGTGACACTGTGACAAACATTTCATGGAGTTAAGGACTCTCAATAAGAGCATGCACTCACCTTTCTACGCCAAGGTTCCAAACCAAAACCATTATAACCACCTGGGCTAACTCATTCCCCTTGGGACTTTGAGGATATTGGGATCAAAACGTACTAAAGCCATACCACCTGCTCTTCTGGTTGAAGCACAGGTAAATAAATTCTACAAGATGCCTTTTGGCTGACCCTACAGTGACCAAGCTCTCTGTTCAGCCCCAGTGTTCCAGGCCTCCCTGAGGAGCACTGAGGGCAGTACATTGTGTGTAGCAACATTTACTGCAGTAGGTGTTGGAACCACTGCAAATCAGCCAAGATGCTGCCAAGTGCATGTGTTAGAAATGGATGCCACTCAAGAACCATCACCTGCCCCCTCAAAAGTATTCCATGATGCACAGTTTGGAGGAAATCTTACCAGAACCTTTTAAGTACTATATTTTACTGTAAAATATTACTTAAATAATACACAGTTTGGTGTAGATAAACACGTGTGCAATTTTAAGATTAGCTCTGATTAGATATTTTTCTATCACATTCAACAGGAATTATCTGCAAGGAATGTAATTTTGGGACTGAGCACTAAGCAAGCATATCCTTCAGATTTGCAAGCTACAGTAGGAAGGTCTTGTCAACACATCATTCCTTTAAATACTTTAATGGAAGAATTTTCTCAGCAATAGCACAAGCTGAATTCCACCACCACCCCCTCCTCAAGAATGCTGCCTATTTCAAGATAGGTATGCATGAAAGTCAATTTAGCCTGCACAGGCAACTTGTTTCAGACCAGTTTAAAATCAATTGTTTGATGATTTAACTAATTTGATTTACAACTCCAACTCCTAACAGAACAGCTGTTCAATTTGTCACATACATTTTAAAATAATTTATTTCAGTGCTTGTTTGTGCATAGTTTGGCTTGTGGTTCAATCAGGGCAACATTATGCCTGGAAACCATGCAAATTCCCTGAGATGCAAAGAGAAATCACTAGCTCTAGTTAACTGGCAGGTTTAATGAAAAATGAACAGAGTGAACCCCTCCACTCAGAGGAAAAAAGCCAGCAGGTCCTCAACCAAGCAAGCCTGTTTAATCCATACTGGCACCTCCAACAAGCCTGACTTTTCCTGCTAAGGACCACAGCTGGAAGGCTCTGCAGCAGCCCAGTCCATCTCAGCACAGCCTGGGCATGTTCCACGTGACTGGAACAGTCTTAACAGGACCAGCACACAGATTTACAGAGACAGGCTGGAACATGAAGTGATTCTAACATCAGTAATGGCACCTTAAGAGCACAGTGCCACTCTCCTGAGGCATTATGCTCACTGTTACTTGGTACCAACAACTGCTAGGGCTTCAATCTTTCCTTCTGTTTGAAGTTTGTACAGTGAACACAAAGTGCTTCTAACACAATTCATGTGCCTTAAAAAAACCAAAGCAAGGCTCCAAAAGATGTATACACACCATGTCAGAAACAACAGACAAAAATTAACAAAGCACAAGGCTGACTTATTTATCCTGGCAAAAAATAATCAAAAGGCTAAGCAGACTTCCCCTCTCAGCTCACTGGTAATAAATTTATTTCTGTTGCACTTGAAACAATAGTTTAAGATGCCAGATACTGCAGAGTACTAGAAAATTGCCATTTCTGCTAACAAAACCTGTCTGTCCTTTCCAAAGTTTTAAGGTTCAGTTTTCAACTACTGGCTCCCACAAACAGCTTAACATAAGCTCATGCTGCCACCAAAACTAGACTACCTTCCCTCTTCTCCCAATCTCTGGCCCTGAATTACCTACTGCAGTGAAAACTGCAGGGCAGCAAATCAAAAAAATGACAGGGAACAGGAACACACAGGTGGGCAAGAATGATCCATGCATCTGCTGTGAATACTGCTCACTGAAAAAGAGCAAGTCCATGCAAGATGGGAACATGGAAGACAGTAAGATAACCACTGCTTAGTCCAGACCAGATCCATGGTGATTGCTGCACATATTAAAGTATAGCTCTGCAAGAACTGAAACAGAAGGAAACCGTTCAGATCAACATTTCAGAACCCACTTGCTACTCCCTGGGAATTGTAGTGCTTTCCCCAGTGGCTTCTGAGGTCTACTTCTACTACAAACCTCAGAATGCCCAATGACCATTTCAGTTCTCTGCCAAGACACCAGAAATCAAATGCAAAGCATGAGAAAAGCATTCTGAGTTCAGGCATGGCCAGTAGAGCACTTCTGCTGAAGCAGCTTAGTGTTATGCACCAGGCCTACAACACAAACACTTCAAGGTTGTGCTGTCAGCTGTTTACTCAGAGCAGCCGCCCCTGGGCCCCAAGCAAAAACATTTCTACTTCCAAGCTGTCCTCCTATGTGTCCCAGGATAGCAGGAGAGAGCAAGGAGAGAATTCTGAACCAGTGAGACCTGTGCTGGTCATAGGACACAAAAGGCCAAAGATAAATGATACTGTAGTTCAGGTAGCTGGTAAGATATCTGAGTGTCCTACATTGCAAACATGCTCCATGTCACAGCTAAAATGCCTGCTCTTCTACTTCTTTTTCCCTGGAGTTTAGATACAGACATATCAAAATGCAGTAAACTGTGCAAGTTAGATATTTCTTGAAGCTACATTGTGGCACCTCTAATACCACAGTGTATTTATGACATATATTATGCTGGTAGAACCACATCTCATTTCATTTTTCTGGTCCTGTTTCTTAATTCCATTAAACAAACAGTGGAAGAGTTGTAATTTTTTTAGCTATAATCCCTGTCAACAACCTGTGTAATGCTGGAAAGAATACATTAACACATTTAATCTATTTAATTTTATTATTATGCAGTGTTAGTTTGCACACCAAAACACATGACAACATTTAAGTTATTGCATATTAAAAAAATATGCCCTATGTTCAAACATCATGCAGCCTCAATCATTCACAAAGTCAAAGCATAAATAAATTAGAAGACCATCTGGAAAATGTGAAGGTACCAATTACTGTTACTTCCTTCCCCTGTTTAACTGTTAATGATATGTTCCAGGTAAGTTTTTGCCTACAAGACAGTTCTCTGCATTGATGTTCTAAATTTTAAGGTACTGGTATCACAAATTAATCCACTCAGACATTTGATTTTATTCCCTTAACAAATACCCATTAACAGTTCAACAGAATCAAACACAAAGAATACACTTCTGTATTATGGTCAGAGTTCACAACAAAACATTTACTGAAACTGAGAAGGTCTTACCTTTGCTCTGTAAATGTATCCAAGAACCACAACCACAACTTCAGTGATAAAAACCAAGAGCAAGATGATCACAAACTGTAAAATATAATCAAGAGCGTTTGTGCAAATTGTTTTATTCATGTGCCTAACAGAAGTCTCTATGGAAATTTTTCTATTTACAGTTATTTTTGAGGCAAGGTTTTGATTTAACAGATAATTTAATGCAGGCACTTAAATTGACCAAATGAGCCCACAATTCATTCAAGAAACTTTAGTGTTCACAGCTTCACCAAGTAATAAGCTGTCCAGTCAGGTAAGTCCAGCTGTCATTAGTACTGAAAACACCACACTGCAAGTCTTTAATCAAGTGTTTCTTTCAATCCCCTTTGTTAGGTAAATAGGAATGTCTCATCAAAGAAGCTACAGAGGCAGTTACTTAGAGTGGTAGATGGACTAAGGGAATGTTTCTTCAGATTAAGCTCTGTAACAACTGGAAAAGACAGCAAGCTATGCATTTGTCTTGCCATATTTAAGAGTACTTTTAAAGAAATCTGCACAGCATTCAACAAAAAAAGATCCAAATTCCCTGTGGGAACAGTTTAGATACCAGCCGCTCTTCTTCCCTACCTAGTTTTCAAGCCAAAATTGCAATTCAAATACTTGGAAACACAGGGCATAAAATATTGCAAATCAAGTGTCCCAGTAAGCCATGAAGAAAATAATCAGGCATTATGACAACCCTCAGTTAACCCTGATGCAAGACACTTAAAGCAAGAAGGCTCCCAAATCGCTTTTCTCTCCCTTCAATTCAGCTTTTCAACCACGACAGATTAAAGTGAGATTTAAAAAACTGTTATGACTTAATCATACGGTTTTACATTTTTTAACGAGATTATCACAGCTCTAAAAAAAGGTAAAACCGAGACGCCTTCTGCTGCTAGAACTGTTTAATTTAACACCTTTATTCGGAACAGAAAATTGAAGCAAGATGTTCCTAACAAAATTAAGCAGAGAACTTTCCAGGGCATAAAGAAGAAAGTTTAACACTACTTCAGGAGTTTATGAGGAGAGAAGGGCGAGGCTGAGCGGAGCCGAGCACTGACCGTGGCCAGGCCGCAGCGGCTCTCCCGGATGGTGGCACAGCAGCCGATGAGGCCAATGATGAAGAGCAGCGTCCCCACGGCGATGATGATCACAGCCGGGATCAGCGTGTACACGTCCTCAAAGAAGTGATCGTAGTCATCGTACGTGATGAACACGTAGGCCCCCACGTAGCACAGGATGCCTGCTGCTGCCTGCAACAGGCACAAAAACATGCTAAGTTCCTTGGAACGCCCAGCCCGTCCTTCAGCAAGGTAACATTTTATCAAACACCATGAAGTAGTGTTCCTCAGAAATTTTGGCAGTTACTGTCTAGGACCTACTGTTAGAATAAAATAGATGTACACGTTGTAAACTTTAACCTCTGCTAGGGAAAGATGAACTGCTAGAAACAACAGCATTCCTGAAGGGTTCACAGCGCTGGAAAAATCTGATTCCAACCAGAATGCAGGCAGAGACAAATACAAACCACCCACTATTAAAAGGCAGAACCGACTACCTACAGAAATGTACCAGAAACTTGCAAAATTGATGTTCTCAGGAGGACTGTTGTATGAAATGGTCCTTTTTCAACAAACAAAAAGTCAACTTGAAGTTACTGCAAAATAAGCCCTGTAGGATGAATCTGCAACTAGATGGATTTAAACAGTAAGACAAAGCTCTTACATCCATCTGCCATGACCTTGCCTCCCTTACAAAGATCCCAACACATCAATACCTTCATTATCTTTTAAGCTGAGCAGAGCTAGTGAAAGAGAGGCAACTGTTGCTTGAGGAGCCAACTAACACACATTTATTTTTAAACACAAGGGCCTTATCAGTTTGTGCTTTACAAATGTCTTTCCTAACTGTCCTCACACTTCCTGCAGAGCAAAACATCAATCTGCAACGTGGACAACATAATCTGGATGTTTCATGACAAGCCTTCTCAATGGCCCAATACAAGGCCAAGCTAAAACAAAGCACTCAGAAGATGCCATGGCTAAGCAGTGACCTGGGGAATTTCATCCTGCTGTAAAGGGTGGTGTCCCTATTACACACCAACCCATTCCCTGGGCACCAGAGCTCACTCAGCTGCAATGTGACACACTGCAGCTCCAGTCTGAGGGAGAACACTGCAGGCTGCCTCCAGGGAAGGCTCCCACTCACCGGCATTACAACCAGCCCCTCCCTGCACTGTGAGGAGGAGGGCAGACACACAGAGCTGCTTCCAGGAGCTGTAATACTGAAAGACTGGATCCTGCTAGTGTACAATCACAGACTCAATCAATAACTCAATCTAGAACATCATTTAGCCCAGTTGCCTGTGCAAAGCAGGGTCAACAATGAATTCAGACCAGGTTGCTCAAGGCTTTGTCTCAAGTCTTGGAAGTCCTCCCTGGAAAGCTTGTTGAGTGTGGCACAGAACAAGACAAGCCACAAGGTATCCAGAATTTCAGTCCTGTTTGCCAATTCATACCAGATGTACTGTAACATTACTGCAACTCCCTTCTAGAAAACAGTGCACAACCACTACCAGAATATTACTTAATATATGGAATATTCCCTGCAGCACTTTACTAGAGAGACAATATGTCAAAGAAAAAGGTATTAAGAGCCAGCTCAAAAGTATCATCTTCTGCATGGATTTGAGCAATACATTTGACCTCTCCAGCTCTCTTTCTGCAGCCAAGGTAGTTGTGTACTCTGCAGGAATCTTAAAGGCATCCAGGAGGCTCACATTCATCCAATAAAAGGTGCCGTGTACATATAAGGGGAGGGAAAAGTGAAAATTCAGTAACAAAGACTAAGACATCTTTTCCAGACAGGAATGAACAAGCTACTGCAAAATGGACCCCTTGCACAGAAGATGCTGAGATGCAAATCCATCTGTACAAACCCTGCCATATTAGGTACAACATGGCAAAATGCAGACACAGACTTTCTGCACACAAAGCAAAGATTCAAAGTAGTGTCACTGAACAATGGAATTACATTAACTGTTGCCTAGCAATGAAGCCTGTGAATGGCAGGCCAGTGATGTCATCTCCCATTTCTAAGAACTAAAATGCTTGTTAGAAATATGGTATGCTACAAGGTGGCAGATGAAAAACCACAGCTGTGGTTGGCATCAGGCACAAAATATATACCACAAAGCTGAAATCAGAATCATTTGTGAACTCCTTTGTCCTTCTTTTGTTGTAATTTCATTGGCTTCCTCCTTGTTTAAGAAAAATCTGGATCATACACTGCATAAGCACATACATTTGAAGAATGCATTTGAAGTAAAAGGACTTTATTCTTTAAAAAAAAATCGAATCTGTCTACTGGTGTCATCTTTCCTACTTCAAGAAGCACATGCATTTTAAGAAACATTGCTTTTGCAGCCTTTAGACAGATTAAAAGCTGCCTGGTTTGAAGACTTCATTAAATCCCTTCCACACATGGTACAAGAACGACTAACCATCCATGACAGCACTGGGCCTTAGGTTTTGCTTCTGAACAATGCCGAGGAACTGGTGTTTCTGAAACAGACACTGGCTCTGTGGTGAAGTGATCATACCCTCAGAATTACTGCTGCTGCCTCTTCAACAAGTAATCTGCAGGGGAGGAAGGTCCTGAGAGCACAGACACCTGCTGGAGCTTGCACAAGGTTTAAAAGCCAGGAACATTTAAACTCCTTCCCCAGGTACCACAGCTGAAGATTGTTTCTGAACAGGTGCTTGGTCTATCACAGAACGATGAAAACAGTAACACCACCCGGTTAGTTTACACCCAAACAAGTCTGAGAAGTCCTCCCTTTTCCTCTCACATCACAACCATGGGACACTGAGTGTTTATTTCAGCCTGCTCTAAACCAGGAACAGGAAGGTCTCTGAAGGGTTTTAGCTTTAGAAAAGGGCTTTTGAAGCCCTTTTTGCCCATTTTTTGATGATTTTCTCTCACTAACTTCTGGCTTGCATCACTGAATAGCCTTAGGAGTGAGTAAGAGGAGTCCCTTTGGGTGAAACCAGAAAGACAAGTCCAGTTGCTGTGCTGACAGCTCAGAGGTGCTCAGTGAATGGAACTGCACTGGCCTCAGGCCCCTCCCTCTCTGGAGCCCAGCAGTTCCAACACGAGGCCTCAGCAGACAGTACAGTGTCATCCACTGACACAGTAACACATCAACACTGCAACAGACAAGACAGTTTTACCCATACAAAGTGTGCAGTCTGTCTTGACCACGGCTGCACCAGTTAAATGCACATTTATTACCTGTTGCAAACCAAGTACAAAGTTGAATATATGTGCTTTTTGAAGAAAAAAAACCCAACAAACCAAACCAACTGACTCTCCCCTGCCCAAAACTAAACAACCCCCCCAAACCACTTAAATAGAACCATGGACTTAAACCATCTATCTCAAAATAGGAATCTTCTAAGGAACCCAAAGTCTGTATAGACACAAGGGTAACTTAAAAAAAAATCATAATCCACATCTCACTGTTTACCATCCTGCAGAGTAAACAGAAAACCTGCAAAGTCCAAACTCGCCCAAGTCAAAGACAGTTGAATATAAAGGTACCATCTTTACAATCATGTATTTCCTATCATTAAATGGAAGCCAAATATATGAACTTCACACAGTTCAAACAAGTCTTTGATAAACAGGGCTTGAAGGAAGAATTCTCCAACTTAATCTTCTCAAAGCTCTGAATAGAGGTGGCAGCATTTCCTGAACCTGTGCCAGGTCACATGCCTGCTCTAGGGACATGCCTGGTTATTCAGCATTCACACATCGTTTTACAGCTGTCTGCATCTAACTCCTCGTTCTGAACCTGAAGCAGCACACTCTTATTTTAGGATGAATTAACCTTTAAAAACACTGGTATCAGAGTACAGTCAATCAAGACAATGCAAAAGGCTTGACCAATTCAACATCCTTTTCATCAGAAGCAAGTTTCTAAGACACGAAGACCTCTCACAGTTCAGAAAAAGATTGATTTTACTGCTTTGGCTGGAACCTCTATGGAGTTATTAAAAGCTCTAACAATTATGCAAAGAATTGGAGGGAAAACTGGAAGATCCAATGACACAATGATAAGTATCACTCAACACATTTTAGGAAAGCTCAGTTAAAAATCAAAGCCCTTTGAATAGTTTTTGGGCTGCTGTAACACAGCCTCTGAAGCACGTGGCTGTTTCACAAAGTCAGCTTTCACCTCTCACAAGCCCTGAGGGGTACAAGGCTGCACACTGTCCAGCTGCACCTTGAAACAGTTTCAGGGATTTAGTCTGCCTGTTTGTTTTCCAAGGAGGCTGCAAACACACACCAAGAACTGTTTTCATGTTTTCAGTAAAGCTCACACGCTGCAGCAGCTTGAAAGCCAAAACTGTGGCCACCTAGGATGAGTGTAAGACATTTAAACTTGTTCCGTTGATCATTTATTTATCAGCCATGGACACTGTGGCTTCATTTACAAGCAAATGCTTCCTTACACTACCCTAATAATGTTACTGCCAAAGAGATCTGATCAACACTTGTATGTTCATACTTTTACTCTTCACCTTGCTATGGAATTTTCTTCACTTTGGGACCCTAACAGAGCACACAGCAGAAGTTCTAAATTTCTTTTGTGGTATTGTTTCAATTAACTTGGCCAAAGAATAATATTTGTCCCTTTAGAACCTATGTTTTATTCACTGTTTTAAGAAAAACACATACTCTCTGAACAAGTACAGCAAAGTACTGTACCTTAGGAGAAAATACACCTGATATTCAATTAGGCATGAGGAGTATTTCACATTTTTGGTAGGGACACCTACTTATAAATTCCTACTGCTGCCAGCTTTGCCACTGCTGATTGGTAAATGCTGATAGCAACGCAGACACCACTCTAAACCAATTATTCACTCTACTATGGAACTATCTTTCAAGCATGGGATTTTTAACTACACCCATGATATATTCTGTCAGACCAGCTACATCACCTTTGATAAAAAGAACTTAAGGAAAAAGAAAAAAGCCTTTTACACTAACAGACCCTCAGCGTTTCTGTCTGGATCCTGTCCTAGGACCATTTTCCCAACATGTCCATTACTTTCCTCGTGTTAAATGTGAGTATCTTTGTTCTCACTGCCTTTCTAACACATTTTTTAAAGAACCAAAACATATGTCCACTCCAGGAGAGATTTATTAGAGTCTACAGTTAGTTCTGTCCCTGCATACCAACTCCTGAATATCTCCTGCCCACAAGCAGGAACACTGGAACTGGAGTCTACCTCCAAATTTTTGGGCTTCTTAGAACAGTAACTGAACAAGTGGTGTTTCCACACTTCTCCATTATTTGACTTCTAGGGTACTTCTGACATTTTTGGTCCTTTCCAACATTAGAGTACTCATAGCCTGATTACTGTCATAAAAAGAAGGGGATGACATCTTTTAAGTCTTCATTTTAGCTTTCTGTCCTTCAAAATTTACTTCCTTTACTTCAAAGGCCCAACAGGATCTCTGTGGGGTTTATTTCTCTTACAGTCTTTTCAGCACTTCCCTGCTGTGTATCTCTCTCTCCACTCCCCTCCCAAACAAACCCACACCCGTACTTGATATTTTCTTTGCTTCCTGAAACTGATGCAGAACCAGCTTAGAACCCAATGACACTGTTTTCTGACCCTCTTATCTTTGTTCTCATCAGAGATAATTTAACTTGAACACTGAGCTGTAACTGTCTTATAAAATCTTTTGGAAGAAAGACAGCAATTCCATTCAGCTCCATAACACAGTTAAAACTCTCTTAAAGGCTTATAAAAACAAGCAAGCCCTGTAAAATTCAAGCAAGCCAGACTGTACTAGCCACATTCAATTCTGTGCCTGAACACCTCCAATTCAAAGGCTTTTTAGGCTACAGCAAAAGGCTGAGCTAAGCTGCTTCTGCATTTGGCATTACATATTTGAAGTGCCACTAATTGCAAGATGAGTGATCTGCAGTCCTGCACCTCTTTAGAAGCCGAGTTAACAATGCAGCCATTCTTTGACACCCATTTCGCCGTCACCAGGGCTGTAACTTGAGCTGCTGCTCCACTGTTCCCAGACTCCTTGCTCTGCAGGAGAACAATGATGATCACTCTGTGCTTCAAAGTTCACCACGTAAAGCGATATTACAAATTTCTTGTACTATTCAAAGGTATCACATTTAGCTTTGCAACTTGGTTTTGTTAGGGATTAGATCTTTTAAGCTCAAACCAGATGCCAAAAATCCTGAAAAACCCCAGGCAAAGACCTGAAACTCATCCTCTAAAGAAACATGAATGACACTACCATGTTGCTTAAAAGCAAACCAAAGTATTTATTACTAAAATTCAGGACCTGGGGCATGTTTGCTATCTGAAAATTCCTATTCCAAGTATTGTAAGAAAAAAATCACTCAGAGGGGCACAACACTTGAGAGTTTTAAATCCTATTTTTTTAATTAGAAGAACTGATTTTTTTAATGCTCAAGATTCCAAGCCATTGCCAATCCTGAAGGATACACTTCACACTACCCCAGCAGCAGAAGCAGAAAACGTTCCATTTTTACATCCAGAAGCAACTGTCTTTCAAGAAAAAAGGGCTTTGATCAAGTAGTCCCTGCAAAGTTACCTTTGAGATCATCCATCAATTAGAGCCCTGGATCACCAAAGAACTCTCTAGAAGTTTGCTTTAGACTCCAGAGCAGTAACTGTTCTTAAGCCCACAATAAACTAGAGAAATGACCAGGCTTATTGCTATGGGTAAGAGAAAGTGAACTCTAATCTTCCTTTCTACTGCTGGGTTTGAATGAATTTTCCCATTGCTTCATTTTCTTTGGTTTTTTTCTACCAGAAATCCCCAAACACATTACAGACACACTGACTGCTGCAGCTCCTCTGAGAAAATGCTCATTTCCCATCCTCAGGGCACTGCACTGTGGTGAGCACACCCAAGCTGTGCAGGGAGCACTGATCTGGAGGAAGTATTTGTGCTTTGCAGAAGTAGAGACTTGAGATTTCTCTAAACAATCATGCCAAGAATGTTTTATAACAGCTCAGTCAAATGAACTGTCAAAGTAACGATTCCAAGCCAGCTAAATACTACCAGAACCACCTAAATAGTTTGCAACTACTGAGTTGAAAGTATTGTAGAAGCAGAGCTCATTCTTCTTCTCAAAGAGAAGGACGCAGAGGTGAAATATAAAAACCTTAGCAAGCACAGGATATCTGGCTCTATTTTAGCAGAGGAGGCTGTCAAAGCATATTAGACAGATTCCCTTTTCTGAAGCAAGACCACATGGAACTCTGAATATTTTATCATTCCATCCTAGGAACTAAACTAAGACTGAAAACATTGCCTTAGCATTTTTGTCTTCATCTCATCTTCAAACCCGTTTCAACTGAATTATGCAAGTCACACCATGAAGCCTTAAATTAAGGGCACACAAACACATCTGACAGCAGTCTTTAGGTATTTGTTGCAGGTAAATATATTTATTCCTCTTTCAAAATTATGCAGACTGTAAATTTAGGAGGTTTCCTGAAGAACATGCTGTTCTCAAATACTTTTTTTTTTTTTTTACAATTGGTCATTATCAACATTTCATCAAGGTAACAAAAAAACCCTCACTGATTATGAAGATATATGTACCAGAAGTTATATTACTTTATTTCTAAGCTGTACTGTCTTTCACATCACAATTACTTCCTATCCAATACCCTTCCTTAAAGGACTCAGCATCCCCTAAAAGAAGACACCAGCTGACCAAAGAGATCTTGTGCACATTTAAGGTAAAGGTCAACTGAAGGATTGGTTTTCCTTTGTCATTTTTCATATCTACTCAAAAATCAACTCACAGGAACCAGACACTAAGAAACATATCAATTAGATCAGTATTCCCTGGTCTAAGGAGGGCAAGTTTTAACTGGTACCTCCTATCAATCCATTCCTTGGTAAAGTATTTTTGACCTTCAGCACTCTGACAAATTACCCAAAAGTCAAGCTCATGTTCCACACAGAATTTACATTCTGCAACTCTTAATGACTACCAGTCATGGTATTTTCTTACAGAACTGTAAAGATAATATAGGCACCTGCAGAAGATTCACTCAATGCTCAACACACCTTGCAAATACAACTCAGCTGAACTGTCAAAATACAGCACCAAAAATGTGGAAAGGTGAGTAAAGTCCATTCAACTTTCTGCATGATAAACTAGTACCTGCCCTGCTTTCAGGCAGCTGCCACAGCCTATTTTCTTCAAAAAATAAAAATCCTGTAGCATTACCAACACGTAGGAAAGCACAGTTAATGTAAGAATTTTACACAGTAGAAAGAAGTTTTCACAAGACAATAAATGAAGCTTTATGGTGACAACTAAAGTTTAACAAGTAGCACAAGGCTCCTCAAAATGAGGTGAAGTTGGAGAATTGAAATCAGTAGCTCTAGATGGCAAGTGGCTGTCACCTGTCTGTATGGTCTCATATGCCTCTTTCAGACTCGAAAAATATTTATAAAAGTTAGAACCAAGACTCCAAAGTATAACAAGCTATCTTTGCTCTTTCTTCACAGCACTGATAATTTTCTGAACATCTCAGTCCTAAGACAGATATAAAATCTCTCTGAACATTCACATCCTCCCACAGGTAAGAGACCCACGGGACAAGGGGGAAGTTACAATCCACTGTGCAGTCACAACTTGCTATTCCCACAGGTGACCATGAGGACAGTGATAACACAGAGGACTGCAATATGAAACCTTAAGGAGGGAGAGTAAGTTTACAAAAGGAATTAAAGGGGATTTCATAGTTACTTGACCAATTACAGGCATTTGTCTATTGTCAAGTCTCGGGAAATCCAAATGAACTAATTATCAACACTGGAAGCACACAAGGATGACAGGCAGAAGATCTCTGTAACAGCACAGAAACACTCACACTGCCAACTAGATGAGCACCAAATGTTCACACACACAGCTCAGTCAACAAATGAGCTATTGACTGTAGCTTGTGAAAGAGGAAAAGCACTGTTTTCTGTAACTCTCACTTGCAGAAAGCCTGCATCATTCTGCATGTAGCTGATGAGCTGCAAGGTTGTTCCAACACAAGCAACCCAGTCACTAATCTGCCAAAAAGCAGCTGACTTCTTAGGCTGGAGGTGGTTTACAGAATACAGGATGGATTATACTTTAATTTGACATGAAGTATGCCTTACCTAAATACAACCTGTCCATTTTAAATTAAGCCAAGTTTGTCTCAAAAGTAATCAAAATTTGTAAAGCACAAAGTTCAGCATTACACAGAATAACTTTGACCCCACCACTGTATGAGATAATAACTGCCAATTCCAACATGCAATTAAATTACTAAATGCAGCAGACAACGAACAATACCTATCACTAAGCTTCTGGAGCAGGGGAGAAGCTGCACACAGAACTTGTGATCATTTACTCCAAACACAGCCTCATTTCTATCAGCAGCTACAGAAAAATCTGCTTTAAGGTGCCATCAAGAGGGCAACTCACAAAAACTGCGCCCAGTCCAAAACTTTTGAGCACCAAGTAGGAGCCCTCACAGAGCTTTTAAAATGCCACTTGCAACTATGCATGTAACAAAAAGCCACACCCAAGAAAGCAGATTCCAACCTGACTGCTGCCCTCAGCGATTGATGTCACTGCTTTTCACTTTAAAGAGAAAGAATGGAGCCTGTGCACCTCAGCCAGAATTACAGACATCTAATCTGCACCACTTAAGGCCAAACATGCCTCACCTTCACTGCTCCTCTCCCAGAACAGCTGGACAGGCAAATCCCGGTGAGAATGCACAGACATGCACTCTCCCTGACCATGATTCATTTCCAGGCACCCTTAAGGAGCACTCCTTTGTAAAAACGCAGACAAGAACAGTCATCCTCTAACGCTAGTAAGATTTTATATAACTTTCAATAGTAAATGAAGCAACTACATATAGCTACACTTTCATGTTCCAACAGCTTGTTACCCACTATTACTTTTCCAAGGATGAAATCTCTGAACAGCTGGGACAACAGACATTCTGTTCCTGGAGCTGGGATTAGAGCAGGAAAAACGCAGTACCCAAATGCAATGGTAAATCTTTAAAAATCTACATTCTTCTTTATGTGATTTCATTTATTTAAGAGTTACGTTGTTTTGACAAGCCAATTATTACAGTGAACATAATGCCAAGCTAAAGCCTGTATATCCATCCTGAATAAAGTAATTTACAGCAACCTACTGTCCCCCTTTTGGAAAGCTTTTGTCTTACTGTCACTATAGCTGTGGGAGGTTTCAGCGATGCATAAATACTACAATGCCGCCGTGGCGAGTGGAATACACGAAGCATAAATACATAAAGACGTACGTCCTGGTTTGGTGTTTCCAGCAGCAGGAAGAAAACAGTGCCCCACATTCACCGCGAAGCGTTCGGGATGTCCCGCAGCGGACGGCCAAACCCGAGACGGCCAGAAGGGCGCTACAAAACTTAAACTGGCTACAGAAATTAAACTGCCAGAGACCTGAGAAGCTCAATAACGCAGAACAGAGAAGCGGTATTAGCTTACACAAGAGCCTCTACCCCAAGATCCCTAATGCCCGTTAAACCTCCAATGCCAGGTTCAGCTCCCCCGACCCTGGAGCTCGGGAAAAGGACTACGAGAGAAGGGACTGCGCCCAGCACTGAACCCCCACACCCCGCGAAGGGGCTGAGGACGCCCGTTAAACATAAAGAGTTTAAATACGGACTGAAGCCGTGTGGGGAGGTGGGAGGGGCTCCCGGCTCCTGAGCGAGGCCCGCACCGCTCTCGGGGCCAGGCTCCGACCTGGAAGCCCGGAGCCGCCATCCCCGGCAAGGCGCGGGCGGACTCACCCAGAAGATGAGGTTGAGGAAGACGAGGACGGTCTTGGAGGAGGTGATGCCGCACTGCCCCATTGCGCCGCAGAGCCCCGGCCCCGCGTCCCCTCCCCACCACTCCCG
>JBBMKD010000022.1:19827820-19910616 GCA_037834095.1 Argya squamiceps
GGGGCCGCCGCGGCTCGGGGAGGTGCCTTCGCCATCTTTGGAGGGGAATCGCCACATTGGGACGTGACCATCGCCATGCTGAGACGGTCGCGCCGCCATGCTGAGAAGGTAGAGCCGCCATCTTGGGAGGGTGCCGCCGCCATCTTGGGAGGGTACCCCCGCCATCTTGGGAGGGTGCCGCCGCCATCTTGGGAGGGTGCCGCCGCCATCTTGGGAGGGTGCCGCCGCCATCTTGGGGCTGTGGCGTAGCTCCGCCCAGAGGTGGGGAAAGGGTGGGAAGCCGGCCGCCCTCACGGCGGGCCCGCCCCCGGGAGGCGCCGCGCCTGGGCTGTGGGGATGGCGCGTTGTTGTGAGGGTGGGGTCACCCGGGCAGTGAAGTATAGCAAACACAGCCTCTGCCGTTTCTTCAGCACCTGAAGCGATAATTTCTCGATTAACTTACAGTCTTAAAACACATGCTAAAGAACTCTGAACGTTCACATCCTCCCACAAAAAGCTGCACCATAAGGCCGGTGACATCCTCAGGAGTCCTTCGGCTCCCGAGGGAAGTGAAAACCTGCCCGGTTGCCGCCTGAGGGGTGGTGGGATGGCGGGACTTGCCCTCAGGGCGCTGAAGGGCGCAGAGCTGAGCGGCAGGCAGGGAGAGGAGGTGTTCCATGAGGAAAACATCCAGTATTTTACAACCTGGACATTTATTTTGTGTGGAGGAGGAATGCCCCTAGTGAAGTAAAAGACTGTGGCTCATATTGCAGAACCTCACAAAACTCTGAGGAAAATGCCGGCGGTGGTAATTTTTGGGTCTTTTCGACACATCCAAAGAGGGCGGCATTTTCCAGCGAGGAGCAAAGGTTTTCCTTTGTTAAGAAGTTAAATAAGTTAAGATTAAGAAGTTAAATAAGTTAAGAAATTAAAGACATGCCTGGTTTCTAGAAGAGGTAACACCAATCCAGGATTTGCTGCCCAATTTATACACAAAGTTTATTTTAGCACAGCCAGATCTAGCCCTTCATTTTAAGGGCCTTTTTTTCTGTCTCACTCATCCAACCAAACCCTTCCTCCCCTCCTCCTTCTCACACTGGAGTATCTTCCTTCTCGATCTTCCTTTTACCCTCTTTCTCCTCACTAATTCCCTGCTTTTCCTAGAAATACCTGCCATTCCTGGGCTGCTCTCCCGTGTTTGGTGAGCTTGTTCTTGGTCCTTTCCCAGCAGATTTACTTCTCAGGTGGAAACAAAACTACTCATGTTATTGAAGGCCTTAACATTTTAGCAATTGGTCTTGCAAAGGCAAGTAGCAATCAGTTATATTCCACTCTTCTGTTTCCATAGTAGCGAAGTTAGTTCTTTTTCTTCCTACAGTTTGGGAAGTTATATCCAGACCCAGTTCTGGATACCATGGAGACATTAAGTCTTTTTTCAGCTTTCATTTCAAGTCCTTATATGCTCATGGATGAAACTTCCCAATCTTTCAAGTGTTATCAGACCATTTTCTGACACTAAAAATTAATTTATGTACCCAGAAGTTATGCTTAAACTTGGTTGCACAATTAATGAGGTTTTGCACAGAATTTATGTCTTTTTAGGGTGTGATTGTGCCTTGTAATTTTTGCTTTTTAATGTGCTGTTTATACGTGCTTTATAGTGCAATTCTGTGACATATGGTATTTTTAAAAGCCTATAGAGGAAATACTATCAAAAAAGCCAGTAAAAGTTGATAGAGAGAAAGCCTTTTAAAAAACAATTTGATAGGGAAAGGATCAATGATATTTAAAAACTCGCAGAAAGATTTTAGTACAATGCTGTTATTCAATTTCAACGTCGAAATTAACAGTCATATCTGATTTTCTGTATTAATTTCCTCTGCCTTCACTGGTAGAGAAAGATAGGTAGATAGATTAGATAGATTAGATAGGTAGATAGATTAGATAGATTGATTGATCGATTGATTGATCGATCTCACATAAATTTTTATAGATTCCTAGGAACTGATGTTCAACAGAGACTCTTGGGGTTCTTTTTTGCATTTAACATTGACAACTGGCAAGGAAGGGCCAGGGCTTCATGCTTGGAGGGGAGCCAAGGGCCTGTGGTGGGTTTGCAGGTTTCTGCATTCAGGGAACACGGGGGATTCGTGGGGAGAGGAGGAACGGGGAGACTGCAGTGCCTTGAGCTGGCACAGAGTTTGTGTGGGCTGGACTCACACTGCCTGAAAGAGAGATGCCAAGTGCTCCTCTAAGCATGGCTCCTGAAAAACACATAAATGCAACAGTGCCTGGCATTCTCCTTTGCAGTGCTGCCTTGCTGCTGTCAGGCATAGAGAGCTGGCTGATGGTGGGTGCCAGGGTGGGGCCTTTGCAGGCTCTTGTGCAGGGAAATACTCTTGGTTCTTTGGAGAGCACGTGCAAAAGTTTTGTGATGTGACTTCAAATCCACAGACTGTCTGGGGTGTGGGACTGTGCTGGCATCTCGTGCCAGGCATGGCATACCAGCCAAGTGACATTTGGGGGAAAAATGAGATGAATAGTAAGATGCCATCAGAAATTGCCCCTCCTCCTTGCGTGGGGATGCAGGCAGGGAATTCTAGCTCTCTGCCTTTGCAGAAAGAAGGATGGATGGCTTGCTGAAGTGAGGTGAGGCAAGGCAGTTGCCAGGAAAGCAGGCAGCCAGGCTTGCTGAGAGCAGGTTGGAACAAGCACTGGCTGCAGTTTCAATATCTGTCTTGACTGAGTTGGATTGAACTGTCTCCAGCACAGCTTTGTTGCTTAGATCTCCACCTTTCTTGATGTGCACAGGTAGCTTGACTGCCAAAATGTGCTTTTGTTTTTAATACACTTTAAACCTCTTTGAAATTCCTCAGAGAATGTTTATTGGGCATTTCACCGCTTGTGACTGTCATCATAGTGATATTTTCAGAAAGAGGTACCAGAAATGAACACAAGGATGTCCTGCACTTCCATGGCCTCTGGGAGGGGGAGAGGATCCAAGGCTGGGATGGGTGCAGGGCAAGAGTGGCCCCAAGGTGTCCAGGGCAGAATTGTGCTGGCAAGATGCACATCTGTGACCTCACCAGGGCTCAGCCTGTGGCTCTCAGTGCCAGGGGGACACACTGGCAGCTTGGCTGGGTGCCTGCTTAGGGTGAGTGGCTGCAGAAGCTCTTTTGCAGACTCAGAAGAGCAGAGACAAATGCACAAGCAAATACAACAATGATGTAGTTTGACCTTCAGTTTAATTATGCCCCATCCGACTCTCAGATTTTTTAAACAGCAGGAGTTAAATTCTGTGGACACAGTGCAGTTTGCAATTGGTGCAGTTGAGTCTGGACTGTCATAAATCACTCATCTAGCAAGGCCTGTAGACAATTCCACAGCAGAAGTAATTTTCACTTGCAGGCATGCATTACAAAAGTAAAAGTGTATTCTTGCTTTTGGGACAAACAATTTAGCAAATGTTATAAAAGTGAGTTAAGTACATTTGAATGAATTAGGTAGTAAAGAATAATCTCATGCTTTTTCTCCAGCTCCTGAGGAGGTAATCATAAGCTTCTTTGAAGTGTGTAATAGCCTGGAAAGGTCCATGAACACTGAAGGATGCATAGTAAAAATGACTGATTACCTGACAAACATTTTCCCAGTCAATCTTTTCAACATTTGGAAGTGCAGTTAGAAAATGAGAGCACCCATATCAGAGTACTGTAAACCAGTGACTAGAGGGGGAAAGTGGGACTGTCAGGGCAAAGCAGAGAGGGCAGCAGTGGTGAAATCCAGTCTTTCATGTGTTCTAGAGCAGGAGAGATCCCTTACCACTTTGATCTCACCCACCTGCTTTTGTGGTTCCCAGGAATGCCAGTCATGACTTGCAGTCCATTAATTGCTCTTCACTGGGAGTAAATGATCCCATAGGAGTCACTCTGTGCATTTCTTCACTTTTTGATGGGCTTGAGCACTGTGAACTTCTCAGTAATGATCAAATATTGGAAGCAAGGTTCGTTTTATTACCACTGAAGGGATGTAAAAGGAATGAGGAGTACTCTTCATGACTAAGGAAGGGGAAAAATAGGTTGAGTTTAGTTCATTATCTTTTCTTTATATCTTTATCGTCTGACTTAACCTACATTAAATATCATTTTTAATAATAAAAACTTATATACACTGCATTTAAATACAATTTTCACAAACTGATAATATATCCTTGTTCAAATACATAAAAGATATTTGTGTGCTCTAATCTATTCTATATTTATTTCTATATTTATATTTGATAGCAGTCATTGTGTCATGCCAAGGGTTGGCATGCTGGAGGGAGACCTTTCAGATTTGAGAAGCACCACAGAAAGCCAGTTTGGAGCTAAAAGTCTGATGTTAGACAAACTCTGAAATAATTCTGCATATAGGTCCAAAGGACTGGTGTAATAGTTCAAAAAACAAGATATGAGAAGTTTTGTTTAGAAACATGCCACTGGCATTGGCAGTTTCCCCAGAGGTACATTTGCATTGTTTTTGTTAAGAAATAGGTGTGGTTTGACCTCCATGTCCACTCTGATGCTGGAGAGGAGCTGAATCTCTGTAGTTCATCCATTTTATGCTGTAAGAAAAAGTGAGACATGGCACTGTCCATTCTGTTCTTTGGAGTCTTTTACACCAAACTACAAATGGCACCTTCTCCCTCCTCACTCCCTCATCGTTACATTTCCTGCATGAGTTCTCTGCCAGCTCCATTCTGCTCAGCTTTCAGGATCTGTGTCCTGGGAAATGGCCTCTGTGTTCCATGGCTTCTCCCATGGCAGCAGAGCTGCTTCCAAATCCCTCCAGTCTGTCCTGCCTGACATCCTCTCCACTGCACCAAGGCACTGCTGGAGGAGAGGGTGACACTTTTATTCACAAACTGCTGAAGGGGGGACTGGAGGGAGGGACTTCTTAAATCAGACCTGCTGGAAAGGAAAGGTTTGTGAAATCTCAGCCATCCTGTGATGAGATTTCCCTTTCTGCAGCAGTGTCAGCTTCAGCAGCTTTCTGCTGGTTTCTCTGCTCTCCCTAACCCTTCTTGTCATGACAGTAGCCACGGTACCACTAGAAGTATTTGTGTAACCATGGAGACCAAGTGGTGGCAGCAGATTAGGGGAAAAAATAACTCAGGCAAAAGAAGGTTGTATTTTTAACCTGGATTTTTATCCAGTCTGTTCACTGGATGATCCTCAGGAGAATGTGCACCAGCTTCCCTGTCAGGGCCATGCACAGGCAGAAATGAACAGTGGGCAGGTTCTGTCATTCTGACAGCAAATAAAATGCTCTCAGCAGAAATGCTCTTGAGGTGTCACCCTCTGAGAACCCTAAAGTGTTTCACCTTACCTGATCATCACTTGCTGTTTGTTTGCTGGTTCTTTGTTCAAAATTCAGCTCTTAAGCTAATTTTCTATAAGCTTTTGTGCTCTTTGGACAGGGCCATGCCTGTTCTTGCACGTGTTCTGTATTCCTGTATTGCCTTTTCCCTTTTGCTGCACCCACTTCAAGCCAATTCACAATTCTCTCACTGTAGCTATTTATGGTTGTGTTTTACCTACTAAGAAAGTGTTTCACAAAGAAAACTGATGAAAAAGAAAATTTTAAAGCTGATGTAAATATAGTAAGTCAATGAGAGGCAGAAAGTCAAATAAAAAAATAGACTTCCTGTGTCAGCACTGCATGACAGGCTTATCATCCAACGTGCATGTCCTTGTGTCCCTGTTACATGATGGGTAGGACTTCATTTTGGTGACGTGGTGGCACACCCTGGGGACATGGCTTGGGGGGCACAGGGATGTGGGCTGTCTCTCTAAGGTGTTGTGGGGCCTCCCTGCCTCAGATGCTAAGCACTACAGTCTGAGTTCATTACATAATCTGCAGCTGAAAATATAATTAAAAGATTTCAGTCTTGTAATTAGCATTTAACTATCTAGAAATTTGATCTTTTTTTTTTTTTAATTCCAATTTCCAATTGGGAATTTTAAAAAAGCCCATGCTATAGTCACAAACCATCAGGGCTGTCTTTCCTTCTGCAGAACAGCACTGTGAGCTGCTCCAGAGTGTGTCCATGTCTGTACACACCCTCTAACCACAGCCTCTGCAGTGTAGCCATGGTTAAACCTGTTCTGCCCAAAGGAAAGGGCTGTTGCTGTCACAGCACACACTCCATTGATGGAGAACCTTTCCTGCATCCACTTCATGGTGCCAGGAAATCAGTGTAACCTCTTTTTCTGCCTTCCTCACAGTTTTCTGGGGCTGCTGATGTACCCCACAGGTGTATTGTGAGTCTCTATTTGATACCATGGATATCTGAGGCCTCTGGAAATCAGGGCTCCTGTCCCTGTTGAGCTCCCTCCCACAGATAATCTGTGCTACCTGTCTGGGTGCTGTTGACTGCCTGGAGCAGATGCTCAGCATGATCCTGCCAGGTGTTAAGTGCTGTGATACAGTTCCAGAGAAGCATTTAAACACATCCATACCTTCAGCTGTGGTTCCAGTAGAATGAAAGGCCTAGAAAAACCAATTGGAACTTTCCAAATGGGTAAAGGTAATTAAAGGGGAAGTAACTCCTTCTCTTGTATTTGTAAAAGCAATTTTTACTTCTGGACTCTCTCTGTTTTTAATTTTTTTCCTTTTAGATATTGGTATTTCCTGGGTGGCAGCTTACTCAGCTGTTACAAGGAAAATTAAACATCTTTCTTACTGGTTGTAGTCTGCAGTGTCCCAGTCTGAAACCAGCTCTCTGTGTCATTCTAGCAGCCCACCTGTGGCCTAGTGTCCAGAAGCAGCAGCAAACCAAATGGATATTAAGTAGGTGAATCCAGCTAGAAGAGATAGAAAATGTTAAGCTTTGTATCGTAGCCTCATCATTGTTTTACCACTTCTGTGTGTGGCAGTTTTTCAGGGGAATAATTTACGTCATCCAATATTATGTGTATTTTAGTGCTCAGTTAATGACAACCTAATATTTCAAACAAAATACAACTTCTGTAATGAGATACCTCGTTTCTGCCAGGATATTATTAGGATCCCTGCTACAGTGATCTAATGAGATTGACCTTCCTTTCATAACAAATTGTGCTGCCCCTGAAACTATTTTTAATAGCCTTCATGCAGGGAAATAAATGATTCGAGTAATTATAAATTTTATGAAAATGACAAGTTACTTTAAAGTGCTACTATATTTTTACAATGTTACACACCGATCGAGTGCAACATTGTGAAAGCCTCATGTGGCTTTGTTCTCTCTGCCGCTCCGCAAAGAACAAAATTAACGACTCGAGTTCGTGCTGGGTGGAAGATAAACGCGGTGTAATTGGGCATCCGGCGCTGGTTTGAGCATCTCTCAGGCTCCCCCGGAGGCTCCCACCCCCGCAGTGCCGTTTGCTGCCATCTCCTGGGGGCTCCCAAAATTTCAAGGAGACGATTAAATGAGGGCTCTGATAAATCGCTCTTGCCCTGACCTTCAGAGCCGTAGTGCACGTGACTTCTAGTAGATGCTTTAATGAGATGAATCCTCTCTTAAGAGGTGATGAAAAAGAAAAAGAGGCATCCATATTCTCAGTATTTCTGTTAAATGTCTTAAATCTATTAATTGAAGCAGGATGGGTATAGCATTTCAGAGGGAAGATGAGTAGGATTTGGATACACTTGGCATTATATTTCTAGAAGATAAGAACGCTCTACTATGCTGTAGCTATTTTAATCTGAGGACCCTTCTACCTACTATTTCATCCTCACCATATCCTCAGATTTCTTTCACTTCTATGATGTCATATCCACTGTGATGCAGAAGATTCTGTATATTTATTTCCCATTGCAGGCAAAACAAGTGATGTAAAATTATATGCCTAAACATTTTCTTATTGCAGCTTATATTTTACTCCCATATTCTCTGCAGATCTGGATGGAAATCTTATGCCTTTAAATTCTGTCTCAAAAATCCCAGCACCAAAAACTTCACAAAAACCCTATTTGAGATGAAAAGACTAAGATGCAAATTAAACTTTAAAGGAAAGGCTTCACAAAAATATCATCGTTATTTCCTCAAAGGCCACAGAAGTTCCCATATTAAGATAAAGAACTTCCAAGTCTGTATGTAGAGCACCATCTGGTGACTTGAGCACAGCAGGCTCCCAAGGCAGGGATTTACACACCGTACCCGTCGCGGGCTGCGGGGCGGCCGGTATCCCCCGGCAGAGCTGCTCCTCCTGTCCTCCCTGCCAGACACAAGTTCCTCCCAAACGTGCCTTCACCCCTGTGCCCGGCTCTGGCTGCCGTCCCCGTTATCTGTGCGCAGCAGCAGGAGGGTTTGTGTGCTGCCGTGACCTCCCCAGGCCTGTCCAGGGGCAGACTTTCCTTCTGCCCGGGAAGGGCTCCCGGGACGAGGCTCCCTGTGCGGTCCCGGGCTCGGGAGCGGGCAGCAGGCACAGAGGGGACTGCCTGGCACGCAGCCTCTCCTCTGCTGCCTGGCTGAGAAGGGCACTCGGTCTGTGCCTTTCGGTGCTGCTGCCACTGCTCCAGTGTGTCCCCTCTGCCCAGCTGTGCTGGGAGTGCCACAGTCACTGCCACACAACAAACCCAGCAGAGTGTCTGCCTGCCCCTTTGCCTGGGGGCTGTGGGTGATGGTTGTTGGTGTGTATTTCCACAAAACCAATGAACTGGATGATCCAGTTGTAAGAGTCATTCCTGGGTGCCTTAACTCTTAGTGGGTACATGGATTTTGAGCAGTTTTGTTACAGAAACAGCTACACTTCAAGAGGTTTGATTTTCCTGTAAGCATAGAGCAAGTAAAAATGTTTGAAGCTTAATTCTCCACTGCATTATACCATAGTACTGCAGATTTCATTACAGTTCTATTTCATCTTAAACTCAAGGTAGTTGACTTGAATATCATCTTTTTAACCCATAATCCTCCGTATCCCACATATCTCAGGCAATCACCTCAGCACCTGTGGATTTCTGAATCACCACTGAAAAAATATATCTCCTTTTTTCAGTAAAATAGCCCATGGACTTAGCAAAGAGATCTTGTGTCTGAGTCTAGATACAGCATATGAAGAGCTTCCTCCAGCAGAAATCACACAAATACTTCAGGAATGAAATGTGCTACTAAGGCTTTTTTTTTTTTTTTTTTCATGTGGCAACTTTCTCAATTCCTTGGAGAACAGTTTCTTATAATTTAGCACAGTGGACTGGTTACAAAATCAGTCAGTGTTATATGTGAGAAAGAAGTGCCAGCAGTTTAGCTGATGCCCTGTTCTGCTGGAGCAGAAGCAGACAGGTGTCTGAGCAGGATGGGAAAGTTGAGGGTCAGAGATCACACATTTGACAGTGATACTGCATTGCTTCAAATCTCCTTCCCACAGCATCCAAAGACCTTTGCTTTCTGATGAACTTGCATGACTATGAAACCTGTAAGGAGGCTGTGAGGATATTTTGGAAGGGTGCAGGACTTGCTGAATGTTAAAATATAGCTTTATACTGAGATTTAATTCGATAAGGGTGAACCCTAGTGTAAATACAGAAGCCAGTTGCTCTGTAAACCATTGATGATATACATATTTCATCATTTGAAAGCTCATATTTTAATCTTAATTTTTTGTTGTTTAGTCCCTTGGGAACTTCTCTGTAGTGAAAGGCATGGCATACATTGGTTTAGGCCTTTAAATTATATTTATATATAAGCAATAGGGAAAACATGCCACACTACTGTTATTGATTCAGTTTGGTTAAGAAAAAACAAACCCACCAATAAATCAGAGTGAAAAGAGAAGCAAAAGATTGTTGGACATTTCCAGCAGTAATACCAGCCCCTCTGAAACACAGTAATAAGGCCAGTCCTGACCATGCTGGATTTGTGTGGATTTATGAGGCAAATATCTGCAGGGTGTCCAGCCACTGAAGCTCCAATTGTGGGTGCCACCACGTGGGGGCTTTGCCAGGGATCTGCTGCCTTTGTATGAAGCACTTCTAACTTCTGAATTTTAATACTTGTCACCAAGGAGTTTAGATGTTCTGAGGCTCATGGTCATGCTGGTTCACCACAAACAGAACCCACGTTATGAGCATGTCACAGCTTTTCTTTCATTTGCATGCCACAAACAGGGCTCAGCTGTCCTGAACCAGCCTAGCCCTGTGGCCTGCAGTGGAGCTTTCTGAATTTACACTCAGATCTCCACAGACCAAGAGATGCACCTTTGCAAAATGCACATCTCCATCCCCAATGGAGCCTCCTTGTGCAGGGATCTGCCACATGCAGGGGCAGTCTCTGACTCTGGAATCCAGGGAGTTGCACACTGAACTTGGGCAGTTGTTCTGACTGTAATTGCAATTGATTTTTAAAATCAGCAGGGAAAAGTCATTGTCTGGATGTAAAACACAGCTGCATTTCCCACAAGGAAGGGCTTTTCCAGAGATGTGGAGCATCCCAGAGCCTGGCCATGCATGGCACAGGGAAGCACTCTGGTTTGTGAGAGGGTTATGTGCAGTTATGGCCTTCGTTCTGGAAGTGACCTGTTTGAATAGAGAGAAGAACTGCTCTGTATAAGGGCAGCTGTTTTGAACTTTGGATGTTTTGGAGAGAGAAGGAAATGCAGTGAAGGATAGAATTAGGTCACAACTTCATACTGCCAAGATTTTTCTCTTGATTGGCTTGCTGCTTCTGCAAAGCAGTCTCTCACACTGGGAGGAATAATCTGTCCTCTGCACTCACTGGATCAAAGTATAAAGGGAATTCATTGAAATGATGAAAAAATAATTTTCTATATTTCTATGTGGAAGTATAGCAATAAAAACAAACCAATTTTCTCAGCTCTGTAATTAGCATTTATGATTGGGAGACAAGCAATCAATCAAGTCAGTTAAAGCATTTCTCACAAGCAGTTTAGAGTCTCACTGAAGTGACTGAAATGCAGGGCAACACAAGTACTGCTGTGAGGAAGTCAGACTCAGGGCAGGAACAGCAATGGGATTGTTGATGATTAGTAGGATAAGAAGTAGGATTGGAAAGACCACTTATAAAACTGAGGAGCTCAGTTCAGTTCAGACAACGTCCTGAGCCCACTGATTGTTCCCTGTGGAGAGCAAGCTTGAAACCTTCATTCCCTGTGCTGTTTAGAACTAATAAATGTATCCAGATTAGAAGCTGGGGAAGTGCTTTCACATCATATCCCTCATTAAAACACTTTGGGGAGGGTGGAAAAGATAAAAATATTCAAAACCAATCTTAATAACTGGAGGAATGTGTTAAATTTGCCTCCATCCCAAAGGTGGCCCAGAAGTTTCCTTTCAGGGGCTGTGCTGCCATGTCTGCAGCTCCCTGCTGCAGTGCTCACACACGTGTGGGGGAGGCTGTGGGTGCCTGGAAATCTGCCCTACCTTGTGTGAAACAAGAAATTAGAGATTTTTTTTGGCTCATGTTCTGATTAAATCTTTTGCTATTACATTATATCTTCTTTCAAAATTGCTGTGGATTTTGAGCACTTACCCAGCTGTATCCATGGTAAGGCACATTTCTCAGATGCAGTTAAAACAAGCCTTTTCATGAAATAACATAAATTCACAGCCATACCACTGTCTTCTTTTGGCAGTTTGGAGACGTAGGAAATATTGCAATCAGATGTTTCTAATTTAATTCAATCCCTCATTAATTTGATCTCTCCTTTCATTCAATCTTGGCCTCAGGATAATAATTTGTATTAAAAATATAAATAATTAGTATTAAAAATAACATAATGACCACTCTTTAATCAATGGTGACTGCTTTAGGCAGGTATTAGCAGATAATCTGATTACTAAATACACAGTGAGTTGGCATTTAGTTAATAACTAACAGGGAAAATTTGGAAAATAATCAAAGGAGAAAAAAACAGAGGAAGAGGCATAAGAGAAGAGAGCCTTACAAAGGCAGGCAACATTAAAGAAAGTATTATGGAAAAGTTATTTTTGCTGGTGATTATTATTGCTACAAGCCTCTAAGGTGCACAGGCAGTGGTGTCAGCCATGGGCGACAGGCTCAGCCCAGCAGGGAGAGTACTCCAGTCAGGTCTATGCTAAATCTGACATCTTTTCCCCTTAGACTTATTTAAACTTACTAATGGGATTTGCAGGTTAGATCTTAGAGGAATTAGGCAGGCACAGCTCCACTGAGCTCTGGCTACAGCATTTGCAGCCCTCTCTTTCTCAGTGTAGGCAGACACCATTTTCCTGCCCAGCAGCCTGGTTTTGGGAAGGACATTGGGAAAGCCCTTGTTGTCTGGGAAGAAAACTTGTGATGCACAGCTAAATCCAGGTTGAACACAGAGCAGTGTGGAGCACCCTGCAGCTGCTTCACACCAGCTGCTGGGGAAGTCACCAGTCAGGCTCCCTGGCCAGTTCTCTGGTTGTCACAAGGTCCCCAGCTCACTGAGAGCTGCCAGGTCTGCCAGTGATGGCAGGGACACACTTTGAGGGGACAGTGCTGCATCTCTCGTTTTCTTACAAACACCATCTTGGGGCAGCATCTGAAGCAGGTTGTTTGTTGTCCACTATCTTTTCTTGTCAAATTGGCAATAGTGCTGTAATGACAGCCCTTCTAGTCAGCCAGTAGTTCTAATGGAAACTTGGACTGTTGTTTTCCAGCTGCCTCCCCCTCTCCCTGCTCCTGATGCCCTGAATGGGGCCCATGGTGGCATTTTTCCAGGGCAGCACTATTGGAAGGGTACCAGCACAGCACGAGGGACCCCGAGCTGTTACAGAGACACCTTTTGGCTACAGCAGAAGAAAGAGCCTTGATAATTTGCTGTTTGCAAGTTACCCAATAATAAAAAGGAGATTTACACTGTGAACTGACATTTTCCAATGTGCTGTAACTCTCTGCCCAAGTGCCCAAGTTCACTGGGGCTCTCTTCAGGGTATTTTACATATTTTACACGGAAAGGTGTCATGCCATCTCAGAAGTGACCTCTAGGGGTGGTGTATGAACTGGACGTGCTCATCACACAACCCTTTGAAGCTTCCAGTAGAGACTGCCTGAAGTCATCAGCATAATAACACAGCAGATTTGGGAGTTAAGAAATGCAGGGACTGTTACTCCCATTTCTGACAGGGTGCAAGGCAGCTGACCACGGGACTCCTCTTCATGTTAACGAGGCTCATTCCCAGTGTCCCCTTTGTAAGAAAGGCTGCTCAGCAATACCTGGGAATTAGGCTGGTCCAAGGGGGAAAGATGCTCCAAAGCAGCATTTGCCTTCTGCAAACCAGAGGTATCGACACCTCCCTGGGAGGCAAAGAGGAGGGTGAAGTGACAGAGGACACCAGTCTCAGTCTAGATGGATATTGGAGCTGGAATGGGTGTCAGAGCAGCTTCACCTGGTGCTCAGTGCTACAGCTCTGAATCCCTTTCTTTTGGGAATGTAATCTTGTTACTTTTGTGTTTGAGGAACTGTTATTAAAATTGACAAAACGAATTGATAATTCTATAAAAATCATTCTGCAATAGATTTAATTGATGGAATCTGTCAAGTCATGATGGATAGTTGTGAGTCAGTGGTGAACAGAATGCAAACAGAAATAGTGTAGGAGATGGAACAGGCCCTGGATTCCTGGATACTATTGCCACCAAATGGCTTGCTCTGTCTTTTTTATACACTGCTTTGCCATGCTGTCCATAGTTCCTGCATCTGCAACACAGCAATTAATCTCTTCCTAAAGTGCTTTAGGATCAGCACAAAACTTGCACTGTATTTTTGTTGTATTTCTGGTGAGTGAAGAAAAAGAAAATCCTTTTATTTGTGACAGAACAAAACCAATGAAACAAGTACAAATTCTTTAGGGAAGACTGACAACAGTGCCTGAGAACTAGTCTTAGCTCAGTGTTTCCAATTGCTGATTTGCAGGAAGAAGTAATTAATCACCAAGTGAAATCTGTTCAAGATTAGCTTAAATTGCTGAAAGTTGTAAAAGACTCCAGATGGATTTGAATTATTAAAAAAAAAAACAGACAAAACCACCAAAGGCAACGTTGAGTTGGATGAACACAGATTGATCCCTAGTAAAAAATAAACTAAATATTCTTATGTGAATGTCCAGAATTTTCAAGTCAAGATTCTAGGCATGGGCATATCTGCCCAGGACAAGCAAATAGGGGGCTGATGGGCTGTAGATGAAATACATTCTGCCACTTCTGCAGAATGCTGACACCCTTGCTCCTGGCCCTTCAGTCTGAGCCAAATCACCTCAAAAACCAACAACAAAAAAGGTCTCACACACAACAAGGAGGAGACCAGGACTGTGTGCTGCAGTTCCTATGGAAGGAGATGCTGAGACTCCAAGGTACAGGGAGAAATGCTTCCTGCCACAGGGAAATCATTTGAACAGTTCACTGCTGCAAAAGGGCCAGGGAATATGAAGCTCTGGGTCTGGATGGTATTTAAATATTTGTAATTAATGCCATTAAAACATCTGTCATGTAGCATCCAACAACCTTTTCTGACTTCCTGTTGCACCTTCTTGTTTGAAGCTGAAGCACATCCTGTGTCCTGTGATTGCAGCTTTAGCAATAACTCCTGTGGAAAACACAAATACATAAGATGAAGGATTTATATGGCAGAGCATAAAACCTTTTTTCCCAGTAATTTAAATGGAAAAAAGTTTCAAAGGAGACTTTCTTCCCTGGCCAACAGAGGCTGCATGACTGGCTCACAGGTTATGGGAAGTTCCTTTTCTTTTGATGGTTGCAGTGGTGGTTGTACTTGGGCAGACTACTGGCCCATTTCCAACAGTAACTTGATTCAAATTTAGTGCCCATGTAGGAGCCAGGAGAATTTTATTACCTTGATTTAATTTTTCATTTTCTTTAGAAGAACATTTATGTCCTTCTGCACTTTGGAGAGGTGCAAAGTTAATAGTTTGCTTCCTGTAGATACACTGCAGGGATTTCATATTTTTTTAAGGTTAATCTGCTCTTCACTGCAATTTACCTGGACCATTAAGACTTTGGTGAAATCAGGCAAAACGTGGCATCTGACACGAGATCTGTAAGTGCCCCCAGCCCCACTTCACACCAGTCCTGTCCCTGGGGCTGTCCTGTCCCTCACTGTGCTGTGCAGGGGAGTCTGGGCTCCTCCCAGCACCTGTTAAACACCAGCAACAGCTGGAGAAAGGAGCTTTCTGTGGATCTGTTCAACGATGGCACTGAAAAGAGCAGACAGAGCTAAATACCTGAGCAATAAACCTCCCTATTCCTGATCCTTCTCTTTTTGGAGGATAAGATATAGAGTTTTGTGACTTTACCTTAAATTGTTGTCTGTTACTTCCAGTGCTTCCCTCTATGCATGTACTGAGTCTGCCAGCTGCAATGTAACAAAAACAACACCCTAATGACAGCAAAACAAAGGGTGAGGAGCTGTAGTAAGAAAATGCACCTTCAGCAGCTATTACCTTGAGTTCTCTGATTTTACAGAAACAAATCTACTTCAGAGCCTCCAAGCTGCTCTCCCAGTGACTCCCCTGGTGTCTGTTTGCCAGACAATGACTTTTTGCTCATTTTGAAGCACTGAACTGATGGTAAGAAGCTGCCCCCATCTTCCATGGGGGTGGGCTAAGCACCAGGCTCTGGTGCTGCCTCCTGGGACAGCAGCAGCAGCACCAAGTGCAGTAGATTTGAAGGCCCAACACTGTGTTTTAATGTGTGTCTTTTCCCACAGAACTACAAGTCTTAGCTCAGAATTGGAACTACAGCCTCTCTCTGCAGAGTAGGAAGGTTGTGGCAAACACTTCCCTTGAGCAGTTTGCCTTGAGAACTGCTTCCATCTGAGCCTGGGTAAAAGCACCTCTGGGTAAGGAGGATGGTGTGATTCCTGTGGGGCACCACAGCTCATTAACTGGGGCAAAACCAGCAGCCTGCAGAGCTCAAGCGATGCAGGAAGCCTTTCTACAAAAGAAGGGTTTATCATGGAGAACAGAGCTGAATATTGAACATTGGCTGAATTTCTTAGTTGCTGAAAAATCTGATACAGACATTTTTGCATCAACTGAAACCAGGCATCTGTTCCCCTTGTGTTCGTGTCTGGCACAAGCTGAAATGAGAACACCAGACTGCAATTGCTTAAGGACACCCACAAGAGAGTTTGCACTAACAGAACTAAATTAATTTCAAACAGATTTTAGTTAAACTAGTATAATTATCATGTCTTGACAAGGGTTCAGTTTACTTTTGCATATCTTTTCCCTGCAGAGTGATGATTGCCACTGACAAATGGCATAATCTAACTCTGTTTAGCTTAGGTCCATGGCACTTTGTTGAAGTGAACAGGGATTACTCTGGCAACACCTAAGTACCTGTCAGGCTGTTAAACGTGTTGTGTATTTACTGACACTTTTGGAGCCTGCTAGCTTTGTACTTTTCAAAAGGATGAGGACAATAGCCTAAACTGTTTTTGAAAGGCTTTCACACGGTGTCTAAGGAATAAATGTGAACGGCAGGTAGTAGTTACACTTCACCTAATTCTGATAATTGAAACTGATGACATACCTGTGCAAAGCCGCTGTGACTGTGGGGAGAATGGAGCCTGCAGCCTGCAGGCTGGTTTTTTGGGTTGTTTTTATTTTTCCTTTCAAGAGTGTTTGTGAGCAGTGTGACTGAAGCACGGCACTGCTCCGACGTACATGGTGTCATCTGTTCTATGTTAATAAATTAGCATCTGCAGCTACCATTGCTGCCTGTCAAATCTGGGTACAAAATTGAGCTGTTTGATCTCAGTGCCACTGAAGTGTGTCTGCACGGCTGTGGAAGATGCACATTACCCCATCTGTTTCCCACAGACCCTCCATCAGGTCGGATGCTTCAAGGTAACAGATCAGACACAATGAATTCCACCGCAGACAACTGCCTTGGAGGCATCCTCCTGCTTTGTCACTGCATGTAAAAATTCGACTTAAGAGTAATTTTATTCCTTCACAACAGGTCATTTAAACCCTGTCCACCCTAGGGAAATCTCTAACTTTGGCTCAGCTCCTTACATGCTAAGGGTTGTCCCCATTGTGGCCACTGCCATTAACGTGCCAAGTCACTTCTCTCCAAGCAGGCCTTACACGACACTGGTTCAATCACCAGCAGCCACTGGTGGCCAGTCTATTTTTGGGCTCCAGATGGAGCTGAACCAGTGCCAGCCGTGGTGAGGCTGCTGGGACCAGTGCCAGAGGGGGGAGGTGGGGCCGTGTCCGGAGCACTGGCAGCTCCTGCAGCTGAGATGTGGGGCCACAGCGGGGGCAGCACCTGCCACACCTGCTGCAAACCCAGCTGCTCTTGGAATAAACTCTGTGCTGCATGGCCACATGCATTTGCCTCAGAAATACACAGTTTTGTCTAATCACCTAGGAAGGGAAAGAAATCAGCCAGCTGCAAGTTTGATTTTGAGTGTAATAAAACTAGTTTATTTACACAGTAACATGAATGCCACAGAGTACACAGCAAAGTACCACAGCAAACCAGAGTGTAACTGCCCCTGATCACAAAGGAAGGCTTGAAGTTTATATATTTATTTATATAAAAATGTGTAAATATCAATATGAAGCACCAGATAAAGCAATGCAACCAGAAATTCCAAATACAAATTACCCACAAGAATGGAACTGAAAAAAGAAATTAAAAAAAAATCCCTTATTCAAGGCATTTAAAGAAATTCCATTTATAAAAGTCCACTGATTTTGGAGTCCCTAATTTAAAAATAAATTTCCCCCTTTTATTAAAAACAAGAACATATTCTTAAATGCTCAGCATAATTAAGTTTTAAAAGAAAAAAAACCCAAGAATTTCAACTGCAAAACCTTCTAATACCAACAATCCAAAGAACAAGGAAACAGAAGTTTTGAGTCGGTTTTGAAGAGGTGTTATTTATGAAATGACTATATTAAAATTTACACACTCTTAAAATATATATTATATATACAATATATAATATATATATATTCAAGCAAAAAGGGGCAAAGAATACTTTTGGGATATAAAATTCATATACATACATATATATTAAAACATGCCTACATGCACTCATACATATATATGTATGTATATATATATTTATGAACAAATATTTCTTCCATATAAAAAAAAAAAGCTCCAACCTCTTCTAAATCCCTGAAATCTTCCCCTTAAATTTATGAAAAAAAAATCTTTCTGGTCTGAAATACAAACCAAATTCTCAAATTCTGTAGAGTGGTAAAATGCTTATGTACAGGTAAGTTGAGTATTTCATTTCTCACTGGCTACTCTGCTTGATCTGAAAGCATTCTGTGGTTTCCAGGTAAATGCTGAGTGGAGCACCAATGCAAGGAGACTTACAGGAAATTATTTAAATTACATTCTACACCTACTCAAAATCACCACCCTTCTAATACTGCATCCAGGTGAGCCAGAAAATCCATACAAATGTCTACCAGAAATTCTCTGCAACACAGCAGGGAAAAGACTTGCTCCTTCTTTTGGAGTTGAGGGTGCCCTTAAGAAATTTCTCCCCAGTGTTTTGAAAAGTATTTTTTGTGTATTCTTCTCTTGAAGTCTTCGTAATCCACATGATTGTTGACAGAATATTTCCACAGGTGTATTTTTATAGAGGTATTTAAAAGTCTGTTCTGTACTTCTTTGATGTTAACTTACTGCATAACTAAATCACAATCACATCTCTCTCTGTGCTGGCTGAAGGGCTTTGATTGTGCTCTGGGTCTTACAGGAGTTTTACCTGAACCAACACCACCTCTGCAAAAGGAGAGTAAAACTGATGGTCTAGTCATGCAGTTAAGTACTGTTTGTACTGAGAAAGGCAATTTGGAGAAAGGGGGGAAAAGAAAGTGCATTAAAAGGTCTGACTCAGTTTCTATTGTATCCCTCAGAAAACTTAAAATTGATTTAAATAAAAACAGATCATTTAATTTATATTTACATATGGATTTGTTATTATAAACAAAAAAATTAATTTAGATGGGAATCTCAGCACAAGAATTCAGAAACAGATCCATTTTATTTCAGCAGCAAATACGTGTTAAAATTAAGGACCTAAAGTGTGAAGCTGCTGAATAAATTCTGCAAGTAGCTGAACTCTAACACACATATTTTATTTAAATAATATATTTTTCTCTATAACACGTAGGAATTCTCTTGTGTTAACATGTCAAGATGATCCATTCATACCTTGTGGGTGGGATGTGTGGAGCATAAAAGATTTAAGGTGGAACATTTTTGTAAATGCTACCTGCACTCTTCTCTGCGGGGCAGCAACATGGTATCCTGGCTGGAGTTACTGATCTCATCAGCCTGAACACTGAAGTGACACCAGGCTTCCATATCTGGACATCCCAGGGGCTCCAGAAGAAACTTCTGGATTCACTCATTCCTAAATATTCGTAGGCAAGTGTCTACTAGTAGAGTCTCTTTATATTCACCTGGTTGTGCATATTGACTGGATCAGATCTCAGGTTTGACAGATAATTAGTAATTTCCATTTAAGAAATACAAAAGTAACCCAGTTTCCACACCATCTCAGGAGCAGTTCTTTCAGCACTCCTGTTTGAGGTTTGCATTTCTCCCCACAGCCCAAGGGTGGTGTGCAGGACCACCACCCCCAGCAGGAGCAGCACATTTCACCCTGGGCAGCACCGAGTGTCTGCAGCAGATTGTCAGAGCAAGAGGCTTCTCCTGGTGCTGGAACAACTCACTTGGTGCCTACCCACTGTTATCCTCCCTCTGCAGGTCCCAAATTTGACAGCTCACAGCTTTGTTGCTTTGTTACCACTTTCGTTATGCAGTACTACAAGCAACTTAAAGGAACCCAGTCATACAAATCTTATGGAATAGATCAACCCAGTATCACACAAAGTACAGCATTTAATTTTGTAAAGTCTTCTGCATCTTTACATGGGCAATATTATTTCCAGGGCTGTTATGAAAAGAATAAGATTTCCACCAACTGACCAGCTACATTTCAGGTTTTTGACAAGGCACTAAACATTGTGAATCCAATCACTGTGCTCTCTCTGTAATATTAGAGAGGGTTTTAATGGCTCTAAAAGGATCACAAACCACTCATCATAATTCTTCAAACGAGCATTTGATTTTTCCAGAAATTAGTTTCCACTGGAAAAATCTTTAGAGCTCATGTTAAAAATATTTGAATGACAGCTTTTATTAATAGAAAAATATATATTTACAGTCAATACTGTTATCTTAGATTTGCAGCTCTTCCTATTTCTTGAGCTCAACTGAAAGTGCGACATTGCTAAAAAGAAATTCAAGATCTGTGCACGTATTCAAGTACGTTCTAACATGCACAGCCAGGGGTTTTGTTCCTGCCACACACAGGATCCTGTTACAGAGAGGGTTTTTTTCCTTTTGCTTAGCAATTATGCTGTAGCATTCTTAGGATTTGTTTACAATCAGTTTAATGCATACATTCTTGTGTATTTACGTGGCACAATCTGGTGCCAGGATGGAGAACCACCACAAACACAGTTGCATCAGTTATGGGCAGATCTGCAAAGTCAGCCTTGAGCTCCTCAAGGAAGAGCTCAGGCCAGATCAGGTTCGACTACATTGACCATTCTTTCCTTTTAAAGAAAAAAAACCACACAACATTACAAATTGCTAAAGTTTACCCAGTGCTGCACAAGAGAGAGGTTGGTAGTGAACATCTATCCATGCTTGATTATACTGCAGAGCTAAAATGAGTATTGTTCATCACAAAAGATACAAACTGAAATTAGATAGCTAGAGATACAAAGGCGTTGGACCAGCTGCATTAACACATACGGTTGTACAACATTCAAAATCCAACTTTGCATGTGCGTGTTGACATCCAAGTGACAGGGGGAGCACATGTCCCTGAACATGGGAACACCCAGACGCTTCAAGGGATCGCCCCACTGCAGTGCCAGGTGGTCCAAGAGTTACTCCTATGCCTATCTGAGCTAGCTGAGAAGTCAGGTGCACACACACACTACGGAACAAACACAAAACCAGACCACAGAGAACAAGAAGCCCCACTGGCAGCTCAGCACACTGTCACTAACAGCTGGTAGGTAGTACACGAGTGACTTGCCATGCTCGGTGTATGTGAACTATGGGAGCATTGCTCTCCTGTGTCCAGATAAAGCAGGGCTGCACTGAACAGGGGTTTCTTTGTAAAGGTTCTTCTACGAGCTGCTCAGCAGTAGTGTCGAAACTTTCTTTCCTGATGTAGAGGAAGTACTTCAACTACATACATTGCACTTGGGCTTTTAATGCACTGTCCTGTTTTTCTGCATCAATGCCGCCATCCTAACCTTTTTGCCAAAAAGAGAAAGAAAAACACACATATCACATTAAAATATATTATCCTTATCCTTGCCTGATCCTTCACTGATACAGGTGAATCAAACAAAAGAATAATCATCAGAAGTTTCAAAAAAAATCTCTAGAAAGGTCACAAAGACAGTCTATACTATGGCACAATCGATGTAGGCTTCCACACGCTATTCAGCTGAGCTCTGGGAGATGCCAGAGAAGAATAACACAGACACATCAACCCCTCGATGTGTGGCGTGGATCCAGAGCTACTGTCGCTGACTTTAAGCCTGCAGGACTGTTTGTTCAGTTTCCATGCATCTGGTCCAAGAATGCATATGCTGTATAAAGTGGCTATTTGTTTCAAGGCTGAAGTGAATTGATTCCTCACAGTTTTAACAATTAAAATGGAACACCAATCCATAAAAAGAACACATGGTTATCTGTGCATTTATGTGCCAGGAAAGTAAAGGAAGGGGCTGCAGATCTAGCATTGGGTAAAGGCTGGTGTGTAAAGTGAACACTGTAATGTACAGCTTTAAAAAATAATACAAGAATTGCACATAGATCCATAGGAGAGAAGCACAGGCTCATAACTAGGGCTGTCTGCTTTCCATCACCCAGGTCACAATATTGGGGATCGCTTTTCCCCCTGCATCCAGATCCGTTCTTCAGAGCAGCTCAGGAAACAACTCCCAGCCTAGCAATACTGAGCAAAGATATTGTCTCTACAGAGGTTCCATGAGAAATGGCTGTTAGGGCACAGAAGGAAGTCAGCAGTGGCCTCTAAAAGTGAAAAAGCTCCTTCAAGTTGAGGTTTTAAAAATTCTGACTCTTCAATCCTCACTGATTCCTGCTCTAGTCCAAAACTCTGTCTGTGGTGCTCTTTGAGCTCTTCTGACAACATTCCATTTTTAGGGTGTTGTCTATAGCAACAATAGAAAACACTGGTTACAACAGACAAGAGATAGGCAGCCAAGCACTGCTGCAGGATATGTGGATCACAATGCTGTTGGTCGTGGCTGCCAAACTCAACAGCTCCCTCAATAATTGAACAACAATGTTTTTGCCCCCTTGTTTATACCCTTCAGAGAACTGTGTCTGCAGTAAAAGTGTCTCCACGTTGCCTGTTAGCTACACACAGACAAGCTCGAAACATTTCTATCTCCTGCCAACAAAGCTGCAGAGCCAATTTCAGTCTGACTTTGCAGTATGGCATAAGTGACAAGAGCAGACCAAAACAAACCAGAAGAGGTGGCTTTTATTTTCATCCCTGATTCATAGCAGTGATTGTCAGAGAAGGTTATGTACGTCCTACCCATCTCAAGTCAGGCTTTAGTGCTTTCTGCGACAGAAGGGGAATTTCAATGGCCCACCATGTGTTGTATTGTTCTTGTGTAAATGTGGTTATGGCTACAGTACATCAACAGTTGAAAGGTGAAAGTTGCCTAGGAAATAGCATAGACAAAGTGTGCATATTCTGCTTTTTAATGCAGATGCAGGTCTCGAGCTAAGGGTCTGATTAAGGCAGCATTGATGAAATTGCAGATCCATGGTTAGAAAGGATATGGGTGGGCAGAGGAGGGAAAAGGACTAAACACAGGTGCTTACTGCTCACTGACGCTGTGGTCAGCAGGAAAACCACATCCACACAGGAAAGTACAGATGGTGTAAAGTGTAAGAGAAAGATCAGAATCTGGTTGAGAGCAAAGGAAAGAGGAGCACAGCCTGCTTGTGGGGGACTGACTACGCTGAGAGGAAATGTGTGGTATGTGGAGTGAAAGCAAAGGAGTGTTTTGTGGCATGGTGGATAATTCATCTCCCATTCACCACTAATCTGTCTCTGCTTATGGTCACTGCTATTCACTAATCAATGCTATGTAGGAAATGACAGAAACTACCCAGAAGAAGAAGGCAGTTTGTTTACTGCAGTGGTAGAAATAGTGGTATCAAAGCTTGCTTTCCTTTTCAGCCAGATGTGAATCAAGTTACATACTGTCTGATCCAAATGCAGTCGAGGATATGATCAATCCCTAGCAGGCCTGGCAAAAAAGTAAAGTTTCTGTCATACTTGGTACAGGATGCAGTTTCTCCAATTAGAACCTATTTGCTCAGAGTTGCTGGCTTTGATGTCTAGGCTGTTTTGTAACAATTGTACAAAATGTGAGCCCTAGCGCAGGCTGGAGTGAGGGCTGGGACAGAGGTGGGGATGCTTCATGAAAAGCAACAGGCTCTACAACTAGTGCTGCTTCATGAGTCTCACAATGCGCTGAAGTGAGTCTGTAGTGGCAAAAGCCAGATACTGACAACAAAGCCAGTCTTCCAGAATAATTCCACAGTCCCTCTCCAAGGACTTCTCTGCAAACTTGATCATCAGCAGCGTCCTTTTTATATCGAGCCAGTTCTGAAGTATAGCATCTCTCCGTGAGGGGTTGGAAGACGTACTGAGGGCATGGAACAAGTCCTCTCGTGGACCCCAAAGCAAACACTGAAGGATTCCTTTGGCTTCTGATATCAAGATCCTCTCTGAAGGGTTGGGATTCAGCAGGCAGCTGGCAAGTTGTTGAAGCCCTTGAGAGTAGAGGGAACGGCAAGGAATTTTGGGGAGATCAGCACAAGTGTACTCCTTCTCTTTCAGCTCTGGATTCTCATCAAAGGGGTTGGGTAAGTGCAGCATTTCATAGATGAGGATGCCAGTCTGGAACTCATCACACTTCTTGTACTGCGTTGCAGTGATGATTTCTGGAGCCAGGCGGGACTGATCCCGTAGGACCTCAGGATCCACCATATGACTCTTCTGCTTGGCCTGGGAGAAGTTGCTGACAATTAACCTGGCTGGGCAGGCAGTGCTGGGACTGGGCTCCGTGGCCTCGGGGCTCAGGGGGCTGCCTCCTGGCCTGGAGTGAACCAGCAGCAGGTTCTCCAGGCGCAGGTCACAGTGAGTGATGTGGTAGGGCTTGAGGTGCTCGAGGCCCAGGCACAGCTGCAGGAGCAGCAGACACACCTGCCTCTCGTACAGGTCGGGGCTCTTGGTGTGCCGGGACGCCGAGTCCCGCACAAAGTCGGCCACGGTCAGCTGCGGCACCTCCCGGGTGATCACCACCACGCGGCTGCGGGGCTTGCTGCTGCTGCCCTGCCTGCTGGGGCTGTCTTTGGGGGAGGCCTCTGCAGTGGGAGCACTGTCTCTGTTCTTCTCCTCAGCATTTTTCTCCTCCTCTTCCTGCTCTTCTTCTTCTTCCACATCGGCCGCGTCGTCATCCTCCCACGGCAGGAGACGAACCGGCACTTCGGCGAGGAAATGGCCACAGTCCTGCTGGATGTTGAAGTTGGTGGCCAGGCTCTGCCGGATGGACAGGCTGTGATAATACTGCTGGGACTCCTTCGCCTTGCTCTTACAAATCTGGGGAAGAAATAAACACAACAGACATTTTCTAAATTCTGTATTTCACAATTCTGTAATTCACAATTTCTAAATTCTGTATCTTTTTTTTTAATATGTACTTTGTTGATGGGATCTCCAGTCTAGGCCTAAACATGCACAATGAACATTTTTTTAAGGAACTGACCTTGGCAGACTGATTTAAGTCACCCAAACAATTTTCATTGGCTAGTAAGCAACTGCAGAGCAATACATGCAGGTATCTCTTCCTCTGCACAGATGATCCAATGGAAAACACAATTCCAGTTTTTAATCAGAACAGCATCTGATACATGGTAAATGTACAGCAAAGCTTTTTTACAGTTACTTGTTTATCCATATCATTTTATTGCAAGCTTTGTGTGAAGCTTGAACAAGATAAAAATAATCAATAGCAGTAGGGGATACAAAGAAATATGCATAAAGTATTTGACCAAACACTTGCACATGGCTGAGTTATCATGGCATAACAAGTCAACCCCTGTCTTGGGGTGACTGATGTTTGCTCCTTGCCCACTGGCACTGAAATCCATGAGCTGCAGCAGTGTGTCTGCAGTGAGGGGTGGATGTGTGCATGGCACAGCCTGCTGCCAGGCTGACTTGGCTCAGGTGATGAATGGACAATCATTACAATGTGGTGCCTTAATTGCTTTCAATCAGTTATCAAGATCCAGAACATATGGTTTGGTTTTTTGCCATATATAGGTATATTTATGTCCAGAAGTATTTTATTGATATATACATTATCAACATAGTAATTATCCTTATTAATTGTTTGCACTGCCATAACAACAACTGACAGCTCCAACCCCTGACAAGTCACTGGAAAAGCCCTATTAGGGCCTCTGTTTCTAAGGCATTTACTGATTAAAATTACTAAGACTCAACTGTGTTGACCATTGCATATTAACCTTAGTTCTACTAAATTCAGAGAGATCATTCAAAGCATGTAAGGTTAAGTGTATGTTTTAATCTTTTACATGGTTAGAGTCTAAATATTCACTCGTTATAATGCACCAACAGGTTTTAAGGGCAAAACTCAGAGAAGAAAAAAGAGGAGGTCATCTCTCTCCAGATGAAGTTATAGCTTCCTTTAGCTCATCTCTGAAACCAAGGAAAGCCAGATTATTAAGGTTAGTACAAGTCAACATTTGTTATACACAGTCACCACCACCAAGAAACTCAGATCTCATTGTAGCCCCAAATGTGACTTTTAGGTGACTTTTCTTCCTGTTTCTCATTTTCCCCTTCTCAGAACTTCTGCAGGTAAGTTATAAACCTACCTTTCAGTAAGGCACACATATTTTTTTCATATTTTACACGCTTATGTAGTTAAGAAATATAAATGGGAGATTTAATCTTTTATGGTACTTGATGAGAAAACTGCATTGTCAGATAACCATAGAATTCAGACAAAAGTTGTACCAACATTCTGATTGTCCTCTTGTCTGTGAGACTGTGCATATTTCCATACTTCACAAACACTTACATTTCCCTACTCATTATGTACACTAAAACTGCCTGTTTATAACTGCCACAAACACACAAAACTGATTTGGAAAATGCATTTTCTAGTCAATTTTATTTACAAGAGGAAATGTTGATCTTTACCCTGTTTATACAGTGGCTTTTGCTCATTTAAATTCAAATGTATTTGTTAGAGGTGAAGTGAGTTCTCAGTGGCACATGTGCCCCCTGTTCCCTTCTCTCAAGGGTTGTAGAAGCAAAAATATAGCAATAACCTTTGAATTCTATAGGAAAAGAAAATGCCAGCTGATTGTCTTTGAGACTGAAGTCCCTAGATTGATTAAATACTTAATACTGCACAGAACTAGAAAAGCTACACAGACAGACCCATATATATGTGCTGAATGTACACACATGGTGTGTATCAGATCTGACTGGGAAAAGAGCTATTAAGGAAAACAAAATTGTTCCATCTTCTGTGCCCTTCAATCAAGTCCATGGCCTTTTTCTTGCACAGCCAGCCATGGGAATACTCAATTCCAACTGCAGAAAAGGTTCAGCATGTTGTAATTCAGCCTTAAGTTTTTAAAAATACTTAAATGACCTAATTAAAAAAAAAACAAAACCAAAAGCCAACTTCATTCTGAAAGAGTTTTATTTTAAAGTCGAGTTTACTTGCTGATAAAAAATGTTGAGAACCACACTTGGCCTTAGCTACTGCACTCCATTTCTTCATCCATGGAGGATTTCTAGTGCCACCAGTCAGCTAAAACTGATATTCTGCTAGGAATATATAATCGACAAAGTATGTGCTCTGAAAACAATATACCCTTCTCAGTTTGGTAAATATAAGGCTTTTAAAAAAGTTTATGGAAAGGATTTCTCCTTGCCAACAGAAAAAGAAAAGCAAAGTAATCAAGACTTTTTCCTAGTTTCTAATTTTAGCCCTAGGCAGTCTCTTTTTCCTACTTACTTCAGAGAATATTCTCAAATTTACTATTATTTCAGTTAAGATTGGAAATAGGATCTGTACCTGTCAAAATCACCTTTGGTTCTCATTTTAGAAAGCATGGCCAATCCCAGAACTGTGAGAGTACAAGAGCACACTTTCATCCTGCTCTATAGATGTGGTAATGCTTTCTTCTGATTTAGAAATGACTGGCCATGCACATCTGCATCCAAAGGCATCCAGTTGTTGGTGCAGAGGATGTTTTTCCTGAGCCAGTGGCCTGCAAGGCCAGTCTCATGTTTGGTCATCCCTGGGAAATGCCTCTCCAGCCTACTAAACCCACCCCAGAACAGTTCTGCTTCTCTGTCTTCTTTATCTTTCTTCTCACTATTCAATCCTAAATCAATTTGACTTCAAATTAAAATGACAGCCCTTCTCCTTGCTGATTGGCTAAAAATTGATTCTGGATTCCCATCCTGGAACATGACACCTTTACAACTGGGGAAAATGTAACTTTTCCCCTCTTCTTTATTTTTGAAAATACCCAGCCCTTACTTCTCCTATCTCTGTTCCTGATGCTCTGATTTGTGTTGCTCTTCTCTGGATTCTCCCCCTGTATTACATCTTTCTGAAGAGTGTACCCTGTAATGAATTCAATATTCCAGCTGAGACCTCTCCAGCATTCAGCAGAACAGAGCTTTGTGTACAGTGATCCTCAAACACTTCCCAGGAAGAATAAGTTACATTACTAACTCCCTGTGTTCTTGAAAACATTCAGAGCAGTGTCCACTCTCAAGTGTGAAGCCACTGCAGGGCAAACTTTCCCCCAAATCAGTTCTTAAATATGAGGTGTTGTTTCAGACTCCTCTCTCTATCAATAAAACAGAATTTAAATTATCAACAAGCCAGACATTAAATACTAAATAGTATCATGATTAAAACCAATGCTAAAATGACTGCTCTTTAAAAGAGATTTTCCCTCCTTACTGTGCTGTGAAGGAATCTAACCAATATAGGGAAAAAAAAATCTCTGATCCCACAAATGGCCAATAGTGATTGGCCACAAATGGCTTTTGGACATTTGCAGTTCTCTTGTTTAATACAGAGAAGTAGATGGGTACATGACCCTGCATTCAGTATCTACAAAGACAAGAGAACTCAGATCTGATTCCAGATGTATTTTCTGCTTCTTGCTTTTTGTTTACAAACACCATGAAATGAGAAGTGGAAGAGGCAGCTGGGTTATTACAGGCTGCTTAACTTGCTGACTACACAAAGACTAAAATTTGTCCACTGGGCACCCTGCAATTGTCAGGAGGAAGGGAAAGCTGGGCTGTCTTGAGGCAGCACCCAAACTCAGAGTGTGATAACAAATCAGACACCTGTCTGAATTCAGAAGGCAGTTTCTAGAAGACAGACCTGCAGTAATCTGAGGTTCCTGTCGGTGTCTGGCAACTCTTCAGGTAAGTCCTGGTGTTTTACATTGCACTGTTCAGATTCTTTTATATTGCAGGTTCTATTCAGCAGTCTATTTTATATGACCACTTTGCAATAGAGTAGTGAATACTGGTGTTTAATACCATCAATGGGTAATTATTCCCACCTAAGCATTTTGTACTGGAAGAACTCCACTATCACCTAAAACTACCATCTGAATGACCATCAAATGAAGATTTAAAACTTTCAAAATGGTTTGAGCTGGAGTCTAAGTTATGTGACTAAAGTCACATTTTAATTTTTTTCAATTTAAATTTGAAAAAAATTAGGGAACAAATTGTGAAATTTATTGGCCTCCCTAGCAAGTATTTTCAACTGCTGGTGATGAATTGCTAAAGGAGTGCACACAGAGCTGCTTTTCTGCTTGTGGTGGTTAATTCTGTGTCAAAACTGGGAAAAAATATACAGTCTAGTTTCCTTTGCATTTTTAAAGCTTTTGTCTGTTCCAGTCATCTGCTCAAGAAGATGGAAATCCTGCTGCCTTTTACATATAGAGTATGCTGAATACCTATTTTTTGGCACAGGAAGAAAGGGTGAAAATACTTTGACTAAAACACTAACACAGAAAGTAGGACAATCAGTCATTTACCATTTGCTTTAATGAAATACATCCAGCCAAACTATGAAGATATGGTATGTGATAACAGCTGAAAGGAAGGTGTTGATAAGGGCTTGGCCAGCCTTATTTCATGAGCTGATAAAGAGCTGGTTGTTCAAAAGATGAAGCAATGTTGGTGAAAAACCCTTCCATAGGATGCAAGAAATGAGAAAAAAAGGAAAGTACAAGTAGGAAGGAATGCAAAGTATCCATCTTCCTTTTCACTGGAATGCACTGTCATCATGTGTCTTTTCTTTAATGCATCCACATGAGCTAAATGTCTGTCACATTTATAGGGCCAGGACAGGTTTCTTCATATCCTGCCATTTCAATTTTCCTCAGTGCTCCCAGCCCAAGAAGCAGGATTTGAATGTTTCAGAGCTTCTACAAAATGTTGAGCGTTAGGTTTTCTTTTTCCTTTATGAGTCCTGTAGCCTACTGTGCCATCAGCTTTCCCAGCAGGGAATCTCATTTCCACTCTGTCCTATGCATTTTACACGGCGTCAGTGAACTTAAAGCACGATGAATATTGTGGGAAATGAATTTACAAGTGCTGAAAATGAGAAACACAGAAGATCACAAAGACTGTACCATCTGTGCCACTTTGTTGTATTGCACAGAGGGACAACTGCAAATGAAATTCTGTGTAGAATGAAAGCTTGCTAATCCCAAATTGATAGCTTGTTCTTGGCACAACCTTGTTTTCCAAGGAGGCCAGTTTGATCTCTGATTGACCTCATTTTCTTGATCTGGCCTTGGAATAGAGCTTTGACTTTTCAGTGATGTGCCAAAACACGGAATTCTGTTCTGCTGTGCCTGAACTGGGAATGGGCTGGAAGTTGAATGTACATTGCTTTGTTTTGATCTGAAGCACGAAGTTCTGGGACAACCTTTAACAGTGCTTCTGACAGGAAGCTCCACTAAGAAACTGAATTACCAAATAAAACCACCTTAGCACGCTGTGACAAAGTAAACATGACTAGAAATAATTGTCAGCTGCAATACGAACCTGCCAGCCAAGTTCAGCCCATTGCTGCTTACTTCTGCATTCCTGTTTTGTATCTGGGACACAAACCTTACAGGAATCCCAAGGTTTTACTGCTAGGAGAACTTCCTCTGCCCTGCAGCAATCAAGGCAATAAATTCAAACTGCTCCTTCTGAGCTGTTTGCACCTTTGTAATTCCTGTCACCCCACCTGACCAGCATTGCCACACGTGCCTGTGGCCAGAGCCAGCTGGGTTTTATGGCTGTTTTTCTGTGTGGACTCTGAATCATGGCTTCTGTGAGTCAGCCTGTCATACTGGACAGAGTCTGTTTTGAGAGTTTAATACTGAAAGTGGAAGTGGTTTATGTCACTGACACAGCAGTTCTATTGTCTGTTATTCCTTCTGAGTAATCTAATTTATTCATTTATTTTTTAATAAAAGATGTCCCTGCCACATCAGTGCCTTATTCCATTTCTGTCAGGACACTAAGTACAGAACTCATCCAATCTGTCCAAAGAGCTGATGATCTGGGGTGCTTTTACTTTGGTGTAACCTTTTCACCACATATTTGGAATTACTGATAAGACTGTGGTTTCAGGGGAATGTTTATCCATATTGCAATAGATGCACCAACAGCTTAGAAGGTGATTCTGCACTTAGGTGAAAGAAAAACAACTCAGGGTCTGGAATTTTATGGAAACCTTTCTTGAACAGGAACTTATATTTTTCCATTTGGAAAAGTACTTCTCTGATCATGACTTATGTACTGGTTTTATTTCTAATGTTTCAGTCAAAATAATTTCCACATGGTTTCCTGCAGCTATTTCTGCACTGGGTGTTTACTAGCAGATTAGGTGAGAGTTGAAGTAAAAAGCATAAAAAAGTGCTGTGAAACAACACACTCCTATGAATGTTTCCTCTTATATGCACCCCAACAGAACAAGTTGTGCTCGTTCACCAAATTTATCAGAGTGTCTTTTACTGGTGAAACCACCAGAATGTAGAAGTGCACTGGTACATTCACCTCTACAAATCATTCATTGTTCTAAATTTAATTCAGCAGTAGATAAATGGTCAAAGTTGAATTTTTAACAATGCTTTTGTAATTCTGTTTTTGGAGATAGAATAGGGAAATGCCAATTTTATGTATCAAGGCTATTAGCACTGTTTGAGGGTGAATCTCTAATTTTCTACAAAGAGAATAATAATTAAAAAAATCTCATTATGACATAGTTTCTCAGATCTAATATTAAAACCATAAAACTTAAGAACTGTCTGAATTGTTTGCCAGTGTTGCTTGGGTAGTTCTGCAAAACTCAAAAGAGCTACATTAATTTACACCATCCAGAGATGTGGCTCCAGATATACTTTCAAAGTGTATTTCTAACATTTGATCCAAAATAACAGGAAGACTGTTTTGGATTCAATTGGCACACCAGTAATTTTCATCTCACTGCTTTTTCCACCCTGTTTTGGGGATAAGGGATTTGAAGTGGCAGGAAGACATAGGTTATTTGTTGAAGGTAGATTACTATGTAATTTGGCGCACACAAAAAACACCCCTGGTAGTAAAACCTAGCATATTTGTTAAAGCTAAATTCCCCAAATCTCTGTGTAATGAAACAGCAATCTGTGGTTATGAGCTTTTGGAAAAATCTGCTCCTAGACCTATGGCTTATAAGTCAAAGATTGACTTGGGCTAACACCTTCCTCTATCACATGAAGTGCCAGGGGGGATATTTTCAAGAGGAACTTTTCCTCCCTTCCTAACAGCACAACAGTTCCTGGTGACCTCCAGCTCAAGGATATTTTGTGGATACTTCACTCACATCTATTACAATGCAATAAACCTTGTTAGTCAGAGAACTATTTTTAAGACACCTGAATTATGAAAAAGAAAATGTAGCACCTATTTGACCATGTTGCACTGCTGTTCTTTATTCTCTCTGGCTTTCTACAGGGAAAAGGTATTTCTGAGGACAGGAGATAACAGAACAATGACACAGGTCTTGCCTCTCAGGGAATACTTTAAAGGCACACCCATGATGTGCAGAGATATCACATTAGTGATAACTCAAACCTGCCTATGTAGAAAAATACCACTTTGGGCCCTAGAAGCAATCCTTTTGCATCATTGTATTAAAGCAAAACCCTCCAAGCCAGCAATGAACATGCTAGATGCTGATTCTGAACCACCAGCTATGCTCATGGTCTGGTTCTTCCTTGGCTGCTCAGTACCACTGGACATGGCAGCTCCAAGACATCTGTATTTAATTTCATGTCTTTTCCAACAAGAAGTCCTTAATGCAACATAAATGGTTAGACCCAGATATCTGCATTAAAAACATACCTTTTCAGGTTTCAGAAAAACATATTAGCTGCACCAATCTTACCTTTCAGTTTTTTATCTCTTTCTTGTAAACAGTCATGCAGGAGTGGTAACAACATTTTGTTCCCGTAAAGCACCACCCTTGTGAGAATGTCAAATATAAGGAATAACAGCTCAGGCCTCACACATCTGTGTCAGGCAATAAATGTTTTATCTCAGTTTCAACAAGGAGGAGTCAGTAGTTCAGTGATTTACTCAAGGTCACACAGGAAGCCTGACAGTGCTAGGAGTCTCAGCTGTCCTTCTCACTATCTTCCTACCGGATAAGCATTGAGAAATGCAGAGATACAGCATTCAGAAAGAACCAGCTATATAAAAATCCATGAAATAACAGTATCTGGTGAGATAGTTGCCAGCTAGGTGCTCATATATTAGCAGTAAATCTAGTAAATCTTATTTCTTTAAATGAGTTAGTTGAAGGAATTATAATGCAAACATTGATGGCTAGGCAGAGTTTTGAAAGGCTGGTAATGAGCACTGGTGAAAATCTAAGACCTTGTATGGGAACAGAAAGGTCTATTACCCTAGAATTTACATTTAAAATTACATGGCTCTGAAAATGAAGAACTTTTCCATTTTTCAGGAAAACTTTCCTAACTAGGAGTAATGATTTAATTTCCTCTGCATGCAGGAGAATCAAAGGATTTTGTCATTGCGAGTTTCCAAAAAACTGCCAACACACTTTAAAATAATACAGCTTTTCCTTCAAAACGTCATTAAGCTATGACCATAGTAAAAACTAAGATGTGTTGATTTCTCTTTCCGTGATTTTGGAGCTGCAATAAAAACATATGCAATAAACAGCAGATACCAATGCCACAGATGGGTCTGGACAGAAGGAAGAGCCTGTACCTTGGGAATGTTACTTCTCACCCTGGCAGCAGCAGGCCCTGTCACTACTGGATGTGGTGCAGAGCGTGGCTGGCACCACACTTTGCACCGACTCCTTGGGTTACCACTCTCCAGCCCCCTTACCTTGACGGCGTAGTTGTTGAGGGGATCTTTAGCGTAGGAGGCGGGGTAGTAGACGGCGTCGCCGGCCTCGCAGCACGGCTTGTCGCTGGTCAGCCGGAAATCCGACCAGCTGTCCACGCCGAAGCGCAGCTGGTCCTTCTGCCCCGCCATGAACAGGTCCTCACACTTCAGGGCCAGCTTCTTCAGCGAGTCGGCGTGCAGGCCCCGGATCTTCCCCACCACCTCCTCCCTGTTCTCGATGCCCCGGTAAAGTGCTTGTCTCTGCGGCTTCTGCACGCCCCGGCCCGGCCTGGCCTGGCACAGGCGCCGCCCCGTCAGGGACTCCATGCTGGTGGAACACCGCTCCTTAATACTGAGAGTGGTCAGGCTGGAAACACTGTTGGTTGCTGAGGTGGTTGCCCTCAGTTTCTCTGTCGGCCTGTCCAAGGAATCTCCTGACTCGTTGTCCAGGACCTTGAGCTCCAGGCTGACTGAGGAGCAGGCGCTGCTCGCTTCCCAGTTGGTGTCGATGTCGTAGGTGGGGTTGGCCATGATGCACAGGTTGTTCTCCAGAGCCTGCTTCTGGAGATCTCGGGGAGTTGGCTCTGTGTTAGCTCTCAAAATTGTTTTCTTTGGCAGTGGAGGTGGTGTTGGCTGCAAGTTGTTCACTGTCTCCTGGTCTGCCAGTCCTCCAAAGGCGATGGCATCATCCAAAGCTCCCTTGGGTTGCCTCGGCTGTTTTGGAGGAATCATGGCTGCTCTGGACTGCCCTGTGGAATAAGATAATAGTAAGACAAGATTAAAGTACTTCATATGTGCTGCTCCTGTTTGCATTCTGCAAAGAAGTTTAAGGCAAAAAGCCCCCAAAACCGTGACTAGGACCTGGCCCCCCAATATTTCAAAACCCCTAGATACATATATGAAAAGATGAACTAATTAGAAAATAAATTACCAAATCATCATCATATATATCTAGTTACATCAAACCAGTCTTGATTTGACCTTGGCATATATATTGAAATCAGCTTCACTGCTAGCAGTGCTGCCATTTTACATCCAGCAGATCAATGACAAGAACTGCAAGCAAAACCCAAACCTCAGTTTGACACTTTGACCAAGTCCAGTTTCAGCAATTACACCCAGTGTCCTATAATTTCTTCTGCAGTCAGCTGACTGTAATATTATTCCTTACTTTCTATTCAAATGTGCTAAAACTAAGGGTGGATAACAGTCCATAAAACAATTGGGAAATGCACTAGACAGGCTGAAAATCCTATTTCAGAATGGAACCCAGAAACTGCCAGACACAAATAACACAGTTTAGGTACTTTGGTGGTCACATCAGGCAGTCAGGATTGCCCCAGCAGATTCACACAGAGAAATCAAGGAAGTTAAACCAACTTTCACTCAGGTTGACAAACGTGTTGCCATCAAGAGTAGGATGATATTTCAACAGAAAAAGTTTCTACCCTGCAATTAAAACTCTCATGCCCTCCCCCTGACTGTAACTTCTCTAATGCATTTCCATTCCTTACTTGCTATGGGTAGCTTTGTTGGCAATGTTACATTCAGAGATAACCAGACCTGGCTTCACTCAAGAGATTCCAAATGGCAAGTTACACACAAGCTTGGAATTTCTAGTTTCAGACATTTGTGTAAATCCAGGGAAGATAAACTTCCTGTCATGTGTTTTGGATGGCTTTTATCAAGGGCAATTATGTTTCATAAGTGCCAGAGTCCTTGGAAATGCAGAATAAATAAATGGCAATAATATAATAGAGAATAAAAACTAATAAACACACAATGCAAATGACCAACTCACTGCTCTGGGACAATTAAACTGTTGTTACTCATATTAAAATGAGATCTTTCCAATCAACTCCTATTTTCAGAGAAATTATTTCATAAGCTTTCTACTTCTCCTGGGAGGTTCACTGACTATCATGGTAAGGTAGGAAGCCAACTCTTGATGGTTGAACACAGCAGAACTGAAATGGATGCTCTGAATAATTGCAGCTGAGCATCTTTTCTAGTAAGGGAACAGACACTGCAACTGTTTGACTGTTCATAATGTGCTGAATCATAAAATCATTTAGGCAGAATAGACCTTTAAGATCAGAGCCCAACTGTTAACCTAACACTGCCAAGCCCACCAAATCCTTGTTAAGAGAGGACTAAACTGGAATGCTGAACCAGACTAGAGGGATCTAAGATTCAGATCTGAATCACATAACTTCAATCCATAATTAATAATTAATAACTTTACAGTTTGCAAAAAGAAAGAAATATTAGCTTCCTTTGGATGTTAAGATATGTTGTTACAGTTTTTATGAACACTACAGAACCCGAAATCCACGTGGCCAGGATGTACCAAACCCTGCAATGCTGGGTTAAAATGCTGAAATGCACCTCCTAATTTCAGAAGATCAAAGAGGATCATGTATCCACAAACAAAACAGCCTTGCACCCTGCTTTCTTAACTACTGTTCTCTTTTCAGTCATTCCAAGGAGACAACATCTCAAATGAAAGTTCTATCCCTATCTTTTGTTTAAGCTTCAGAGACCCTCAGAAGAGCCTTATGGATTTAATGATAAGCCTGGCTATTCCAATGTTTAAAAAAACAAGTTTTGAGCAGGAAATTCTATCAGTTTTGTACACACCTGATATTCAGGGAAGACTGCAAATCATTGTAAAGGTTGCTGAAAAAAATGTAACTCTTGGAGGGCTCAGGGGCCCTACTGCTCCTTTGTGTTGCAGCAAGTGTTTGCTGTGCTGCAGCATCAAATTGTGGTGCAAGTTGGGGACTACAGCAACTCTGTCATGAAGCTCCATTTGCAGAGGTGAAGTGTGGTATGATTCCAAACCAAAACCAGAACTGATGTCTGCATGCCAGACACACATCCAGATGCCTTTTCCTTAATCCTGAGCGAAGTTAATTTCTACTTGGTATCCAATTCTCTTACTCATGCAATACTCATGTCCTCTTCCCCAACTGCCCACTCTTACAAAATCTGTGACCTATGCACTCCTCTGCAGCAACTCTCTGTGCTAAAGATCACTTGCCTATATTCTCCTCTTGAGCCTCTTCCCCACTCTGCTGAGACAGCCTTCCTGCTGGAGTCTGACAGAGACACTATTCAGGAGGCAGTTTGCTAACCTGCCTTGCCTGTGGGCCTTGCTAACCCAGGGATGCAGAGGGAAACAAGGAAACAGATTAGGGCAAGATGCACATCCTCAGCAGCAGCAGCAGCAGCCCTCTCCAGGAAAGGTAAGATTTACAACAGTGTTACTACTTGATTCTCTTATTTTCTGTCTGCCCTAATGGCTCTGTCCTCCAAATGCCATTCACACAGAGGAGAGTGTTGAGATTGAAACCAGCGTTGCTTTTGCACAGCTACTGGCACTGTGACATCCAAACAGAATTGGAGAAGGTTTTCATAACCAGAAGTTGTTTTTTCAGATGTCTGGAGGGGGTGGCAGGTTCCAGAGAACTGAATGTACCAGTCATTCTGTAGTTACTGTTTCAAGTACTCTCAGATGAGAAAAATGATTTTGTATAACATGCTATGTTACAGTGTAGTTTCTTCCCACAAGAACAAGTTTTCCAGATTGAAATCTAACCATCTGTATTATCCAGTTGAAAAGTTTCCTGTCTGCACTGTTTCTATGCTGAGTTCTGACACTGTACATTTCTTTCATAGCCACTGGGCCAGTCTTGCCAGCTCAGCTTTCCCCAGACGTGGCAGGAAACTACACAGCCCAATTTTTATAAATCCATTGCCTAGCAAGAAAAAGGTTGTCTTAAATGTTGTCCCTATCAAAGGCACAAGGATGTCCTTTTGCACAGAAATACTAGCAGAGGATTAATTTCTTTTTCTTGCCTATCCTTTCCTTCTCCCCTTGCATGCTTAAACTCATCATTTCCTTACCTACTGCACAGACTCTCCAACATTGCAAGTTCACCCTGAGCCACACTCTTGAGAGGCAAAATGAAAAGGAAGAACATGGACAATATTAGGCTACCACTTTGAGAGATCTTTGAAGTGGATTCCAGACTGCTCAATGATAGAAAAAAATTTAACTCTACAGACAGCAGATTTCTAGAGAACTTCAAATAATTCTACAGTTCAATAAGATCTTCCATTATGGAATCTCAATACACTATTTAAATATTAATGCTTAAGTCTTCAGACACCATGCAGAGTCCTGAAACCCTGAAAGACCTCTGAGAAAGGCATTTAAATTTAATTTTTCTGGGTAACTGATTTATCATCAGACTTTGCATTGCAGCCTATTTATGTTAGCTGCTGAAACGATCAAATCTGACATCACTCCTTAATAAACACTTATCCTGACTGATAAAAATAACCTAACCATGAAAAAAACCCACAAATGCATCAAGTACCTTCCAACCACTGCAAAAGCTACCAGCATGCTTCACAGCCCCAATTCCAATAAATGCTGTCCATGAATACCACTATTCTATAAAACTATCCTGTACACAGATTTGCATTAAATCCTGCATTGTTTATATTATTTTTTGTTAATTTAGTAGACAAAAACCTTACAAGAATGATGATATATGTTAGAGAAAGGAAAGCTAACATTTGTTAAGTGCCATTGGTGATGCACCTCCAGTGCCTCAGCAATAATTTGAGACTGAGCACAGGTCTCTTGTGAGATGCAGGTAAGAGAAGCCTCACTTTGTTTGCTTGGTGACTTGTCAGGTCTTGCTGCCCACCCTCCATTACACCATGTCAGACATCACCTGTGCTAATTATGTATTATACACAATACAACAGACTGATGCTATAATCACTGTCTGTCACTGAACTGTCAGTTTTCATCAGCAATGATCTCATTACCTTATTTACAGCCTGACTAAAGCATTGTTTTCTGCCCTGGTCTGACTGACTGAGGCAATGCCCCATGGCAGACACTCTGACTGGTATTTTTTTCCCAATTTTAGCAATCACAAAGCCTAGAAATTCAGCCATTTTCCCATTTCTTTAGGTGTAAAGAGAGAAACAGCTGATAATGAAATAACCTATTCTTTTTTCAATGGCAGAAATACTATCCTGAGTATATTGAGAATGCCTTAATCTGCTTACAGCCAAGCAAATTCAATCAAGTCAATTTCCCCAACAAATTCAGACAAAGAGAGAACAATTTAAAGATTTGTAACGGAAAGGCTTTGTCCTCCTTATCATCAGTTACAGGCCTTACCTGAATTAACTTCTGCAACAATAAAAGAACCCCTTACAAAAGAAACATCCAGGCCCTCCCTTACACCTTTGAACATTTGTTTCTCCATCTCGATTGAAGTGGCAGCCTCTGAATTTTGTTAAACAGCTGATACCAGAGGTCTCCCTCATCACAGTTCTGCTCACCACATGAGCATCCACACCATGATCAAGCCAGACTCTTTCTTTGATAAGCTTAATGGATTTAGATTCTGAATTAGTCCCTATGAAGTGCTTGCCACAATACCAGGCAAAGCTTTTCTTTAGAGCCTGTGAAATTTTTAAAACATTCCTTAACTGTTGGCACCAGGGCCTGACTGTGACCATGGCACTCAAGAACCTCTCTCCTACTCAAGTTTCCTCCTATTTCTACAGCCAGGAACACACCTTATCCTATCATCATAGTGGGATCTCATAAAAGCCCCAACACTTTTATGTTGTACCTGATTCCTGGAGGAGAATCCTCTGTTTTGTAAGGCTTTTCTCTTGGAAGGCCAAACCAAATATACTTGAGGGCAGTACCTGATATAAACTATTACCTGACTGCAGATGAAAATTTACCAAATCTTGCAATTATTTCTGTTCATGACATTTCATGTGACATGTCAGAACTGAAGATTAGACATTTATCAAAGTAGAGACATATTATCTGCTTTTAAATAATAAACACAGAATATGTATCAGGTCAATTTAAAAAGTGAACATTGTGCATTATGCTGCAAATTGAGATGTTCACATGATGTATTTTACAAACTACAAACTGCAGCATGTAGCTGTAATTGCAGCTGAGGCAAGAGTCAAATGTGATGTAACTTTTCACATAATCCTTTCTTCCAGTTTCACATACCAGTATTTGTTAATTCTACAAAAGATAAGATTTTGCTGCCTAGGTGAAGCAAGATGTGAAAACAAGTAGGAATTATTCCCTGTCCCTACCTAGAAATCTCTCTGTTGCCATCTGAATTGGAAAGTGAGGTTGCTTGAATAAAGCAGAAAGCCTTTGAAGGGCAGCCAGGGAGCTCAGTGCCATTTAGGGAAGCACTGTTCCTACCAACAGGCAGCTCTCCCAGCCAGAGGCAGGCAAGCCCCAGAGCTGACTTAACTCTTTCACACCAAAAGGTTCCCTTGGAGACAGCAAAGCTCACAGTGAACTGACAACGAGGAGAAGATTTTGAATAAATTGCTAAGGGGTTGACTTTTTTATGGTTTTAAAAATGAACATTCAGCCTTGGGAACAGCACTAATACAGGCCAGGACTGATGGAAGGGATCTCTTGGGACAGTCAGGAGCAGGTTGTCCAGATCATCTCCAGCTGGGCTGTGAATATCTCCACAGACAGAGATTCCATAACTTCTCTGGGCAAGCTGTTCCAGTGTTTGTTGGTATTTTGCTGCATGGGAGAAACATGGTACAAGTAGTTCTGATGTAGATAGACCTTAACTGCCCGGATTTTGTCTGAAATGTCCCTGTCTTCTAAATACAGCAAATATAGATACAGATATATATCTCACTAAATTGAAAATAATTCACTAGATTTATGAGTAATTCACCATAAAGCCAGAGATTTTAGTTTTCCTCCTTAGGGGAAGAGGTTCTTGGTAGATGTTAGCATCACACTTGGACAGAATATTTTTCCTCCTTATGTGTCATGAACAACACCTAATAAATGTTTTAATAGCAGCATGCACTAATAAGCTTGCCATTAATTTGCACTTAAGCAAAAAAATGCAACACTTTCACTGAATGTCTAAGGAATGTATGCACCTGAGGGTTTAAAGTTTAGACCTTGATCCCTGAAACTTGTGTGGACATGCCAAACCCTGTACTCATGAGCCATCTCAACACAATCAGTTTACTCTTGGCCAAATGCTTAATAAGTTACTGTGTTTACAGGATTGGGATGTTCAAAAAACACGTATTGGGATATCCTGGAATGTAAATAAATGAGAGGTTTTGTTGTTTTAGAAAACCTGGCTGTAGGCATCCCTGAATTCACAGTACTGCAAATCAAAATGCTTCAGAAAATGAGGCTGATAATAGTGATACTGTGCATGGGGAGATGCTGCTTTATCTTGCTCCCTTGTCTTCCAAAGAAGCCCTGCTGCATCCATGGATCTCTTTAATGAGTCAGGAATTCAGTAATCTTTGAGTAGTACCTTCAGGACATTCATATCTCATTGGGAAGGAGCAAAAGTAAATTCTCTGACTAGGGTAAGAACAGTTTCAGCCAATAGAAGATGGGTGCAAATATTTTAGCAGGTATTAATACTCTAAAATAAAAAGCCCTACCTTTTGCTGAAGTTCAGAAATATTAAATTTTACTTATTCCTTCTCAAGAAATTAGGTAGCTTGCTCTGTATTTTAAACCTCTTTGAGAAAAATTCCTCCAAAGAGATAAAACAATGTTTCCTTTAAAAATCATTTGAGATGTTTATCGTTAAGGGCAATTAAAGGACTGTTTTAAATTGCAGGAAAACAAACCTTTGAATTTGTTGAATCTTTATTTTCTTGGTTATGATCTCTGAATGAGACTATATGTCTTTATTTTCTGTAAATCAATATTAAACAGGCATTAAAAGCTACCATCATAAAGATGTATCGAGCTGTTCAGAAGAAAAGGCTCTTCACACCCTGGAAAGGTATCCAAAATCTGACCCAATTCCTGTGTTTTGCTCTGAGAGTCCACTCACCTAAATTGCTGTAGGTAGCACTGCAGGTACCCAAATCAGGAGAATTTGGAGCTTCTTCCTTCTCTTCCTCCGCGGGCGGCGCGCGGGCGGACGAGACCGGGATGACGGAGGCGCTGCCCCCATTGTCCTGCTTCACAAACACGGCCCTGGGGACACGGGGGGACAACTCCTCCAGGGTCGGGTCATCGGGCACTTGACTGAAACAAACACAACAGAGTCACTGCAGAGCCCAGCTGGGCACTGGGGCCTGCTGGCACAGTGCCACCACAGGCACTAGGAATCCTGGGGAAGGGGAACGAACTGGCAAAGAAGTTCTTTCACCCTCCTTTTCTAAGAACAATTATCTACTGTTTTTATTTTCTGTAATGAGAAGAAACAACTTGTGACTGAAATAGCAACATGTTAGTTACTATTATCATGATTATAACTCTCTCTCTATATAATAGTTCATGCCTTTGATATAAAAGGTAGAATAAAATGCTTTACAGCTTGACTGCCGTCAACATCCATACTGATAAATATGCAGGCATGATTCTGGGTAAAGTGTGTGGGACTCGGAACAGCAGCAGAGTTTAAGGTGCTTTTTACCACTGCAAACAATGGTGCCTCAAACAAATACAACAAGCTATAGCAAGGGGGATTAAGTCCCAATAAATGCATAAAAATTCAATGATGCATTTTCATATACTGATAGGATTTTGGGAACTGACACTCTGGGAAACAGACATCTTTTAGGCCAATAATCTCTTTCCCATATAAAATTCTCCATCGTTAAAATCCACCTGCATTAGGCCAACTGCAAAAGGCACTGAAGACATTCCTCTGTGCCTGCTCTTAGCTATGAAGTTTTAATTAAACTGTGATGACTTAAAGCACAGAACTCTGAAAACCGTGCATTCAGTTGGTTTCCATGGATATATTTATTGCAGTATAATTTAAAAATTATGCATTATATGCATGAAAAAAATGTCAAGATTTAATAAAACCCCACAATCATACTGAAAATATAGCAGCAATTATCAATAATATGCCACAAAAACATGTCAGAGCAAAAATATTTCCATACCTTTATGTTCTCTCACTTACAGAAAGAAATACTCATTACAGGCCAAATCTCAGGAGCATACATGCTGTTTGCTAGTTCTCATTACTACAGCCTGATCAAATACAGCAGCAAGAATTTGAACTACTTGTGACTCCCATTAGGGACAGGAGTAACACACTTCCATTAAAAAAAATGATCAGCACATCATGTATTGTAGAGATACTTATTTTTTGTGATAAGGATTTCAAACTTCCACAAAGAGTTAACATAAATGATAGCTCTATGTCTATGGCAAAGGCAAAATCCTGAAAATCCTGGGACACAATCTTGTAGCAATCTCCGAGTACAAAGATTCAAACATGCCAATGCTCTGCATGACAAGACCCAGGACGCTGCAGAGTGCACATGCTGTTTCTGCTCAGACTCATGAATTTTAACTGCAGGCTAACACAAACCAAACTCATTAGAACTTGTTAGTAGAAGAGAAAAAAAATGGCTTAAGTTCAAAAAGATGTAATCTTTAATCAGCGTCACATTTTTTGTTCAATTTTAGTACCATGCATAGGAATGGTGTGAAGAACATTCCATGTGCCATAAATATATCCACATTAAAGAGTTAACCTCGGTAATTTCAGAGTAAAGCAGACATAAAATTAAAGCAGTTACAAGGCTCTCAGGATAATGTAACTAAAGACTTGTAGTTACTGTAAATAATATACATACCTTCCTCAACAGGAATGTTTTCTTTAAGAAGAAATAGTTCTAATAGCTTCACAGTTCTGCCATTGCCACAAACCAGGAATTATCACATCTCAAAGTAACTTTTTAGTATCACTTGGTGAGGTAAGAACATACTCATTCTCCAAACCAGACACATGCAAGCACATACACTAAACCTAAGCTCAGAAGCGTTTTGCCAAAGTAAACCAACAGCTAGAAAGGAAGAAAGAAAAAAAATACCAACTCACCCACTGTACTCACTCACACAATTCCCCATTAAAGGAAACTCTTTCAGGGCCTTCTTGAGTCTTTTAATCATGTCTTGAAACTCTGGCGAGCCATTGATTCCACAGTGTTCTGGTGTGCTACAAGTTGTGCAAGCTGTGAGCAAGAGGGCTGAACTCTGCACAGAGTGATACACCTACTGCACCTTAGTGTTTACCTCCGGGGGCTGGGCCCTGCCAAGGCCCCGGGATCCAGGCAGATCCAGCCCTGCCTTCTTAACTCCTGCACTGCCTCCCTGCCTCCCTGCAGGACACAGGGCACGGCTGCTGCATCACTGCTCTGGAATGACGGCTATGGCCTTACTCAGGGCTACTGCTCCAGGAAAAGCACGTCCAACTCTCAAGAGCAGTTCTAGGAAGTAACACTAACCTATTGTTAAAGAGTAAGAGAGTATCTCAAATCTGTATTAAGTGCCTCAAAAGAATACATTTAAAACCACAGCAATTAGAGGTCAGGTCATGAAATGCGTGGGGAAATGCTTCCCAGTATCTTAATGCTGAGGACAGAGAGATCAAGCTTATGTACACAGTGCAAATGTCAACCCCTTCAGTGGTGCTGGCAGGACACAGGAGGAATAAAAGGGAGAACAATCCTCACACAGGGAGCTACAATAATCAAATCCCCAGCTGCTTCATGAACTAAACAGTTAAAATGTTTTAACTGGTTTAAGTTTTTTCGAGGAAAGAGGAGCAGTTGATAAACGGGCAGTTCTCTCAGATTAGAACAATTAAAGCCTGATTTTGTATAATTTTCTCTTTGCTTCTTGGTAGCAAGTCATACTTGAAGCTATCTCCTTATTTGGGATATTTATAGATATTTTGCCAGGATGGAATCTTTGATGACTTGCATAAGAGCACATATTTAGCATCTACCATAGGGGGTGCAGCCTCCTCTGTCCAAGTCTTTTTCTCTTCCCTTTTTTATTTCAAAAACAAACTTCATGGAAATTAATTATCTTAGAGAACTCTGCTCCTCAGGCACAAGTGGCTGAAGCTAAACAACTATTCAGTTAGTGGAGGAAGCAGCCCTCTGCATGCAGAGAACGTGTCTGTTTTCCTGAGAAGCTGAGATTATGTGAGGCAAAAAAACTTGCCATAAAAATGACTGTCCTTCAGACAACACCCCACTGAATTCAAATACTCGTTATTCACGTGTGCACAGGCTCAAAACTGTTTTAAAAGTGTTATTTTTCTGCAGGGACAAATGGCTGTAACTCTTTCCTTCAGGCTCTCCTCCTCCACGGTTTTTGGAGGGTAGCCAGAAGATGATGTGGTCTACATTGCCCCGGTCTTTTGGGAACAGTAGGATCCAGAAAGCTGCCTGTGTAGAGTGTTAATTTTGGTGAGGACACTGGAATCACAGTTCTTGTGTGACCTGTGCTCTCCTCTATTCAGAGCACGCCTGCTCAATTAGAGTGATTAATAAACAGCAATGAATATGAGGGAGATAAAGTGGAAGGCTTATAAGAAGTGATTGTGAGAGTGTATTCCTGAATTAGGGTCAGATCCAGAGGTCAAGGTGAGGGAACACGGTTCTGTACAAGACAGCACATAAATCCCAGTGGCAGGAATTAGTGACAGAAACAGAGAAAAGATGATGTGGCCTTGGAGCCAGCTCAGACTCTGATCTCCCCCCGATCAATGGCAGCTGTGCAGTTGGAGATGACAAGGAAGAGGACTTCCTTTTACACACACAAAAAACCAACTGTGTCATTTGTAGCTATATTAGTTTCAAAAAGAATGCTTTGAGATGCCCCCAGGCCCTGCACTTTTAAGTTAATAAAGCCAATATAAAGCCTAAACTGACTGAATAATGCCTGAGGAAAAATGCAGAGGTTAATGGCTGGAGGGAGGTCAGAGGCCACCCTACCCAGGAACTTCTCAAAACACAGACCACTTTATTCCTGCAAAACACTGAGCAGAGACAACCAGTGCCCAGGTTTCAGTCAGAGGGCACTGGGGATACAGAAAACATTCCAGTGGCTCCTGCAGTTCAGTCCCTCCTCACCAGCACGAATAGTCACTGAAGAGGAAAGTGAAACAAACTTCCCAAGTGACAACCTGAAACAACTAAGCCATGAAGTTCATTCTTAATTCTGATTTTTGAGAAGCTGGCTTAGTCCTGAAGCTTGAGAATTTTTTTTTAGATCTTGTATAATGCGATGTTTGCATGGATAAAGGGAGTACACTTGATAATCCAGTAAAGACATCCTGCTAAGCTCTTTAGTGTCACTGAAACTTAATGGCAATGAGTTTCACAGATTAACTGAGCATTATAAAGAAGATATTTTTCTTTATCCATTTTAGGTTCTCAGTCTTTCCATTCTACAGGCGGTATTAGAGGAGTTAAGAACAATAAGAAATTATTTACCATTTCTTAATCTAAATTTATAAAATAATAAATGGTAAAGTCCCTTCTACTTGGATCTTTAACAGCCCTTGACGTTTACAAGTTCTCACATAAAATGTTATCAAACTTATTGCTTAATGCACATGCAGAATTTCCAATTCTGTTAGAATTGGAAAATGTTCTAGAGAAAAACCTCACAAGTTTTTAATTGATGAAATGGTAGAAGATAGCTACTTAATACTTTTCAAAGCACTGCTAAGCACTGCTGAGTAAGGTAGATAAAGCCTGCCGATACCTAGATAAGGAAAGCCCCAACATGGATTTGTCAGGATGAGCTGATCCACCTTGTATTTTCAGGGAGAATTTCCCCCATTTCAGTAGATTTGCTCAAGCAAGGAATTTCTTTTCACCTATTAACATCCATGAACTCTCATCAATTTACTTGGGCTGCACCTAAAAGGTTCTGGGTTCATGTGAGAACTTAATCCTAAGAGTTATACCAGAAGCCCTCCAAACTGGGAAGGACTGTTTTAAACAGAGCCCTACTGTGATTTCACAGATTTTGCTATCTTCCCAAGCAGTTTCTGAAGCAGCTGTGGAATCTGCAGGACTGGATCAGTCACAATGTGAAAGTGGAATGTGGCAGTGGTGGTTATTCCTGCCTGTCTCTGGATGAAATCCTGATCTTAACGTATGACTACATTTTTGAGGAACAGTGATTCCCATTGTTCCTACTGAGCAACCTGTCACAACTCATATTCCTCTATACAGGGCTCAGATCTATCTGTTATAAGCTCAAATCCTTTTGCAAAAATTAACACAATCTTAGGAATTACATTGGTGATCACAAATTTAGCTATGAAGAAATGCTTCCTTATCTGAACCAGAACAAAATAAATACACAGACCTTACTACCTGAAGGAAGTATTTCAGGAAAAACAGAGTTTTATCTTCCCTTCATTCAAGACTGGCTCAAAGATCCCATAAAGGAAAGTTATGGCTGACTTGCAGCTGTGCAAGGAAACTCTTGAGTTTAACCTGTAACTGAAATGGAGATGGCTGTGCCCAGATCAGATTAGTTCAGCTCTGATGTGCTTTATGAAGACAGCCAAGGAAGCAGCAGGACTCTGGGCTGCACTTTGCTTTAGGAAATGTCTCAATTGAACAAGTTGCTGCTGGGTATGAGCAGTAGGAACACTCTGATCCATAAGATAACAAAGCTTTTGAAGGATCTTTTTATTCAACTTGTGATGAATGGATTGCATGCTGTGGTGTACCACCTTCATCAATTACAGTGACTCAGGCCAGAAATATCATGTTATCTTTTGGTCAGTTTTAGGTTTTGCACCTGAGAACAACTGCTGCTTCATGAACTAAAGGTGTTTTCATTCTAATTAATGATAAAACTGACATGGCTGCTGATTTTTAGCAAAAATTAATCTATCTACAAATTTTTGGTAAATTTAATATATTATTATTATTTGCTAGTTTCTTTTGAACCAGCATATGTGCATCCTGCCATCAAACAGAAACAATCACACGGAGAAACCAAAACCAAGTTTCTTTGCATAACAGAGATAATTTTCAGCTTTCAGAAAAACTGATTATTTTGCAAGTGCTGTTCAAAGGGAAAACTGACCTTTCTAGTGATAAGTTGAAATACCTTCAGCTGTTTTGTGGTTGTGTTGGCAATCTTTAGCAGCTTTTTAATCCATTGCAAAGTAAGGAAATGCTGTATCTTCATTTAATTTGCTTTTGAGACCCCCCAGTAATCAGACATTTTTAAAGCTTATCTTGTTTTCCAGGTCATCAGTTTGTTTTTTCAGAGAGCTTGCTGTTCTTGGCATTCTGAGTTAGGGAAGTGTCCTGTTCACTGATTGCTATCTTCAGGTCATCCATTCTCCTCTAAGCCTCTGCAGGCTTAACTGAACATTCTAAACATCTTTTTCATGCACATATTTTAGCCTGAATTACAGCTAACCTTGTACTAATACCTGGAGGGTTAGCACAAAGCAAGCATAGCTTCTCATGGGTTATGCCTCCTGCTTGGGCAAAAATGGCACTTAGAAATCCTGATTCTCACTCACCAGGATACTAAAAACAAAAGGCAAACCCCTTAGACAACAATAAAACCCTTCAATTTTGTGGCATTATAAGGTTTCACTTGGTCTCATTAACAATATCAAAAAGTATTAAAAATCCCTAAATAACTCAAGGCACCAGGAATATAAGAACTGAAGCATAAAGCTACCCACTGCCCAGTGTTCCCACAACTCAGCACTTCAGTGTATTTTCTTTGAAATTTGTAGAAACCAGGGAACAATATTGTCAGAAAGAAGAAATTCCAATTCTAACATTTAGGAAATTCCAGTTTTCACTGGGGAGAATTCTGAGATATGGTTTTAACCAACATCATAGTGACTTGAAGAAAACTAAAGAGTAAACATGCTTTTTGGAATAAATGAATGAGAGATCAGTGACCCATTGCCTTCACAAGGAAGGGCAGAAGGAATCCCAGGAGAACAGGACACATTCCAACAGCACCATCTCCAGGGCAGTGCAAGAAGCCCTGACAGGCTGGTGCTGCCCTCTCCCCACCCAGAGCAGCAGCTGCTCCTCCCTGCCCCATCCCAGCACTGCAAAGTTCCTTCTCACTGGGATCTCTGCCCTGGTCACCAGAGCACAGGACTGTCCTGCCAGCACAGGAGGGGGCACCAAGAGGTGGGAGCCGGGGAATCTCCAGATGGAACTGTAACCAAAATCAACCTCACTTTCTCCAGCTTCCTCCAGAGACAGGAGAAAAATCAGTTTCCTGTAAAGGAGGTTGAGAGCAGAAACTCCTGCAATCCTTTAACTTGCCCTCCAAAGGTAGCTACTTCTCACCAATTCATTTAGGATATATCTAGAGACTGCACTCCTATCAAGGGTTATTCTAGCACTTTTCCTGTGTAGACAATGGAGAAGGAAAACCAAGTTATTTTACTTTAGTGCCAGTCAGTTTATGGTAAGCTCTAACTATGCTCACAAAGAGATTTCTAGTAGGTTAAAACTGTTCTTGGCTAAAAAACACTGCAGTTTTCTTGTACAGAATATGGAAAAAGAAAACCAAAAAACACTGCCATGGTACGTTTTCTGGGGCTCACACTTCACTAAATTTTTGATTTCCTCCCATCAGGTTTTTGTTATGATGAAATAAATAATTCAAGTTTGAGGCTACTTTGGAATGGGTTTGTGTAATAGCATTGGAAGACAAATTCTAACACATCCACAGCTGTGGTTCAGCACTCAGGGAATTTTACTCTTTCCACAGGACTGACTGTAACTGATGTGACCAGCTCTTACTGGATCCAATACTGTCAGGAGACAAAGCACAGTAAAGGCCTTGCAAGACAGAGATAACATTATTTTGTAGGTACCCTAATTCTGTTATTTCTGTTATTCTGTTATTATTTTTTACAAGGTTTATTTTGGGAGTGCTGCAGTGATGTTGCAGTGTGGTTAATTAGCACCTGTTGAATTCTTGGGCATGTGAGGTGAAGTTAGCACAGCATCTTTCCTGAGTCACAGATCTTTGCATTTCTATTGTACTTCTCAGTAGTTGCCTTCTGTTTCTGCTGAGAAATTCTGAAGTTTCCCATAATACAGAAATATTTCTTAAAGCAGAAATTCAAGAGAATGGATCCAATCCAATGGAACGTGGCTATTGTGACATATTAGTGAGCCTGCAAGACAAACTCAGGTATTGCTTCTAGTAAATGTTTTACATATTTTCTGCTATATCTAACATAACAGAAAGATTTAAAAATATACTCTACGTTACCTAAAATAAATATACTTTGAAAAAATTGCATTAATGTAATAAAACTCCTTAGTGTCTCCCTTTTCAGCAGCGTATACAGGACAGTTCACAACCGAGTAAGTGACTAAAACAGCAGAGTGGTACCTGGGGATTTTCTTGGGAGCCTGAGGTGGTGAGGAATGGCTGGCTGTGTTCTGTTCCGGGCTCTCTGGAGGCTTTTCCTGCGTTTCTCCCTTGTCTTTGGCCAGTGCCTCTGCAATGGCAGACTCCAGCCCACCCTTGTGTGGGAGCTCAGCCCTCGGCTCCGCCTGTGCTGGCTCACACCTGTACATGAAAACGATCGACGGCTTCTCGCTGGACTCCGACTTGGCCTCGCTGAACCAGTGGTGCCGCTGCACTGGAGGAGGGGGGAGCATGTGGATAACAGTCCCATCCAGACCCACCAACTTCCCTTTCTCCCTGTCTTTCTCTCTCTCTTCCTCATCGTCAGCTTTCCTGCGGCGGAAGAAGCTCTTGAAGGATATCCAGCGTTTGGGTTTGGCGTCGGGACGCCGCCCCTCCGAGTGCAGGATGGACTCCGCCTCCGTCGACCTGGTGGGGCTGTTGGGTTTGGCCCAGTTGCTGAAATGCCTTTGCAGCAAGTTACTGGCATGGTAGGGAGAGGAGGTGGAGCGTGGAGGGGGGAATGGTGGTGCCTGCTCTGCCTGGGGACTCGTGGCACTCGGGGTGGCTCGTGCTGGCTTTGGAGACGGAGTGGCAGCTGGCTGTGAAAGTGGATCTTTCTGCATTTTAATGGCAGTGTTCTCCACCTTGGAGGACTCCACTTCAGGCTGTGATGTAAACAGAGATTTGGGTCGTACCAGGGTGTTTTTAGTAGCATCTCCCTCAGGGGGTAAGGAATACAGCTCTTCTACACTACAGGACTTGGGAGCAGACTGAGGCGTTTCTGGAGGAGACTGTGGGGGCTGGATAGAAGCCACAATCTGTGAGAGCACCGTGCTTGCGTTCTCTCTGCCACCACTGCCGCCAACAGAGCCATCCGGGGTTACGTCTGTTTTTGCTGCAGGCTCCTGCATTGCCTTTGGAACTCTGGTTGGGGAGCCGTGGTCAGCACTGTGACTTCTCTGTGGGGATATCTGGCTTTTGCTGAGGCAGCTGTTGAACTCTTGGACCTTTTGAGCCACAGAGCCCAGCCTGCACTCAGAGCTATTGGCCACCCCCTTTGCCTGGGGCAACTCAGTGGGCTTGCTGCCTATGGCTTCGGTCACTTTGCTTTCAGTTTCTATTTCTTCATAGGTATGGCTTATCACACTTGTAGTTTTATCTTTGATGGAGAGCTCCCCACTGGTCCCTAGAAAACTTTTATAGATTGCCAGGTTATCATAGGCATTTGGGTTGATGACAATAGGAACTTTAATAGCATTCTTGGAACTCTTAGCGTAAGTGGGCTCGTCATGAATGATGATAGGAAAAGGTGGCATGCCAGCATTGTTGTAACTGTTGAATTTTATCTCAGACAAATTAGGAGACTTAACTGGGATAGTTTTCGAAGAAATGTTTGTAGCTGTAGGTGAAGTAGGAGCTGACTTGTGGCTTGTCTTCCTGGGCGGAATGGAAGGTCCTGAGCTGTTTCCAATCAGTTCCACCTTAGGTATCTTCTGTCTTGGACTGGTGCTGGAAGTCCACACTTCTTGGTATCTGATTGCGCTGGATTTTTTCTGAGTAGCGCGTACGTGCACAGGTGATGCTGCAGAGGATGCAATAGGTGTGCCTGGGGTTACTGGTGAGCTTGGGTTAGATGACGCCTTTTTGGTTTCTGAGGTTTCAGTCTGATTCTCTTTACATTCACTGCTCATGGCAGCTGATACATCCACTACGGTGTATGGCTTGCACACTGGTTGTTCCATATTCACCACCCTGTAAGGTTTAGCCTGCTCCTCCACGGGCACCAAATTAATAGTTACGGCTTGACCAGCAACATCTGAAGAACTTTTATTCTCCTGTGTATCAGTCTGCACTGCAATTTTGCCATCCTTCTCCTCCAGGCGAAGTGCAAGGACTGCCTTGTGAGTTTCCAGACTTTTCAGAGCAGTTCTGGGTGCTTTTGGCACGTCCTTCACTTGCTGATTGTCACAAAGACTTTCATATTCTCGTTCAATCACTTTGAGGTCCTGAGGAGTGCTAGGAGATAACCCTCCATTACAGAGCTTCTGGGAAGAACTGCTAGTTGTCCCAGAACGAGACTCTTCTGTCAAAGAAGAATCAGGAGATGTAGAATCAGAAGATACCATGCTCTGCATGCTCTCTTGCCCATAAAGAATCACAGTCTCTTCCCCGTAACCATTTAAAATTTCATCATAACTGTCGTCATAATCCACTGCACAGATCCGCTGGAGAGACTTGTTCCGAAGGGGCACAGTATTCCATTTTTTGTCAACACAGAATGGAACAGGAGACAGGGTGTTAGCTCTGAAATTGGCAAAGCGAGGTTGGCCCCTCATGCGGATTTCCATTGCTAACAACTCTTCATCACTTTCATCCCAGCTCTCATGCTCTTCCTGCATGCTGCCAAAAAACGTGTCATCCTCACTCTCATCTCCACTAGAGAACTCTGGATAACAGAAACGTCCACCTTCATTACTTATGACTTCAGTGCTTCCACTCAGAATAACGTGCTTACTCTGCGAATCCTTCATTCCACCCACCATGCAGCTCGGAGGGATCTTCCTTTCTAAGGATCTTTTGTAGCAATTATTTATCCTTCCCAAGAAGGTTTCTCTTGCGTTAGTTTCATTTCCGGTGAGCTGAGGTGTGGTATCCAAACCCGCAATCTCCTTCAAAACTTCTGTCAGCCCGTTATTATTATTTGGTATCTTCCCCACGCCCTCGCTGTTGCCGTACGGCCTGGGAACATGGCTGTAACCTTCGATCTCCTCCTCATTATTATTGTTCAGTGGTTTTTTGTTCAGGACCGCCTTGTTGCGGTTCCACCCCGCGGGCAGGGCCTTGTTCTCACACTGCTCCAGCGTGGTGAGCTCCCCACACAGCCCCTGCCCGTCTGCCACCATCATGGTGGGTTTCACAGCTATCGTGGGCTTCTTGGCCACGGGCGGCCGGAAGCTGCCGGCGTTCCTCCCGCGCTGGCCGCTGCTTTGGTTTGCATTGGCTTTCAGGTTTCCATGCTGGAGGGGCTTTTTTTCTGATGCGGGGGGTAACTGGTGCAAGCTCTTGGGCTTGAAGCAGTTCTTACATTCACCGGGCTTCCAGACGTGCTCAGTGAACGTGTTGCAAGCAGACATTTTCCCAGAGCTCCGTGCCTGATGCCGTGCTGCTCAGTGCATGGCAGGAGTCCCATCCATGTGCTTCCACTCTGCTCACGTAGTACGGACACTTCCCTGGGCTGTGATCATGCTGCAAGGACACGACACAGAAAGAGGATGAGAATGGGGAAAAATCTGCTTGTTCATTATATTTTCCACACTAGGGGCAATGTGGAAGGAGCAAGTAGCCTTTTGCTGACGTCTTCATTTACAAAACCATAAAACTGAAATGCAAAACCAAATTGCAACTATCATTCTTCTCATACATAAAGAATTAAAACTTTGGCAGCTAAGCCCCATGTTACTTAAAGCAGAGAGAGGGAGAAATGGCAATGACTGAAAATTTAGAGTAATTCTCTTGACTAGTTCAGGACCATTGACCTTTAATTTTGTCCAATAAAACAAATGCAGGAAGAGGATATAAACCCAAAGATTACCACACATTATGCTTTCACCATAACTACTCAAACATGAGATAGAAAAGCAAGAGTATGTTTACTCTCCTAAATGCAATTGAGATAATTTGTTTTAGCTTTGAATGGGAACAAGCTCAGCTTAAGTGAGAAAATATGTTCAAGCAATCCCAAACTCTGCCATTTTAGCACTTTTTTCATCAGAGTCAAATGATAACTGGAGAGGTATTTTGGCTGAACAGATAGGCTGTTCTGATGTCCTGGAAAAGTCAAATTAAAATATAGTGGAAATCTTTCTAGAAAGTCACTGCTTTTTCTCCTTTTGCTTACCACAATGGCAATAAACCATTCTGATATCCTCAAAACAAAGCTAAGGATTTCTAGTCCCTGATTTGTTTCACATGTAGCTTTTCTACCTAACCCCTCCAGAAATAACAACTGAGGAAGAAGTGAAAATCTCTTTCAAAGTGAATCTTTTTATTTCCTGAAATGATCAGCCTTAAGTAAAAATCAAACACGAATCTGCTGTGCTTTACAGTCACCAGAGTATCCAGGATTTGAGAGTTTCATGAATTAATGCCTGAAGATTTTAAGCCTTCTGAGCCAAATCTGCAGGTCTGTTCTCTTTGTCGCTGTTGCATAACTCAAATTATTGGAGACATTTCACTGAAGTGAAAGGATCTCTATGTCCACTGATACTTCTGTAAAATAAACACAGGCACTGGAAATGAATAATGTTCTATTCTTACGGGCCTTGGGATGCAAATATCTTCACTGCTCACCCAGGTACACTGGGAGGGCACTGCTGATCCCTGCAGGTACAGCTGCAGCTCCCCACAGCGCCCATGGTGGGAGCTCAGCAGCAGGGAGGTGTGCTGGAATTCTCCATGGGCACCACTGGCTTTCATCAGCGTGGCAAACAACAGGATCATTAGGAGAGCTGACACCAGGAGGGGTTTGTCAGTCTCCTCACGTCCAGCTCTGTGTTTTGGCAAGGGCTGTCCTGTGCTGGCAAACCAACAGAGCAATCCTGATCCAACAGCAGATGGGGCTGAAGTCTAACTCTATTAGTGCCTGCAGACACAGCCGTGCTACCAGGGCTATCACATTTCATATGCTGACTAAATATGTTTCCAGACAAAGCTTTTTGCCAAAAAGCCACTGCCAAAAGCTTTCTCTGTATGACCTAAGAGATAGAAAGTCTGCCAGGCTGAGATCTGCCCAAACTTTCAGACTTTATTTTACATATACAGAGTAAAATGCCTTTGTATCGTTCTTGATATCTCTCAAGATTTGTTGCTTCAACACTTTGCAAGGCCATATATTGCATGCAGAAAAATTACATTAAGAAATAGTTCTCCTAAAACCAGAGAGAGAGCGTGTACAAGAATTTTATACTCTGGTTACCTCCCTCTTTTCATGTGTTCAACAAACAAAAGGAGTTAAGTTACACTAATGGGAATCTAAACTAAATTCTTTCTTGGAAAATATATTTTTCCATCACATAAAAGCTTTGAACAATCGGTTTAAACAAAAGGCTTAGTGGTTGTGTGTGGGTTTTAAGATTTACCTGTGTGATCTTATTTCTGTGAAATTGCATAAGCTGCACTTGCTCTAGAATCCCATCACAAGGCAGGCAGCTTTATGGTGTCCCAGGCTAAGCATTTCCTGCTGGGAACAGGGAGCACTGAGGAAGTTCTGCAGTGCCCACCTGCCTGTGGCTACATCCTGACGTGCCACCACTGCCTGTGTCACAACACACTGGTCACTCTCCTTTGCTCTGACACTTCCTCTAAGCCAGAGGAGGGTTACACTCAACCTGAGAATGGGAACTACAGGAAACTGAAGCAGAACCACTGTTCTCCAGGGGGAGTAACAACTACAGCTCTGTGCTTTATCCCAGAACAGCCCCCCATGTGCCAGCAGTGCTGCCTGCAGCAGTTTACCTTAATCACACACCTGGTGATTGTGGAAATGCAGATATGGACACAGAAAATATATAAGCCATGTGTAGATATTTCAGCTCTTTTGGTCCCCAGCAGCCAACAGAACTGGTTTGAACACAGCCTTGACCCCCAGGATGACTTGTGACAGTCTGGAACAGAAGAGCCACTGACTGCCCGGGTCTGTGAACCCCAGCTGGGTTTGCAACTGGCTCGGGCACAGCAGGACAAGCAGTTCCTGTCGCAGGCCCTGACACTGCCTGCAGCTGCACCACAGAGGAAACAGCCACCTTCCAACTAGAGGAAATGGATCTTAAGAAAACAACCAAAACAATCCCAACACTGTGCTACTTTTGTACTTTGAAATCAGAAGCACTCCTACGCTATTTCAAATTAAATCCACAGTGACCTTTATATGTCGAAGCAAGCATTTGCATTCCAAAAAAAATTGTCAGTTTCTTCCTTGCTGAACAACTAAAAGCAATCTTTCTGCTGCTGTCCTCTCCTCTAAAAAGAATTACTTTTTCAACCACAGATTCTCTATTATGTGTGGTAATTATGGTGAGAGTGATTAGGAGTGATAAGAGAAATGAAATCTTTCAGCGGGCTGTTGTTCCCGTGGCTGTCACCAGCAGCTGCAGCTTGGCAGGGGGCAGCAGAGGCCATCGAAGGGCCTGAAAATGCACACAAATACAGGGAAAAAATCACCCTGACTTTGTTCATTGCTGGATTCCCACACAATCTCCAAAACGAAGCAAGGCAACGAGAGATCCAGGCAGTCACACCTCAGATCTCCCCAAGTGCAAGTGACCGGGTGTCTTTTCTTCCCTAACCTCCCTGCTTCCACTGGCACTCCATGTACCTGCTAAGGAACAGGAAAGTGAACCCTGCTGAGCTCCTGGCTTTCTGAAATGAGTAGTTCAGATGACAAAACCTATTTGAAGACGCTCAATCCACGCAAAATCAAGGAAATGACAAGATGTTACTTACAAAACAGCATCAGACTTGTAAAGTATTAATAGCAACAGTCTGCGTAACATCAACAGTCTGCATTTCATCCCTGTATCTCAAAGCCTTTTATGTAAGTTGATAAACAGAACTATTCACAATTTATACGGGGAACCACTGCAGCGCAGTGACGTTAAGGAACTAAAATTCACCCAGTGAGTCAGTGTCAGGAGCAAGTACAGACAGACAACTTCTGCTCCCCACAGCAGATCGTGAGACTTCATTCACTAAAGGGTTGAGTCAGCACAGATAATTTATCAGCATTAAAGTCCAAATCATTCTTTGTGTACATGAGACTAATGCTCCTCATTCCAGCAGGTACACAGCTGTGCACAGGAGGGCTCAGCCTGGCCCTGTTGAGTTGGTATCAAGCAGTCAGGAAGGCAAGAGCATATTTCAGTGCTGAGGTCAGAGGAAGAAGATGACAGATTTGGAGTTGCAGTGCAAAGATGAAGCAGGGATCAGCTGAGATACCCTCGTGTCAGGAAGCTTGCACAGCAATGCAGAAATGTCTCTGTGGCTCTTTTATTTGTTGAATCATCTTTGCTGAGTGCATGAAGATAGTCATAAAACATGCATTTCAGGCATTTTGCCTTTCTTCTAGGTAATTTCAGGCTGGCAGGTCTCCTTTGGACGCATGCTGGCTGAATCACAATGAAGGCCTTCTCCAGTAATACTTTATACTAAAATAATCCAATTAAAAAGAACTTAATTGGTGTGCAACATTCCCTACAATTTCAACATTTTAAAAATGAATAGTCTCGGTAAGTACCAGATGGTGACACGCACTAATTAATCAGGCCTGCTCAATGAACGAGCAGATGAAAATGAATGCACCTATTAGACATGTGCTTGCCATGCTGTGTGCTGCAAAACTCTCCCCCCACTGAAAGGCTGGGATTCTCCTGAGCTGGTGACCAGCACCCTCTGGTCTCCTCTGGGATCACCACAGCCTGGCACAGGTTTCCTTTGCTTCGTCCTACAGGGAAAATCCATTTCCCTTCAGTGCTGCTGCTCCTCACAGAGGGGCTGCAATTCCTCTGCTGCAGGATAAACTGCATTGATCAGCCAGTCCAGTCAGGGCTGCTGCACAACCACAAACCTCTCACCACTGCCAGGCCTGTCCTCAGACTGAAAAAATCAGCACTGGGAATTCAACCTGGGCTTCCTATGTGGGAGTGCCCAAAGGCCACAAAACCACCACGGCTTTGTGGTTTGTCTGAACCACTTACAGGCGTCTGGACAGTCACTGATCATCATGAACCATGCTGCAAGTCTCACGTAGCAGGGAAAAAGTGATGGTTGTTCTTTGCCAGGATTTGATTTCTGTTTCTTTTAAATTTTAATGTAATCATAAACATTTTAAGAGACTGAAGAAGTGAAACTCATGCAGGTCCTGCCTGGGTGGCAGTGGGCTGTGGAAATGCTCCCAGGGAGTGTCAAGCACTCACTTCACTCAGGGTATGCCAGGAAAACCCCTGGAGCTAAAGAATGGCAGGAAGCACTATGGACTGGCACAAGTTTATTCCCAAAGTGAAGGATATTTGCTAAATATCAGCTCACTGCAGTACCAAGGCAGAGCTCTGGCTCTGGCAGAGAGCACAGATGGACATTTCCATAAATGCTGGGCATTACCACTTTTGTTAAAAAGGAAGTTTTATCTTGCTGCAGATAGAGTTTTTTTTCCTGTTTTAATGTCTCACACTGTATTTTCTCTCCTTTAAAAAAGAGTTCAAATGACATAAATAGTTCATAATACTAAGTAAGTGAAGGAAAACCTAAATATGGGAGTTTTTTCCCTCCCTAAAACTTGCAAGGATAAAACATAACAGAACTAACCAACGAACTGGAGCAAAAACCTGCCCAGGGCTAGACAATCTGTGATGTTTCAGAAGAAAACAAGCATTTCTTTGCAATTTACCTAACCCAAAGAGATAATGGCACAGAGCAAGGAAAAGGCAAGGAATATCCTCGGGATCTGCCCAGGTAGTCTGAACAGATTCTGCATCATCACCCTGGGAACACACAGAGCTGAAATAAGGCCAAATTCTGCCCTTTGGTGCTGAGGTCCCACAGGCCAGACAAGGCAGGTATTTGAACAGGAATTCTTATGAGCCTCAAAAATAAGAATTCTTGACATTCTTAACTGAAGATTTTTTTCCTTTTGGAAAAAGAAATCATCATTTAGCATGAACAAAATTTTAAATTTATTTGGTCCATTTAGTAATATATTAATTCTTATAATGCTGATCACTCAGACAAGGCTGCACAGTATATTCTTTAGGAATACTTTCTTATTTACATGGAAAATTGATTTTTATTTTCTACATTTAAGAAAGTGAGGTAAGCCAAACTATAAATTCCTTGCTGTAGCAAACAGATTTGTAGAAAATTTTTAAAGCCTAATAAAAGGCTCACATAGTATGCACCTGTATGCAAAAAAAGCTGATAGGCCAAAAAACGCTTATAGTACATTGTAATTAAAAAACAGTTACCTTCTAATTGTGATAGGGTAAATTATAAGACCTGTATTGTCTCACCCTTCACATAAGACTAAAAATAAAAGTTTTTAAAACACCTCTCAATTACCCCATCTCTAAGTCAAAAAAAGCATAATCCAACAGTTTGCTTTCTGAAAATGGCTGTACAACATTCTAGGATCTAGCAGCAAATTATGGGTCAGCATATCAGCTGACAGGAAAAAAAGCACAGTCATTATAATTTCAAAAGATTATCCTCAATTCCAGTGCATTTCAGTTTCTCCCAACTCTATTTAAGAAAACTGTGAGAATGAAGCCCTTTACAGCATATTAAAACTGCACCTGTAAGACTGTATCTTGACCAATCTAATTATCTTTGATTTACCCTTCCTGGGCTCACTTGAAATTCTGCCCTTTGATCTTTTTTCCTTTTGTTTAAGCACATGTAAAACACTCGTGGAGAAGAATGAACTTTACCAAACCTCTCCAGAATGTGCTCACAACAAACAAAAAAGCAATACCTGAGAACCATTATAGTGCTTTTGTAGTCAGAAACGCGGGAAGAGTTGTGGTTATCTTTCTGCTGAGCACAGCTTGAGAAGGAAAACAGGGTGGATCATCACTGGATTGTGGAGCACAGAAATTCTGCAACTTCTGTTTGCTTAAACCTCTCTCCCTTGCACTCCTGCAGGTCTTGGCTCCAAAGATCTGAGAGCTGAACACCTGATGCAGCAAACCCCACAAGTGCCAACCCCCAAAGTCCCCCATTAAAAACCCCATTTCAGTTTAGCAAATCACTTGTGGATAGCAAAATCCCAAAGAGCATTGGAAAGGATGGGGAAGGACTGACTAAAAGGTAACCAGGCACAGGGAGGTGCCAGGGCAGGTAACTGAGGGAGGGGAGGCAGAGGGTGGCTCACAGCCAGGGTAAGATCAGCTACAAGACTGAGGCTACAGCCCAGTGGACACCCTCCAGTGGTCTCAGTCCCCCCTGGGAGCCTTAGGAGTCATTAAATAAAGACTCGGCAGGATTAAGTTTAAAAATAAACTACTATGAGCCATTATAAAAAAAATGAGGTATTAAAAATAACTGATAAATTACAAGCAACAGCACAGCAGGGCTGGACTGTGTAGAGCCAAGAATTGAGGAGAAATTCAGGAACCAGGTGGCTGAACTATGCCAAATTACAGTCCCTTATCAGCACCAGGCATCAGTACAGCACAGGGTGAAGGGACGTGCTCTGTATCATGACTTCTGGAAAGGAAACCTGCTCTTCCTACCAAACAATGAACCAATAGGCAAAAGAGAAATGGCACAATTTTATTTTAAGCTTTTAAGAAGTTCTCTCCAGTTCCTAATGGCAGGGCATGCAAATGGTGTCACAGCAAACGGCAGGCAACCAGCAGATTACACACTTTCTGTGTGAGAAAATCAATGACATGATTTACTGAGTATTGTGCTCAGTTCTATTTATGACATCTCAGGAAGAAATGCTGCATAAAACAGCCACAAAAATATTTTAATATGGAAAGCTTTTCATCCCTTCAGTGAAACAAAAAGATTAGGATAGTTTAGCTCAGAATTGAGACAAATAAAATAATATAATAGTATATTAAATGATCCGTCACATAAGGAAGACAGACTGGGTGCTCCCATTTAGTGTCTATCTCAAAAAAAAGAGCAATAAACCCAGTGCAGCATATTTACATCTCCAAAAAGAAAGTTATTCCACATAAAATGCTTCCAGAAACAAGCTGGCACTGAGATAAAGGGGTCAATGGATTCAAAGGAACAACCAGACATTTATACATGGGATGAGCCACTGACAGTTGTGTGAGGTGCTCCCAAAGCTCCCAATTTCAGTGCTTAAAACCAGCACTACCCATTTCAGTGGAGAAAATGGATTTGCTCATTTCCAGATTGTTCCTGTCCTGTCCATTGGAGAAGTCTGGGCAGGGTGAGGCTGGGCCTGACTGCTCGTTCTCTTCCCACATCCTGCTCTTGACTTCCAGTGGTTTTAGTTTGTTACACAAAATAACCCCACGGTGCAGGAACACTGACATCCCATCACCTCCCACTGCTAAGGTCAGGCCTTTCTCCCCTCCTCCCACACTTTGCCCGCCTTGTCCCAGACTTGCAAGTCAGTCCTGGACTATCCATTTTCTTCATTTCTACCTTTGGTGGCTTCATGTTTGATATTGGGCAGCCTCAGGCTGTGCCACACCTGACCAACAGGTCCTGCAGGGACCTGGACAAACCCACAGCAGTGCCCAGGTCAGGCTGTGGGAATCAGCAGGGGAAGGAAGCCAGGTGGAAAGAGATTGCTAAAGATTAGTGCTGTTTGAAGCTTGTCACACTAGAGGATAGAAAAATCAGGGTAAAGTTACAGAGGAATGACAGAAGAGGGATTGTTCTCTAAAAATAACCCAATTAATTTAACTTTTGAAGATGCATACATTACTAGTTCATGGTGGAAAATATAAATAAAAATAAGCCCTATACTGCTGTCTCATTCACTATGTGGTAGAGCAATGCCTGGAAAGGGCCTGAATCTTTGTAAAAACTCCTCCAGTTTCCCATTCCACAGCAACCATCTCCTCCCACTGCCATCTGCTTGGTGCACTCATTTTGCCTCATTCCTCACATCGATGATCAAAGACAGACATTCTAATTTGAGGGCCTCTTTGATAATCTTGAGAAACTAGCTACAGGTAATTTTTTGACCATCAAAGCTGGTTCCAGCAGCTTACTCTCACTCAGGCTACTCTTCTAATTAGGGTGTCATTTATTCATCCCAATAAGCTACTTCACCAGGCAAGATGAATGTAAGAATTTTTCATCTGCAGTCGTAAGCCAGAGCAATGAAATGAGTGATGAGCTACGAGTCAAAAGGTTAAAGATATTAATGTTTACTAGTGTTGAAGTTTACAACAGATAATTTCTTTGCTTATTCTACTTATGCTTTGCCTAAAATCCATCCCCATAAAATAGCAGGCCACCACTGATAAGAATGTTATTAGGGATAAAAAGCACCAGCATAGATGGAATTCAGAAAAGGAATTAGGAGGTACTGGCCCTGGATGCTTTTAGCATACATAGTAAGGATTGATTTTTTCCTTATTCTGATGATGAAGTGCTGCTCCTGCCAGGCCACAACACCCCAGTGTTGCAGGGGCATCGTGGGGGCTCTCCCTTCATGGGCACAGAAAAGGACTAACAGCCAAACCCAGGGCATCTCAGTAATCAGCTTTTTAGGCCACCAAAAGAGACAAGATGTAGGGCAGGAAAAAAACCCCAACAAAACCCCAGTAATTTATTTTAGTTCCCAAAATCTGATTCCATACTTTAAAATAATCCACACATGGAAAACTACGCAGTGAGGGCACCATTAAATGTAATCAAGGACAGAATCAGAAAGGAAATGGAACAGAAATCTTGTGTTAGTTTTTATCTTTGCAGTCAATGACTGTTTTTTGCAGCTGGGGAATTTGCTGAATTTACTCCATGAGAGAAGAAATACCCTGCATTTTCACAGACAGATGTTTAAACCTATCAAGTGTGTAAACCACTACAATTTTTAGCCAGTGCTGTAAGAGGAGCAAAGGGAAGCAGGAATCCTGAGCAGGCTGATCCAGGCAGGAAGACCCTGCCCTTATTGCCCACCTGCTCTGGGGCAGCAGGAGCAGCCAGCTGCATCCTGCCCCTAAAATCCAGAGGTGGTTTCACTTATCCCAGAGCCCCAGGGCTGGAGCCCAGCCTGGCAGGGCCCTGCAGCTGCTCCTGCTGCCCCTGCCCAGCCAGGCTGGCCCACACCCAGAATTAATGATCAGGCTGCTGATCATACCTGGGAATGCCCAGCCAGCACTCACTGCTGCATCAGGACACAGCAGGAAACAACAAAGATGAAGCACAGCAAACAAGCTCTAGCAAAGGAAAGAGAAAGAAAATCACCACAAACACTCAGTTCTCTTCCTTTAGTTCTTCTTTACCAATAGAAATGTTTTCCTAAAGGAGCTGATTGCCAAACATAAATTTTGCTACTTGTGCTTGACAGAATCCTGAGAATGCAAAGCTTTTTGTAGCCAGAAAAAACACAATGTGAATTTTCTATTCTTGTACTGCTGAGATGACTCAATACCAGTCCACAGGGGTCTGAAGGTAAAAGAACCACACTCATCTGAATTCCTTGGCTTTCAAACGAGGTTTTTATGACAGAATACTTTATTAGCAAACAGGGCTGCTACGGGCCCACACCAGGAACCACACCAAGCCCAGGGCAATTACCTTTTGTCACTGCCATTCCAAGTGAAAGGGGAAAGGCTGCTATTACCTGCTCTCTTGGATGGTCTTGAGGGAGGCTTATTCCTGCCATGTGCAACCTTGAGGTATTTGGAAGTAACTTGCTTATAACGAGAACCATCCCAGACAACAACAGCAGCAGCAGCAGCAGCAGAACTGTGCCCACTGCTCCCTGCTGAGCTCCTGGGCTCAGTCCCCATGGACTGCTCAGGAGACATCACCATGTTCCACTGCAGGAGGAAATGGCTCAGGAATGCAGCTGAGGGTTCCTTGCTGCTGCTTCACCATGCTCTGCACATGGAGGGGAAGTTCATGCCCAGTTTCCCCAGGATGCTCACAGAGGAGACTCCACACTCTCTGTAGTGCTCAGCCTTGCCATTTAGACAGAGAAAAAGGAGCTGTGGCAGATTTGAACGTTCTGGGCTCAAGCTTGGCTCAATTAGTGGTGGTGGCATATGTTCTGTGGTGGTTACATAAACAGGGATGGGATCCCAACCGGTGGCCAAGGGGTTGCCATGGTAACTGTGACAGCCATCAGGCTGCCTTACTCACTGCTTTTGCCCCCATACTTCAGGAACACTTCTGGTTCCACTTTGCTATTTTCAAATAAAAATAGGAATAAATGGAGCTCTCCAGCCTTCTCTGGTTGCCCAAGCCTTTAACCACCAGTGACTTTTGTGAACTGTTAGCAGCACCCCTGGGCTGCTGCTCTCCAAAGACAATGCAGTGTTTTTGGGTTTCCCACCCGGGACAAACAGAACAAACCCTTCCACTCCTGAAACAGATCCCTCCACACCTGGAGCCTGGGCACTGCCCTTTGCAGCCCAGACTGTTGGCCAGATGTGCTCATGTGCACAATGATGTGCTCATGCCTTCCACAAGCCTTTGAGCAGCTTCACTTCCCTCAGTGCAATCAGGCAAGCCTGGCCTAAAATCTTTTATTTCCAGTTTACAGCAAATAAAATGTATTTCCTTCATCTTTTTTTTTTTTCCAGTACAGCCAGTGCTCTGCATATCTCATGTATTTCAAATCTCCTGCTCTCCCTATTTACATTTTCTTTCAGACTGCTCATAAAAAACCCTGACTAATTTTAGGACAAAGATTAATACAGAGCATCCTGCTCAGTAACAGCCTCCTACCTACAACCAGTTTCAGACCTGTCACCTGCAGCCAGGCCTAACCCACAGAACATCCACTGCATTTGCACCATTTTGGTTTCTCAGTAACAACATAGAAAAATGAAATTAAAGCATACTAGATTTTAAAGTTAATTTAGCCTTCTGTATACTTGTTAACCAAGTTATCTATTTATACCTCACTAAAATCCAGCATCTGCAAAGACAATATACAGAGGCACAAGGAAGACAGGAAACATGATTTTTCAAAAACAACAAATCTGTGTTTTATTTTAAAGCTGTTTTAAAAAGCAAGTCTTTTGTTTGCAAGAGTATCCAGCAGTTATTCGATAGAAAAACCAGTCTCAGCAATCTGAGTAAAGATTAAATGCTAAATTTTTTGGGTTTCAGTGATTTGCAGAAATATTTTTTGGCATAACCAGAAAATGAGTCACTACTAACTTCACCTTCTATGACTGTTTCAAGTACAAATCATTTCTCATCTGACAATCACTCAACTTTTAAAGTCAGCTGGTTTATAAAGCCTTTTGTTGAAACCTTGTATGTGAACAGGGATCCCAAAGCCTTAATTTTGAGAGAAATTGCAGTATGTCAAACTCAATAAAGGCAGAAGACTTGTTTGGATGCCAGAATGTTGTATGTAAAAAAACCAATCAAAAAAGATGAAGTTCAATAACAGGAGATTTATCAGCTGCCTGTATACAGGTGTAGGATTGGGCTCTTCATAGAGCAGAGCTGAGAAACTGAAGCAGATCTGCTCTGTGCTGTGCAGATCTTCAAAATACATGTTCATACAAATTTTTTGTGACATAAAAATACTTGTTTCTCCTTTCTTTCTTTAGAGAGCAAAGTAATTTCCTTACTTCCATAAGGTACTGCAGGAACAGGAGGAGTGAAGAGTAAAGTGGAGAGACAGTGGCTGTAAGGAGCAGCTCTGCACAACCCCTGTTCACCCGTGGCTGTGCCAAAGCAGGGTTTGGGTGGGTTCCAGGAGCAGCCCCTGCCCTGCCCTGCCAGGACACAGGAGCCCCAGCCCCAGCCAGTGCCCCAGCTCCCTGCACTGCTGCTCCAGCCCAGAGCTCCTCCAAGGCTGAGATAATCCTTAACAAGAGGATGGGCTCATCATGCTAATTAGCTTTGTAGTCAGGAGATGGACTGGAGCCTCTATCTCCAACGTCCTCTGTTGAATCTGTTCTCTCCACATAAAGACTGCTACATTAACCATGCCTTATTTTCCCATTTTTCTTTCCAGGGAACCTGGATGGATTGTAATACACATGGATAGACTGAAATGCTCAGCAGATGATTTTGCTTAAATCTCAAGTAAGACAAATGTGAGGAGCTCTTCAATCACTGCCCTGGGATGTGTGGGTGATGAATTACATTTTACAAGGAACAGCATTTGGAAAAATTCCGTTTTCACTCCTCAGCCACTGTACTCTTTTAATTACTTGCTAAACTTGGGAGAAAGAACTGGAAAGGAAAAGGGCAGAGGAGACTTCCCAGAGATAATGAGCTGGCTGCCTGCTGAAGTAAGGCAGCAGCATCATTAATGCCTGAGCTAAAGGAGGAACAGGCAGCTCCTTCAGCCCTGCCTCCCTGCAGCACTGGGGTGTCTGCAGGCACTGGTTTGCAGAGAGATACCAACCTCTAGCAGCAAGTTTGTCTCATAGGGTATGATGGAAGATTTCAGTTTGAGGCTCTGTAGAAGTAATAAAATAAATTCTGCCTCAAATCTCCACAAACCTTTAATATGCCAGGAACCAGAGACAAATGAAAGTCTCTAAAGGTCCCTGGAATTCTACCACTTGCTATGCCTATGTATTCCCTGGTGCACACTTCATCTGTACTAAAATTCAGTGCAAAGAAATAAATTAGGAAGAGCTGTCATACTAATTTTTTTTTTTGAAGTCCAATTTCAATCTTCCCTATGAAAAATGTGATTTGAAAACTCTTGTAGATATTATCATCCAAGGACTACAGGTTTTTTAATCTGTTTGGGTGGATTTGATGAGCTGCTCCACACTAATGTTGACAATACTTCTGTTTCATTGTAGATGCAAACATTGGGAGCATTTTCACAAGATCCTGCATCATGCCTCCTGCTAAACACACTTCAAGAGTTCTCAGGTGAGTAGACACTTTTCTTACAGAGGTAGCCAAGTTCTGATTTTGACATGCCCAGAGGTCATGCAGCAGGTTCAAAAGCTTTGCACAAGTAAAGCATAACTGAGAGCATTGTTGTCTTTCAATATTATGATGGTAATATCTAGTGATATATGTGATGTCACATGTACAGCTTTAATTGAAATGCAAACTAAACTGTTGATAGTCTCCTCCAATTGTCCTTGGCTAATTATGAAAATAATTCTAATAATTTCTGTGCCCAAAACATCTGGGAAGGAGATCAAATCTGATAGATTCACTATCTGAAAATTAGGTACAGTAGTAATTCAGGGGTTAAAGTCACATAAATGGGTGCCTTCTTTAAAAATACATCTCTATAGTTTGCAAACTGCTGTAACAGAAGTATAAATTAGACATATTTATAAACACACAGACACAAAAGGGAAGAAATCCCAAGTATTAGATCCATTGGGATATTCTGAGATCTTCAGATTGAGATCTACAAAAGACATACACATCACAGGCAGCAAGCTTAAGTGTGACCAGATAAAGGGGACTTAAAACTGAGAAAATATGATTACCAAAGAGAAATATTAGACTATGAATGAATTCCAGGAAGAATTAACTTAGCCAGCTTATGCGGTGAAAGGTGTTAAACTTGGGATGGTTTAAAGCCCAAGCCATAGAAAGCAGCCTGTCAGAACCTGCTGGGGAGGATGTGCATCACCCAGCCAGACCCTGCTGGAGCAAGTCCAGGGGACATCACAGGGCTCTGCCCACAGCCCTGCCTCTGGGCATGATTCCCACTCTGCCCTGGACAGGGTCTGCTGGACCAGCCCCAGCACTGGGGGCATTTCACAGAATTCACAGAATCACCAGGTTGGAAAAGACCTCCAAGATCATCGAGTCCAACCCAGCCCTGACACTTCAACTAAACCTTGGCACTGAGTGCCACATCCCAGTCTTGTTCTAAACACGTCCAGGGATGGTGACTCCACCACCTCCCTGGGCAGATCATTCCAATACTTCATCACCCTTTCTGTAAAAAACTTTTTCCTTATATCCAACCTATATTTCCCTTGGCACAGCTTGAGACTGTGTCCTCTCCTTCTGTCAGTGCTGCCTGGAGAAAGAGACCAACCCCACCTGACTACAGCCACCTTTCAGAGGTTGTAGAGAGTGAAAAGGTCACCTCTGAGTCTCTTTTTCTCCAGGATAAACAACCCCAGCTCCCCCACAGCAACTCCAGCACCACCACATCACACAGACCCACACATGGTGTGCCAGGTTCCAACAGGTAACTTCCAATCCACATAATGCACTCCAGCTTTTAAAAAACACTGCAACTCTTCCATTCATATAGTAACCTTGTGGACATGAGAACATGCAATTTATGGCAATAATTTTATAAGGGAAAAGGGGAGAGGTTAAAACAGGACTATGAGCAAGGAACGTCCAAACCCAGTTCTAAAATTATCTTCAGCTTTAACAAATCAGAACTCTAACCCCCCTCTCCCTTTTGCTTATTCCTAAAGCCTTTCTTCATTCTCCTCTTGTGCTTAATCTGATCTAAATTCTTTCAGGATGTCAAGGGGATAAATCTGCTATTAAGAGCTACTAGTTTCCATTTGCTTTTTAGAAGTGGGTGTGTGACAACACTCTGAGGCATTACACAGGCAATTAGGTATGCACAGGATGCCCTGCTCCAGAGACAATATGCAGAGAAGTGGTGGCTAAAACACTTCTGCATTAACAAGAGGACCCTCCAAGTGCTGTGCAGAGTGTGCTCCAGGGCCACTCAATTGTCCCTCAGTGCCACTATTCCAAGCAGAAGACATTTAACTCTTCTGTTCCTTCCGAGACCAAAGTATCAACACAGCAATCAGCTATTTATCCAATGCCAGGAACAAGATTCCCGCAACTTAAATGTAAATGATGCATGAAAAACGTGTTCTTATGAGATATTAAACACAGGCCAAGTGCTTTAGCAGAGAAGTAGGAAACACCCCAATGATCTCTGTGTTTTGTCATCATCAGTGACTGCAGCCCCGAGGAGCCTCCAGCTCCTGCCAACCCAGTAGCAAATAAGGACTTGGTGCAGCTCTGAAGAAATTATGGCACTTTCTTATGTGCATTCAGAAAGAGACAGCCATGAAGCATTGCCTTGCTAAATGTTATAAAAGTTCTTATAAATATTCATGGGCAGCATTTGTACTCTGAGTATTTAATCATTCCTTTACAAGAAAGGAACAGGGAGAAGGGGAGAGGAAGAAACTACTGTTTCTTCAATTCCAAAGAGATCAAGGTAACATCAGAGGCGAACTTGTGTGCAGGTGATCTATAAATTAGTCAGCACCAAACCCAGAAACCTACAAAAAAAGAATATTTTTCAGGTAGATTTTTTTTTCATTACATCTGAAGCTACACAATAGTTTTCAGCTATTAACCTAATGATTTCTCTCATTATTTGAATTAGTTGCATTTTGATCCCTTGAATTTTTACATCACTGGCTTTTGAAAAACAAGCCTGATCTGTTGCTTCTGACATTTGTGTGAAGACAGACTCAGCTGGCTGCACTGTGCACCCCAAAGCCCTTTGGCCCAGGTAAACTCAGAAGCAGAGTAGCAGCCAAAAGGGCTGGAGAGGCTCTACGCCCCTGGACACTTGATCCAGCCCCTCACAGCTGCTGGCAGAACTAATATAATATATAAATAACTAATATAATATAATATAACAAATAGAATAACTGAACAATAACTAAAATAGCAATGCTGGGAGCCCTGCCAGCATCCGGTGCAAACACTGCCTGGTGAGCTCTGCCCATGGCACGCAGCCCTGGATCAAACCCCTCAGACCTAAAGTTTATCAATACTGCTGAAAATTAGTATAGATTCCTGTAACACATGCTGACAACACAAAAGCCTGTTCACAAGTGGCTTGTGCACAAAAGAGAAAAGATATTGTAAACCAGCTTTGACATCAAATTATAAACACAATAGAAAAGCAAAGAGATGAGGAGCAATAACACCTGGACTGCTCAGAGATCACCCAGCAGACAGCAGTGAGGGCTCCTGCTGTGATGTGGCCTCCAGGGCAGACCAGGAAAGCCCTGGACACTTTTCCCTGTCCTTCCAAACAGGGAACAGCAGTTCTTGCTGGAGACACGTGTGACACTGAGGGGACCAGTGCCTTGGCAGACACCACACTCTGGATGTACCTCCCCATGCAGGATGCTGCAGCTCACAGAGAAAATAACAATCTAAGATGTTTATTAGTGCAGGCCCAGCTCCTTCACACATCCCTTGGCTGGCAAGCAGGCCTAGTGCTGGCTGAACAGGCTGGGACAGCAGCAATAACAGTGGAAGATTATTGCTGTGGTGCCTCTGGTTCCCTGTTGGATCAGCCAAGGCAGATTCCTGCCAGCTGTACCTGCCTCTGCTCTCAGGTGTATTGGACAACTCTCCACAGAGTCACTCCAGGCCCATGCCATGTTTAGAATTACAAAGCAAAATGAAAAGTGGTGCTGCCTTTTGCTTCCCTCAGGAAAACGGCCTCTTGCAAATGGTTTTATCATTTTCATTATATCCTGTTTGATTTGCTTTACCATCTTGACTGGAACAATAGCTAAGACATAATAGAAAAAGATTTTTCCACAGGCTGGTTCTAATTACATTAAATCTCAAGTGAGATAGGACATTTAAATAAGAAACAACAACTGCAGAGTCTGAGATAATGACATACCAAGATACCAGGCTTTTTGAGAGTGCCATTAAAATGATGCATGAAGCATTACAGCTACTCCAATGGGGTTTCAACACCAAGGCCATTCCTTCTGTGGCAGAGTGCTGCAGAGAGAGGTCAGCACTTACTGCATTCAACATGCTACTCAGCAATTAGGAACCATTAGCCCTTATGCTGAAGTTGCAACACAGACACAGGCTTAAACTTCTCTGTGAGGTGAGGCAGTTGGGAAGGCAGGGTCCCTGGGATCAATCATCCCATGAACCACAAAATAGAGTGGAGGAGCTTCTGAAGAGCTCCTGGATTCTGTTGCAAGTTGTACCTTCAACATTTTGTCATCATAACTGAATTCTCTTAATTTCCTGGAAAACATATCTTTGGATTTTCTAGAAACCACTGAAATATGCAAAATGGAGAGTGTGGCTGTGTGTCCTGCAAACACAGTGGAACCTGTCACAGTCCCATTGCTCATTTGTTTAACCTTGGAGCCACTACACAGCTGTGCTGCCAGCACTGGTGCTTATGGGGCCCTGCAGCAAAGACCCTTGGTGGAAATCAGAACTGAGGAAAGGCAACTTCTGTGGGGAGGAGAGGCCTTCAGGCACTGCCCCTGTGTCTCCTTTCCTTTGGCTATTGCTGCCTAAGGAAGAAGGGTTGGCCTGAGGGAATGGAGGGCACCCTCAGCCAGGTGCAGGCAACACTAAGTGGGGTGGGAATGTTGATCTGGAGGGCAGGAAGGCTCTGCAGAGGGACCAGGACAGGCCAGATCCACGTGCCAAGGCCAACTGTATGAGGTCCAACAGGGTGAAGAGCTGGCTCCTGTCCTTGGCTCACAACTCCCTGCAGTGCTGCAGGTGGGGCAGAGGGACTGGAAAGATCCCCAGCAGAAAAGGACCTGGGCAGCAGCTGAACACGAGCCCAGGTGTGCCCAGCTGTGCCCAGGTGATGGCAGCTGGGCTGTGCCAGCAATGGTGTGGCAGCAGGACAGTGACCATCTGTCTGTGCTGGGCACTGCTGGGGCCACACCTCCGATCCTGGGGTCACATTTGGGCCCCTCACAACAAGAAAGACACGGAGTGCAGGGGAGGTTTAAGTTGGATATTAGGGAAAATTTCTTCCCTGAAAGGGTTGCCCAGCCCTGGCAGAGGCTGCCCAGGGCAGTGGCAGAGTCCCCATCCCTGGGGGGATTGAAAAGCTGTGTGGATGTGGCACTTGGGGACATGGAGCAGTGGTGCAGCTGGCAGTGCTGGGACAGTGGTTGGACACAGTGACCATAAGGGTCTTTTTCAACCTTAACAATTCTCTGATTCTGAAATGGGAGAGAACAGGTCACTAATTGCTCACAGCTGGACAACTTCATAACTTGCAGTAACAAAATGACACAATAGCTTGTGTCACCAGGGTGAATAACCAGCATCAAACCATGGCTAAGGGACTCTGCTGTGTGGCCAGGTATGTACAGCAGGTCTGCACATACACCCTGGGTATCAGTTTCTTATCTGTCCAGATTGGTTTGCATGGCTGTCATAGGAAAGTTTCAAGGAAATTAGAGAGATACTGAGGATTGAGAGACTTTGTTTCAGTCAATAAACAGAATCTGTGATTCTAAATTCTATGAACTTTCACAGAAGCAGGTCAGCAAGTAAAGCATTCTTGTCAAAGCAGCAAAACATTAATTCTTTATTAACAATCAAGTGCACAAAAGAAAATTTACAAAGTTTATTTTGGCACACAAAATAAAATTATTTTCTTGCTTGCATATTCCACAATTTAGCTTTGCTCCATTGATGTGTGTGACACACAGATTGTCTGTGTTCACCCAGTGCCAGGGCACTGCAGGGTGATGGCTCAGACACAGCTCAGTACCTGCAGCTCTGTGACCACATGGCAAAAGCCTTTGCTCAGTGCAGTTCAGGCACCTGCACAGACACTGCTGGGGATGCCTGAATAGAGCCAACCTGAACAATGCAACTATTACTGCTGATGACAGTACTGAATTTGCATGAAATAAAGAAGGAATTTAACTTGCACACCTCTCCCTATCAGCTACTGGTTTTGTTAACTTCCTTTAGGCTTTATACTTACAGGACATTTGTAAGCTACAATTAGATGGCCATGCTCACCTTCATGTACCCTCACCACTTTTGACACCTCTGAACAGGCTCAGCTTTCAAACTCAGCAAATGCCCCTGGGGGTGCAGAGGAGGGGTTGATTTCTGTCAGCTCAGGGAGCTGAAGAAGATCAGCAGTGAGCACCAACACCCAGCCAGAGGAACAAGGCTGCCAGCCCACGAGCAGCAGGGAGGCTGCTGGGCCTCTCTTCTCCTTCCCCTCACCAGGAAGGGTCAGGGGAGGTTCCAGCAGGGGAAGAGCAGCAGGTTTTGTGCAGCACCATGGCCTGAACAGATCCTGTTCTGGAGTTCCTGGGCTCACACCCCACCCCCAGGTGGGGCACAGGCCTTCCCCACTGGATCCCACTGAAATACCAACATGCATTTTTACAGGCAAACTACAAAAAAGGCTGTTTCTTCCTCAAATAGAGGAAGAATTTGAACACTTGCCAGTGTTGCTCATGAGTTGAAATAGAGGTGGAAACAAGAGGCTGCCCAGGTCATGATGCCCTGAGAGCTGAAGGGAGCTGAGGAGTGTCTCCCCAAGCCAGGCCACCCCTGGAGCCAGTGCCAGCACTGCACCAGGGCAGCCCCAGAGCCTGAATTCCACAGGCAGGCTGTGATCTGTGGCACTGGCAGGGCTGTATCCCACAGCTCCTCATCCACTGCTCTGTCACACACGCTCCTGATTTGCCATCCAACTTCCTTCCTGCACAGGCTGGTGGTCTCTCATTAAGGCCAAAATTTACAGAGCAGATTTCAGCTTTTATAGAACCCACTGTGCTTTCTAAAGATCCACCTTGTCTTGCAGTCAACTGAAGTAACACTTGCTGTCTATGGCTCCTGGGGGTTGCTTTCCCTTTTTATTTTTTTAAAAAATTATTTAGATCTTGCAATGCCTATTTCTCAGCCAGACTGTCAGGGATGTTAATGAGATTTATCCTCACAGTCTCTCTCACTCTCTGCCCCCTTTCATTCTTTGACACACAAGTGCTTTTATGTTGCAGGAAATGAGGACAACAGAAAGCTGCAGATCCCATGAATGTAAAAATTGTCTTGAAGGCATGGAACAATCCAGCCCTAATTACAGCCAGCTGGAGCCTGCTCTCTTTGCACTGATACTTAGATAATTAACTGAATACTGACTGATGCAAGGCTCAAGTATGTCACTACCACTCAGATATTCAAGGCTAGTTTTTGTATCCATCACCATCATCAAGCTTAACGGATATTATCAGCTAAACTCTTGAAAATCAGTAACACAGAGTCATAGTCAGGCAAGGACTATTTTTCCTTCAATGAGCTTGGTGCCATCTTTCTTTAGCTGCAGAAGAAATGTCTTTTACATTAATACACCAAACTCATAAATTTTGATCCATTTAATACCTGTAAATTCACTTACTTAAAGCCCTAAACTTAAATACACTGAAACCACAACACTGATGTAATAAAATATACCCCAAACTGTTGCAGTGGGCTTTACTGGAGTAATACCTGTTTATTTCTCATAGTATGGCACCTTTAAACCTGTGTATCCTCCTCAGTAAGCTTCACATGGATGTTGAAAGCAAACAGTTCTATGCTGAAAATCAAATATCCTGACTTGACTGCCAGTGCACTTATCTGAAACTATTGCAGGAGGGGACAGCAGAGATGGTGCTCAAGCATGAAATGTCTGTCACTCAGAACTGCTGATGCACCTCTCCTGCATGGAACAATACATGTTTAGACTGTGAGGCACCTGGAACTGCTTTCAGCAACAAAACTGAAAGAGGAAGTCAGTACCAACAAGAGAAAGTTGTCTTAGTTCCATTTGCAGCAGTGCTTTCCCTGAAAACAGGGATTTTTGGATGGATTCAATCCCTTTGAGTGGTTTACAGCTGCACTGATAGGAGAAAACAAGGTACCACTACTTGATAACAAGTGCTACTTTTATTCCTGGTTACTAATTCAAGAAATCACTGTGAAAAATTTGAAGTATTTTAACCTGGTAAAGATGTTCATGAGAACAGCAATACAGCCCAGCTAAGGCACAGTTAAAGAGAAACAGAACTAATCAGTAATTGTTAGATCTTGGGTAGGGCTATGCAGCAGATAACCAACATGCATCTCAGCAGCCTGCAGAGCTCTCAAAAAATCTGGGTGGGGAGGCAGGAATCCAAAGAATCCGGAATAGGGATTCTTCTCATTTTGTATTTTATTTGTCCCTGCACCTTCTTATCTAGTACTGGAAAAAGAAACAATCCCAGTTATGTTTGCACATGGCCTACCAATACCCCTTCAGTAGGAAAAGTCTGAATTTTGTGAAATATCTTTGGAATGCCACTGTAATGTAAATCACAAAGCACTGCCACCACAGTGCAAGTTAAAGTGTAACCTGCAGCTTTCCCCAAGAGAATACACAGAATTTATATCACCAGGAATGGAAAGCAACAGAACAAAAATAAAAGCTTAGCAAAAAAAAGTAGGTTAACTCATATAGAGAATGATATATAAGACCAGGCTGAGAAAGAAAGCAAGGCAGGTATTTTTGGAAATATTTTGAAGTCTCTTTATAGCCCTGCCTATTTGCCTGTGAAGTATTTCTGCTTAAAATATAGATATGCTAATGTTCATATTTAAGATAGTGATGATTGGGCTGAAAGAACTCCTCTTTGGAAGAACAAAGGAAGACAGACTGTGCACCATCAGCAGCTGGTTCTGAGTGCATTTTAAACTTATCCTGGGGAGAGTTAGGCAATCACAGAATCATTAGTGTTGAAGGGGCCTCTGGAGGTCATCTAGTCCAACTCCAGGGAAATGGATATTTGAGAGGAAAAGTTGTACTCTGGATAAATTGAAGAAACCTTTTGATTCTGAGAAACCTCCAAAACTCCAATTATTTTGTGTTAAAGGGGGCACAAGGAGTGTTGCTCCATCATCCCTGGATGAGGTGGGTGCTGAAGTACCCAAGGGAATCCAACACTGCCCAGAACCTGGGCACAGTGGCACTACCTGCGTTCCATGGAAATGATTATTGCTTGCAGCAGGTTCAAATGTGTTAATTATCTTTTCCACCTAGAAGTTCATAGTTTTCTTAATTAGCAGGATCTGAATTCTATGCAGGGTTTTTCTTTTTCTCGTTTGGGATTTTTTTTTTTTTTGTTTGTTTGGAAGAACGGGTATGTGTTTCTTGCCAAGGCCACATCACATAATAACAGACTAGAGAAAAATGAAGGGACCCAGCATGAAAAATACAATGTAATAATCACCAACTGAGCAGCTGATAAAAGAAATGACAGAGCAAAATACACAAGTTTCACATGATGGAAATTTAGGGAATTTGTTACAAACACTGAACAAACGAAAAGAGGAGACCTCACCATGTGCAGGGCCTCTCACCTCCCAGCCACTGGGAACTCCCTCCTCCTGCAATAAACAATCTGCCATCCCAAGAGGAGCTGCTTGGATGGAACTTACAGCAGCAGGGCCAAAAGGAAGAGCAGGAGCTCCACACACTTACAAAATGGTTTTTCCATTTTGTCCTGTTTATTTGAGATTTCCAGCCACCACACCAGCATGAATTCAGCAAACACAGCATCAGCTTCCTTCCATCAGCTAAACTGACAGGGACAGAGTTTTTAACACACCTGTGATGGGCACATTTCAGAGATAAGTCTAAGTGAAAACAGAGACCACTGCAAGTGTGAAAGATGTGAACTGCCCTCTGGAAAGAAGTGAATATAGGGACATGGAATAAATATTATGAAGTTATTGTTCCTTAGTCTGTCAATGTTTCCATTTTGAATCAGCCTTCAGCCATTAAAACCTCAGCTGGAAAAGCCTGGCTGGACTTGACAAATGAACAAGTCACGTCTCAGGCAGAAAAAATGTGTTTTTTCCTTAACCCCCAATTCAAACACATCCTGACTTCAGTACCTTCAGCTCCTTTTGAGATAAATATCCTCAATTTTGCATTTTTCCTTTGCACACTTGCAGTTAAGATGTTCCCCTGTCTGCTCCCTGTTTTACCCTGAGGGGAAAGCAGCTGCCCTGCTCTGCACAGGGAGCACACCCAGCAGTGCCCAGTGCTTCTCCAAACTGCAACCACACAGAAACTGATACAGCACCTGGAGTCTGGAAAACTGCTCAGGAATGCACAAAGGAAATGCACTATAGAAATGTAAGATGATGAAAAGAATGTTATTATGGTTATTATCCTAACCTAAAAATCCATCTAAGCCAGTAGCCCCTGCCTGCCCCTGCAGATACCTCACTTTATCTCCAGCTCACATGGATCACAACGGGCTCCTCTTCAGTGCCAGCAGTTTCTGCTCCTTCCTTGCTCTGTGTGCCAAGCCAAAGAGAAGCAACAAAGGCTGCTGTTGTTCCTGGAAAAGAATGGGTTCTGCAGGAGTCATGGGCATCTCCTCTCATGCACACTGTGCTCTGTACAGTGAGGGAACCTCTGCAAGCACACTCCTGGTGCAGTCTGTTCAATGGAAAACATCCCATGGAATGTGTGTGGGTGCTGTGTGTGGGACAGCACCCTCAGAGGGTTTTAGAGAACCCTCTGTGATGGCAGCTTGCTGTGTGGCTGCAGAGCCAGGCAGGCTGAGGTGTGTGAGCTGCCCAGAGCCTCCCATTGTTACTGGGAAGGTGGTGACTTCCTCTTCATTGAATCTTTCCCCTTATTCTGCTCTTCCTTCCTGGTGATAAGTGCATTTTTTATTATTCCAACCAATTCAACATTACTTTTAGAAATTTTATCACTCATTCAGATTTCAGTCGGTGAGTCAAGCGGAAAAAATGTGTTCTCAAGCTGAGAGAAATCCCTCCCATCTAAAATCCCTGAGCCAAGAGCACCTCCCAGGAAACATCCTCCAGCTGTTCTCAGACACAGAGAGAATATGTGCATCCACCTGGGCCACTCCACAGCATCTCCAGCAGGAAGGAGATGGATCTGCCCAGAGCAGCAACCCCTGGCTCTTCCCAGGCTTATCCCACCCAGCTCATCCAGCACTTCCCTCAACTACAAAACCCTCCTGGTGTTCAGCTGATCAACACCTTCCTGTGCCAGCAGAGGAATCTGTCCCACAGCATTGTTCTCCCTCTTCCTGGGCCTCTGATTGTCACTTTTATCAGCTAAATAACAGTAATTTGAATGCAGAAACAATGATGGGAACCTATTTCCCCAGCTGAAGTCGCTGTCCCAGGCAGATTTACAGTTGGTGCTGTTTTATCACAGGCTGGATGCATGGAGAAGTTGCTCTGCCAGGCAGGGGTGTACCAGGGAACAGACAAAACACCTTCCAGTTCCCTAGAAATGTTTCCTCTAAAAGGATGGTGGTTACAACCTGTTTGTATCCTCTCCTGACCTCCTGCATACACACAGGCCAAGGAGGTGCATTTTCTGCAGTAAGAATGGACAAGAGTTTGTGACTAGGACTGCTTTGTAGCTTGTGCTGCTCATAGTTCTGGCTCTAAAGTGCCCTAGAGAAACCAAACATCCCACTGAAGTGCTCTAGCTCCAAAACTTTTGCAAAACAGCCATGAGAGCTGGAACTGTCTTTTTCTTGCTCTCATTAGACACGTGAGTGAATCAGATCTAAGGATCTGTGCACACCTTCAAAGAGAAAGGACTGCAGGGCTGCAGGGAACCACAGAGAAAAGGCATTAACCAGAGCACAGCAAATCTGAGAACTTGAAAGAAGAAAAACATTTTTCTTTTAAGCTCTTTTTCAGCTTCATTTGTCACCACTGCAGACAGATGGAATCTGGAAGCTCTCCCTTCCTGCCAATGCAGCAGGAGACACTGACACAGTACAGAAACAACTCCTAAAGATGGGAACTCAGTGAGGGGAGAACCTGGCAGCCTCCTGAGCACCTGATGCACTGGCTGAGCTCTAAGCTCTTGGTTGGGAGGCTCCTAAGTGCTGCTCTGACTGTGCTCTAACAAGAGATACAGGAGCCTCAGTGGGGCTTTCAGACAGAAATGAACCATTTTCTGAAATCCCACCCTTAACCTCACAGAAATTAGGACAGAATCTTTTGGGGCACTGACTGTTCTCCCCCAGCCTGTGACACAGGGGTGGAATGAACACCTCACCTGGGCTGGTAAATAAGAACAGGAATATTTGTCAAGTTCAGAAATGCAGGTCTAATTTTTCTACCATCAGTCACTTAGAACTATTGTCAGATCTGTTCACTCTCCCTCTAAAAACAGAGGGTAGAATAAGAAAGAAGCATTTCAAACAAAAGCACAGCACATAACAGATTTCCTTTGTTTTACTCATGACAAATGAAAGAAACGTGGTGAGATGTCATTTTTGATACATGCAGTTACATTACAGTTTTCAAACTAAGGCAGATTCTATTGTGCTGGGGTTTAAGGGAGGCTTTGAGGAGAGCACAAACATCTCCTTTCACTCTCCTGCCTCAAAAGACATGGAAACATCATCTTGGTGTGGTATTAAAGATGTGGTAATTCCCCTCTACCCTTCCTAAAGCTTCTGGTTTTAGTGGTCAGTTCTACGTTGTTCCAAAGGCACAGAGCCCAAAATGGGAGAGCAAGGCAGGGCTGGGGGTCTTTCTGCTCCCAATTTAACCTTAAAAAGTAGCAGTTTTGTATTCCTGACTGGCAAACTGACCTTAGGAAGACAAGCAGAGAAGTATTTCAGATGTTTAATACCCAGCTATGAATGGCAGAGAAAAAGATAAGCAAATAAGAAGAGCAAAGAAAAAAAGAGAATAGAAAAAAGATTTTTGATGAAATATTGTGTGTCAGCAGAAAAGAATAAACTTCCTAGTGTGCCATATGTGTGTGTGTTTCCACATATTTCAGGAGTCACACAAAGTACTTAAAATATAACAAAAAACAGGGACAGAGCTGCTTCTACAACCTGTTCCAAACTGCAGTTTGCTGGGCATTGGCTAGGAAGACAGTTAGTAATGGAGAAACAGCAAAATGTTTTTGCTTTTCAATGAAGAGATGGGATGAACTCACAGGAAGAAAATTCAGCTACTGAATAAAGCACCAGATACTAAAATTTCAACTTTCTGCTAATGAATGAAGCTCACAAAATCACAGGTTTGGCTCTTGTAAGAGTTCTCTATTAAAACTCTGGTAGTAAAACAGTATCATCTATAATCCAAATTATCCTACAGTACTGTATTGGAAATAAGAAGATGACAGAAAAAATGAGTTACCACTTAAGTCTGAGGCACTGAATCCATTCTCATGTCAATGGCTGGCTTGGCAAAATCTCCTGCAGTCACTGGTAATAAATCCTGCTGAAAATTTCAAAACTTCTGACTTCTCCAGACAAATTGGCTTCACCCCCTTCTCTTCATGACTGCTGGTCAGGGCAGCAACATTTTCTGTGAAAGACAGACAAGGAGATTATTTCAAACAAATTTCAAATCTGATTTATTATAAATTTTCCTTGAGTGACCTCCTGCTACCTCAAATGCTACTGGAGCTGTGTAAAAAGACACTTGAATTCTCTTCAGGATTCTGGCTGCACAGCTGCACCCCAGACTTCTGTCCTTGTCCTGAACATTCCCATTTCTTTTCCATCCCCCAGGAACACACTGCTGACCTGCCCAAGAGCCACGCTGCAGATCTGCAATGAAGACAGGCTGAGGAACAGGCTGAGGAACCTACAGGAAGAATTGAGGACCTTTCCTGGGAAAAGGAGCAGAGCTCTTTGGAGTTATTCAAGGAGACAGCACTGTCCAGTTCTTTGGGGGTTTTGTTTGTGGTATTCTGCTTCTTGTGACTTCAAGTGTGAACAGGTTTGTGGGTGACAAAGTTGGCAGAAAGAAAGCAAACACGAATTATTTGTATAGGGGAAGCCACAAATAACAAGGAGCAAAGCACTTAAACTTCTGTGCTAAGCAAAAACAGCCTGGTGAGGGCACAGGCTGAGCAGCACAACCTCAACACCCTGACAGTGATTATCACACAAAAGGACTTCTTAGGACATTGGAAAGAAAGTTTCTGAAACAGATCTGCAGATGAGTAGCAAGGAGTGAGATGAAGAAGAACCATCGTGAGAGAAAACACACATTATGTGCTTGAAAATGGATTTAATGAGAAGGGTGAATATCCTCCCATTGAAGGCAGGGAAGGGAATAGCCACTGAATTAGACTTCAACTTGTGGCTTATTGTCTAAATACAGATACTAGAGATGAGTCAAAAGCCTACTCTGAATCTTCTCCTAACCTGAGTGTTAACAACCAATTCACTTTTGCAGATGGGATTAGCCAGAAATAGGATGCAGGAGAAGGAAAGGAATGAGAACTGAGCCCTGCAAAACCTCCAGAAGGATTGTTGAAGGAACACCACAATCCTTCCTAGTTTTGAGAACCTCACACAGCAGCAAAACTTTTCTTTGCATATTATCCTGTTCTTTGAAATAGAGAAAACAGCCCTGAAGAAAAATCAGCCAACACTTCATGGCATGGAATGGCTGCACTGAAAGATTATTTAAAGATTATTTAACATCTCATAGGGAGATGTTTGTGTAAAATTTTAACCCCTTCCAAAATGTCATTTCTTCTGGCTAGAAGAACAAGAGACTGGGATCTTTGTGGATTCAGGCAGGATGCTGCAATTCAAGCAGCTGGCCAGGGGAGGAGGGGGGATGGATTTCTCCTCCTTTAGTGTCCACCAGCCTGCAGGACCTGTTCCCAAATTGTGGGCACATCTCTGTAGGGAGCACCAAACCAGGAAACACTGCCAGAGCTGTATCTATACAATAAAATATCAACAGTTACATGCATTTTTAAATTTTAGTTGCATGCAGGTGTTTGTACTTCTGTCCTAAAATTCTGCAGGCTTTGCCCAGCAGCGCAAAGGGCTCTCCTTGCCCTTTGCCTGTGGAGCTGCACTTAAACAGCTCCAGCACAGCTGCAGATGGCAGAGATTCACTGCCACAGCTGGGACATAAATCTGGTGTTCCTGGGGCTTGTGAGGATCACTGAGGTGTTTTATAGGTGCCACGGAATACATTTTATCTCCAACATCAGCATACTGCACATGAAATGGTAGCTAAGGCAACAGGTGGCACAGAGAGCACAGATACAGTTGTCATTGTACTCACAAGCAGCACAGGGACTCAAAAAACACAATCTACCATTCCAAAAGAAAAGACTCCAGCCACTCCATACTCACTTCTATTCCAGTGCCCGGTACTACAGATTAATTTCAACCATTTGAAGTTAATTGATAAAGATTATTGCAATCCTTTTTAGCCACTGCTCCAAAGAGGCAATTCACATGGATGGAGTAAATGAAGCTGCAGATGAGCCTCTCTCCATTTTCCCGTGGCTGCTCGGGCAGCAGAAGCTCCCTATGGAAAGGGCTGCCATGTGACTCGGTCCCCTCCCGCAGCACAAAGGGCAGGAATGCTCAACAGATGAATCACAGACCATCCCTGCAGACATCCTGACTCAAACATCCCAATCACAGACCATCCCTGCAGACATCCCCATCACAAACCATCCCTGCAAACATCCCAATCACAAACCATTCCTGCAAACATCCCAGTCACAAACCATCCCTGCAGACATCCCAATCACAGACCATTCCTGCAGACATCCCAGTCACAAACCATCCCTGCAGACATCCCAATCACAGACCATTCCTGCAGACATCCCAATCACAGACCATTCCTGCAAACATCCCAATCACAGACCATTCCTGCAAACATCCCAGCTCAAACATCCCAATCACAGACCATTCCTGCAAACATCCCCATCACAAACCATTCCTGCAGACATCCCAGCTCAAACATCCTCATCACAAACCATCCCTGCAGACATCCCAATCACAAACCATTCCTGCAAACATCCTGGCTCTCAGCAGCTCCAGGGCTGCAGCAGCTCCCGGGTCTGCCAGGCTGAGTGACAGCCAGGGGTAGAGGGGCACCGCCTCACAAGATCAGCAACAGGAAGGCTCTTTCAACACCCTCCATCTGAATTATGATTGCTGACTGTGTAAGGAGGCAAAAACGGGAGCAAACCCACAAGGAAACAAAGCATCATTTGGGAAAGGTTTTTCCTATTCATGTTGATTGCAAGTGAACTCTTCCTGAGCTGTGAACAACTGGTGATGCTTCAGTGTTCAGTATGTGGCCTGATTTTATCATCAAAGCCCATCCTTGCCTTCAGCTGGCTGTCAGATTTGCCAAGCTGGTAGGATTCTGGCAACACTTGTGCTGTTTAATGTCTCAGCATGTTGTATCTTGGACACAAACCCCTGCAAAAATACCTAATTATAAATATTTATGTTCATTATCCTTTTCGCATGATACAGTAAAGAGAGGGGAAACAGATGGACTGAATCAGCAAAGCAGGACAACATCACAGGGTCACTATCCACCACCAGAGCACTCCATGGGATCCCTGCAGTGGAATTCATTCCACAGGGCCCAGAGCACTCCATGGGATCCCTGCAGTGGAATTCATTCCACACAGACCAGAGCACTCCATGGGATCCCTGCAGTGGAATTCCAGAGGGCCCAGAGCACTCCATGGGATCCCTGCA
>JBBMKD010000022.1:19915335-19943160 GCA_037834095.1 Argya squamiceps
ATCTGTATAAGAGGCAGTGACCTCCCATCACAGGGGGAGTCACCTGTGTCTGAGCTGCTGTGAACATCTCAGCCAGGTACAGAGAAATTTGTAAGATAAGAAATAATGAACACGTGAGAAACCCAGAAACAACCAGACCTTGAGACTCCTCTTCATTCTCGTGCCTGGCTCAGAGCCTTCAGAGGGCAAAAGAGACTCACTCGAACCACCAGAACCACCAGCTGAATCTCAGGTGAAAAGAGAAACCCAAACCCAAGAGGGATCCATCTCCTGGTCCTCAAGTCTGTGCTCTCAGTGAGGAGCAATGATGGCTCTGTCAGTGATGCTGCCACTTCCCTGCCTTGTCACACACACCCCTCCCAAAACACAAGTATTCAGCCCAGGAAGCCAGCTCAGCTTGAGCACAGACCATGGCTGGAGCCCAGAGCAGAGCAGGAACAGCAGCCCAGACAAAGCTGGAAAATTCCAGAGATGTGTGGCACCCAGCTCTTCCCACAGCTGCAGCCAGACAAAGAAAGCTCACTGCAGCAGGAAGCTGGAGAGAAATGCTTTAGCTGAATTCCTCTCATCGCTCAAGTCAGAAATGCAATCTTTACTTAAATGTTAAGCCATATACATGGGCCATTAGTCAAAGTTCCTGTTCTTTTTTAATAGTTTTACCAGCTTTGACATTTTGTATCGCTATTATTTTAAGTCTGGTCTGGACTGGAATCCACATATTAGGAAAATGATTTTTAAAAGACTATGCTAAAATATCTTCCCCATATTGCTATCATTTGTCAAAGTTTTGCTTAAAAGCAGGTATTAAGATAAATGAAATGGATCAAAAATGGAATACTTCCAGGAACATAAATGATGGCTAAATTAAGCTTGTGACAAGAGCCAATCTACACATTTTGACTTCTCAGTGAAGTATCATTTGACCTTGCAATGAGAAAGGCACTCATATACTATGTAAATCTAAAGGAAGAAACTACATCAGAAAGTGAACTGAGTTGGCTGAAATAGCCAGAAGGCAAAAAAAGGCAACAAGTGCTGAAGGGTGAGAGAGAACGTCAGAAATTGAACACCAGGCTCAGTGAAAGGGCCACAACTGCAGGGTCAGTCAGCAGAACGAGCAGAGTTTGCAGACAGGTCAGAATGTACAGTGTGCTGAATATAAAACCTGAGCCAACACTGACAAATGTAACAAAACCAGGACTATTTGCTGAACAGCCTCCTTAAGGCAAACAGCACTGGAGTGACAGCAGTGCTCCCTGCAAAGGCCTGAGGGCATGGGAAAGGCTCTGGGAGTCCTTCCTGGGCTACTCCTCTCCCTCAAGTACTTAAGGCATTTTCCCTCGTTCTGACTGCAGTTTAAAAATACTGATGAAAAACAACTAGAGTTGTAATAGGGAACTTCAAGTAGCACTTAATATTTCTGAAGTATTAAGATACAAAGTATGCATTTAAATAGCACAAAATTCAGCAAGTGTTCAGTAGTTCCAGATTTTTCCCCAGTTATCTGAAATTCTGCTGCCTGAGCTGCATACAGAGCACAGCACTGCTCACCACCAACCATTCACCCTCTCCACCACAGAGTTAAACTGAATGCACCAGGCAAGCATTGCCATCTTTCAAACCACTGAAGAAAAGGAAGATTATTTCTTTAAACTCTCTCTTCCTAGAGACAGGTTGGGCATTAGTGGTTTTGGCAGCTGGATAAAACAGCTGCAACTGGAAACAATTGGTGCTGAGCAATCGGAAACAGGCAAGGACAGAGGACAATGCACTGCAAGTATTGCTCCAGTTCTGGCTTGTTATTAGACACAAAAGAGAGCTTGCTGCAGCCTCACTTCTACAAGGGCAGAGCATTTGCTTCAAAAAAAAAAAAACAGATGATACTGAAATTTAGGATCAAGATCAATGTAAGAGTTGTGCACTTGCATTGACAAGTATTGTTATGGAAAGGGAGACTGAGCAGCTTTAATTCTAAACTCACTTGGCAGAGAAAAGTGGTTGTTTGAAACCTGTAGTTAAAGAAAAATGAGACAAAATCAAAAGAGGGTAGTAAAAGACTACCAGAAGAGTAATGCAAATGGTGACACTTGAGAACGTGCACAGCTGACAAACAGTTCACAGAAAGGAGAAGCAGGTATCAGCAGTAAGGGGGGAATCTTGGGTCACAAGTACAAACTGCTGGTGAACAGGAACGATTTGCCAGGTTGGTGCAGACCACAGGGCCAAAGGAACATGGCTCAGTGTGCTAAAGTGACCTCAGTGGCTGTCACACCTCAATAACAGTTACTGAAGCTACAGAGGAATCTCTTCAATGCTCCTCTGGAAAATGATTTTGTATGTTAGTTCAGAATAAAATTCCAAATTGGAAAGGCTGAAGCAGCGAGTTACTTTTTCACACATTTCACTCCTAAACACAAATTTAAGGACAGAGGAATCGACTGCCATGGAAAAGCAGGAGTGCTCCATCTGTGCAGGATAAATTATGGACTTGAAAGGGAGGATGGGATTCAGCTGCTGACATTTGAAACAATAGAGGTAACAAACTGCAGATTTAGCAAAGCTGCCAAATATCAGAGATGTTGAGAAGATCTGAAAGATCATAAATACCCCAAGGAGAGCCCCAGAGAGGACAAAAGTGGTTACAGGATGGCAGCAGCCTGGCAGCTCAGCCCCAAATCCAGTGTGTCCATCAGGCTGCTCCTGGCAGCAGCCCAGAGGCACCAACAGCAGCACCTTCTCCAACCTCACTCCCATCTCCATTTGCAGCTTAGAGACTTCCTGTGAAAGAACTGGGGTCTCTGTACTTCATATTCTTGCATGGAATTTTCCTTCATAAATTTATCCAATTACCTTTTGAACCCATTTACAATCCCATATCCACAACATCCTGTGCAAGGACATTCCACAGCTTCTCAACTTTGTGCCTTTGTTTTGAGCTGCCAGGTTCTTGTCAGAAAAAAGAGAAAACAGATAAGAAACTTGGTTTCTTTATCACCTCTGTTTTATTTTTCCTATGCCATAATGATTTGTGATTTCTTTTCCAGGCTGCCTTGCAGTGGAAGTGTCCTGTTGTCTGTATTTGTGCCAAGTGGATGGGGCTGCATACCTCCAGCTCCCCACCCTGCATTCCTCTTCTGCATTCTTTTCAAGTGAGACTGTGTGTCATATTCAGAAGCTTTTGAGAAGAGGATGAAAGAATCCTAGAGCAGTGAGAACAAAGAGGCGTGTTTGAAGGTAGGAGAAAATTTATTTAGGGAAAAAACAGAGGAAATAAAAGAAGGTTCACTGTGATTCTACATGTTTGCAAGCAGAACTGTTCAAGCATTATTAAAAGATATGAAATAGGGAACAAACTGTAAGATTTGTAGTAGAAATCAGCTTATTTTTCTGTGCCTTCATGATTTACAGAGCTGAAATAATTTCAGTGTGCTCTGTTTCCCCTTCAAACGAGCATTTCACTGCAATTTGTAACTTCCTAGCTCATCTAGAAAGGGGCACCCGTGCTAGAGGCAGACACTAATGAGCCTCTGTATTCTAATTGGATGACTGTGCTGAAAGAATAGAAACAAAGGCAGTGAAACAGATTGCAATGAACTGGGCAGTGAGTGGTGGCAAAGGAGGCTGAAAAATAATTACTGCTCACTGTACACTTTTAATGTTGTAGGAATAATACCTGGAACTCAACTTTTCCAGCTTTAAAAGCCAACTGGGATCTTTATCACTCACTTCCAAAAGTACAAAATATTCCTGAGACATTGGGGCAGCATTGTGATCACACAGCTCAGGCTCCCCTCAGGTCCCACTGAAGCACTTGGGAGCTGCTGCTACAGGAAAAATTTCTCTTCTCACCTGATCACCACTACCTGGCCATGGAAACTGGACCAGGACACAGGGGGCACAGCAGGAACAGCTCCTGGGGACATTTCTTTCCTCAAGGAGCACTCAAGGAACCCCAGCTGAGGTTAGGGAAGGCCACTGCAAGTCCAGCCCCCCTTGGGGAAAACACCTTGGATGAAAAGCTGCTGCAAAGCACCCCCATGGCAGGCCCTGCACAGTCCCTGCTCCAAGGCTTTGCTCAGTCCACACATGACCATCGTTCATTTGCTGCCACAAAAAGTGTTCTAGGAACGTTTGTGAGGAGCATCCCACTTCTAATCTGTGGTAAGCATCTCCAGTACCCAAAGTTATATTATTTAAAAAAAAAAAAAAAGCAAAAAAGAAAAATCCTACAGGAGGCACAGATGAAATTGCATCCCTGGGCTGCAGAAGCCCACAGAGGAATTTTACAGGATATTTTTTCAGATCAAAAACGTGGTCATAAATGCTGTGAATTGCATTTAAAATGTTGGCTTCCATTATTTAAGAAAAAAAAGCTCTTCAGGTGTCATACACGAGAATATTTACGTTTTTGTAGTCTGCCACAGCAATCTCAATTGTTTTGTTGTTAAGTTACACCAAGTGTATTTTAGATTTTCCCAAGAGTAAGACAGAGGAAAGGAAAAGAAGATATTCCAGTGCTATTCTGTGTACGTACATAAGAGCTTTCCTGCTTAGAAATTCACTTTAGAATTGAGTTTTGGCAGGTGTAAAATTTTTGCCTTCTTCATAAAATCCTTCTAATTTGGCAGAGTTATGATGGTTTGGAAAAAAACCCCAACTATGTTTATATTTTCAGTACATTATCTTAAGTGTAGATAAAATCTACTATTTACCAAATACATTTCAGGACATTGGGAACCAGGGAAGGGGTATTTGCCCTCGATCACAGCAGGTCAAGACTGGAAGAAACACAAGGTTTTCCACACATGATTGTACTTGAAAATAGGCACATCATCAGGAGAAAACCCACTGGTATTTGCATGTCACATAACACTTCTGATGTTTTAAAACTTTTCAGCACACACAACTTCATAAACCTAATGCTGCTATGAAGAGCTACAGGCAGTGGAAATAAGATGAGTGCTGGGCTGGTTTGCAGTGGGAATTCCTCCCATCTCCCCACTGCCACTCTGCATAAACCCATCAAAGCCTGATGCTCTGCCATGATTTCCCCACTGTAATCTGCTGCCTATTATTCTCTCAAACCCCATCTGCAGGTCATTTTTCTATCAAATGGGCTGCTTAAAATTCCTTCTCTCTTTTTATTTAAACGCAGGGGAATTTCAAATAGTCCAGCACTAACGGAGAGGAATTGATTTTAACCATTATTTAAAATACCAGCAGCTTTGCATTGCTACATCTTAACAGCTCTGATGGGTTTCATGCAGTCTCCCCTCACTTTATCTCCTCTGACACAGGCATTAGCATCCTGGGAGCCCAAATATGGCTCACAGAATCATTGCTTTTATTCCCTTTTAGGTTCAGATCTCTTTCCACGCAGAATTTGGAGCATTACACAAACTTTCCATGGACAGAAAAGCATGTACCAGAGTGAAAATAGCTATATAACAAGTAAAAATATTTAGAAATGTATACTAAGGTAACATTGCTTCCCCTTTATAATTTAAGAAGTTTTGAGGTGATTTTCCTTTTATAAGGGAACCAGACTGATTATTCCCTGATTTCTGAGGGAGGTGATATTAGGAGTTAAAATTCTGCATATGCATTTGGAACTGAAGTTTTTTCCTCTACCAGACACCACTGTGAATGAAAGCATCCCACTTGTCAGCACTTTCCTCCACGCCAGAGGGCTGAGAGGGAGCATGACCTGGATAGGATTGCTTCCTCAAGCCTGTATTTAAAGTGATCTAATAAGGTGCTGTGCAGGCTGCCACACACACTCAAACTCTGCAGTCAGACAGGAGCTGTTTAGTCAGAAGCTGTAGAGAAATGTATTTTTGCTGACTGCAGTTTGAGAACCTCTTGTAGGAAACCAACAGAACAGAAGACAATGGAAAACTGCTGGCTGTGATGGGGCCTGAAAAGAATAAAGTTTAACACAGCTTATTTTTTCTTGTATGTGCAATGGAAGAGGGGCAGATGAGAGCAGCAGGATGGCCAATGCCATCACAACATGCTTCCCTAAAAAAATCACCTTTGGAGCACTGTGACAAAGCCATCTAACCAAAGCATCAGGTGTCTGTACTTCACTGCTCATTGCAAATGCCTCTTTGTGAGTTTCAGAAGTCACACCTAAACTACAGGTTCACAATTCACCACCAAAATCAACCCTCAGAAACACCCAGTACACACAACAGGTTCCTCCTCCTTTTAGCAACACGCCCTTAAGCTGTGGGTTTGCAAGCTAAAGGGAAAGTAATTTTTCCTTTTTGCAGTCTGAGCTCTGCACAGGCTCACAGTAGTGCTGCAGCCTGTGCTTCTGAGGGGAAAGCTGAGAGCTGACACACACAGAGCAGTTAAGGTGTGTCCTCCTTATCTGCATCACCCGTGGCACTGAGTGAAGTCACACAAGGCTGTGCTGGCAGATTAAAGTCAGGATTGACTCCTTTCCCTGCCCTTCTGCTTCCTCTTCCTGCCCAGCCACTCCCCACACTGCAGGAACTCTGCCCTTGCCATGTTCTGTCCATGGGTTACTGCAGGAATTCGGCTGCAAAGGCCTGAGGGGGCAGCACCACCGCGGGTGGGGAGGGAGGGGAAGGGCAGAGGGCTCAGAGCTGCCCCACAGCAGCAGATCCACACTGGATCCATCCTTCCAGGGGCTCTGAGGATGCTCTTCCCATGGCTCTGCTCCAGCTGCATCACTGCACACGGTGGTGCACACAGCCCAGCTGCACAGCCTCTGGTGCTACAGGAAAATAAAGGGAAAACCAAGTGGAAAACCTGATCCACAGGAATCCTTGTCTTCCTCATCTGCCCTGGCAGACCCAAAGCTGAGCCAGTGGAGCAATGTGCACATTATGGACACAGGAGCTGCTGCTGTGGGTCAGGGGGCTGCACAAAGGGCTCCAGTGACTGACACCTGCAGTGCCAGCACCACATTCTACACTGCAAACCTGGCTCACAAAAACTGCACCAGAAAAACCTCATTGCATGGAATTTCAGCAATCAAGTAGTTTGCCTGAGTGTCATGAGCATCACTTGTACACTTTGATTTAATTTATCTTAGTAAGGACCTGACCTGGGCTAAATCAACACAGAGATCTGAAAAAAGAGACCCTGACTCTGGTGTTTGTCTCTTTTGTTTTGTGTGTCCCATTTCCACATCACTTATTTTTAGGCAAAACCTTAATTTTTAGGCTGTGGCTTCATCATAACTTTTTCAGCAGAAGAACAAAATTAAACAGCTCCTACCTTTTCACCCCCAGCTGTTTGTTCCCATGCCAGTCCAACCACCCAAGACCACACGGGTTTATGCTGGCAGTTGGTTTTTTGGCAGGATTTGCCCTCTCCAGCTGAATCACTTCCTTGGTTGGGTTCACCAACATGTGCTGGCACAGCACAGGAGACAGCACAGAGGGGAAAGGAATGACCAGGAAGAAACCAAAGCCAAGCTTTATTGGGCTGCAGGGCCACCACAGATGCAATCCCAGCTTTAATTTGCTTTCTGTTCTACACCTGAGATAAGCTACAGAAACATTAAGATAGGAAAGAGTGACGTTAAACTAAAGGTGAGGGAGGGATTTGGCAACTGTGAGTAGGGAGCAGATTCAGAGTAGCAGCATTTAAAGGGTTAAGTCTTGAGAGGATATCTTTTAATCATCCCACAAGCTACACAAATTCTAAGTTCCATAGAAAATTTAAACACACTTTACTTTGCCAATTCAAATACCCTATTTGATATCAGTCTTCAGAACAATGCCATGCAAAGTTGCCCAAACTCATGATTTAGTACTCAATGCCCAAAAATATTTCTAGGCTTTGTAATTCCAAGTTTGGCCACATGATCCTCCCAAATGTACAGAAAGAAATATCTCTTTTGTCAATAATGCCATTACTGAACAGCAGCATTCCAAAAATCCAAATGCAAAGAAGTATCAACCTGCTTAAACACCAGAGTTCAAGAAAATGCCTTAAATTGCAATAAAAAGTGGCTTTGGAAGAAGACAGGGATGGGTGTGGAATTAAGTATTTTGAATTTTTGGAGACAACACACTTTGGTGTTTGCAAGAATGTTCTGAGGGAAGCCAAAGTGCTGGCTGAGTTACAGCAGAGCTGAGCAACATCCAGGCAGCTGCTCCAGGAGCTCTGAGCTGCCCATCCAGGCTGCTCCACACCAGCAGCCAGCCAAGGGAAGGGCTTCCCCATCCCCAGGGGCTGCTGCAGTCCCCAGGGAGGGAGATGGGGACAGCCTGGAAGCCCTTCTGAGTCCCCAAATGCCCAAACATTTCCATAACTCCCTGCTTCTCAAGAAAGCTGTGGCCCACAGGTATGAGTTACTTAGGCTTAGGAAATGATCTAGCAATAATCTAGACAGAAATCCTTCACAGTCTCATCTACAGTTCAGCAGCAAAGGAAGTCCAGTGAGACATTTGGACATCATGACAAGCTGGCAGCTTTGCAGAACACGTTTGACTGCTGAGCTGCACAATGATAAACACAGAGACAGACCATCCCCAATGCCCCATAATCCATTAGACACTTACAGCCACTTTGCCAACACCTCAAACCAATAACCATTGAATAAATATCAGCACTGAGCACCATCTAAGATGTGTTGTTCAAAAAAGTGGGCATAAACTACTGAGTTTTGTGCTAACCCTAAGTTCTGATGACTAATCTGGTTCTTTTATTCCAGCAAACTGAAAGTACAATGGACACAGTGGCTGATTGCATGCTGGAAACTACAGCTCTTCTGTGAGCTAATCCTGGGATCTCAGCACTTCTCAGCAGACAGGGGGAAGGTCCCATGCTTATGACTCACACCACCATTTTTTCTCTCTCCTATTGTTTTGCAAATTCTCTGCTTAATCTAAAATCCGTTTCAACTAGAAACTTCCAGGCTCAGTGGAAACTTGAAGATAATATATTCCAAACGAGTGATGCTTCAAAAGGGTGGATCTACAACCCTTTAAATCAATCTAAATCTGGGCTGGCACTGCCCTGCCCTTGTCACTAACCTCTGCCCCTTCCTGTGCTGCCATGATCCCACAGAGGGCAGATCCAGGATGTGACTGAGCTGGAAACCAGGCCAGTGGCACCACCAGGAGCCACAGGGAGTGGGAGTGATGGAGGACATGTCACAAGATAAAGTTGTGGCAATCCAGATTCAGACAGGCCTAAGTGGAGGTGTACCACTAAGAGTAATTAATCATCCTGAACGAGCCATGGCTTAAAGGAAATGGGCATTCTGAGCTTTGGGTTTCATTTTAAGGTATTGATTTATGTCCCTAAAACATTTTAAACCTGTACATTAGCAGAAAAGTTATCCCACATATACTGGTAATGTATTCTCTTAATGGGATACATAGCAGTGAAATTTTGTCTCACTAGATCTTTAGGAGCAGATTCAAACTTCAAGGATTATGAGTCCAGGCAGAATAATGCCTGTTTTCCCTGCCTGATGGCTGGCAGTAACACTTTGAAGCTGGTTTTGATGACAGGTAGGATACCACAGTAGCCACACTCAACTCTAAGAAATGTTTTCTGCTTCATTGCTTTGGTTTTGTTTAAGAGCCCATTTCTGAGTGGTAAAACAGTAGTAGAAATGGCAATGTATTTATGAAGACACGCTAAATAAAACTGTATTGCTTTTACAAGAATACACTCCAGATTATATCAAAGTTATAACAAAAACCCCGTGGGTCTGTGAGAGCAGCAAGAGAACTGCAAGCCAGGATTCCATCTGCTTCCCAGGACAACTTTTCCTGCTGGGTACCCATGGCATGAGGCCAAACACACCTTCAGAAATAAAAGCACTAAGTGTCAAATATTTTAGCATCACCTTTCTATGCAAAGCTTTTCTATCAGCCTTCTACCCTTTTCCAGACAGGGAAATGCCCACTAAATCATCAATAATACATCCAGGCAGCCATCAGTCCACCTAATAATGAGCAGTTCTAGCACACAGCACCCATCCAGAGAAATCAGGCCTGGCAGATGAGAGTATAGCCCTTAATAATTTACAAGACTCATTAACCTTCTCCCAAAAGACAAACAAAAAGAATGTGATATCTACTCAGATTTCCAGACCAAACCAAGATACAGCATTTCAGAAGCCATTAGGACATATCAGTCAATAAATACTCTCCAAATGTTCTTCTGTGGAATAAGCTGGCAGCCAAAGAACCATCCATCTCTAAAAGCCTGTATTATTAGACACAACATCAAGAACCTTAAGAAACTTGCAAATGAGATTGAAAAGGTTTGAAAGTTATTCAATATGGCAAATGCTAAGAATCTTTTGAATTTGCTATTTTAAGTAGACAAAACCAGTCCAGTCTGGTTCTGCATAGAATAAATACCAGCCCTCTACAAATGTCAAGTGTGCCCAGGGACAGAATTCACATCCAACATCAAATACTCACTTTGGCAGCACAACACAGAACCAGGAGCAGGGAAAAGACAGCCCAGGGTCTTGTCCTGGGACTGAACACTGAGCTCTGTACCTGGCCAAGCAGGTGATCCACATTCCCACCAGGCATTCATCACCAGGACTGGCAGGAGCATCTGGGAAGGAATTATGATGATGCAGTTTGATACTAGTGACAGCCAGATGTGCAGTTTATGTCTGAAAACCAACAAAAAACAATCCTAACATAATTTGCTTGGTTTTGGTGGTGTCTCCTGCCACTAATACACACCTTACTGGTATAACAGTGCTTTTCTCTCTGCACAAACACCCAGGAGCCACGAGGGTTTGCCTCCAGAGGGAAACTCTCCAGTTACATCTCCTCCTGTATCAGATCCCACACTCAGTTACCATATTCCTGTGCCTGCTTTGAAGTCTCCTAAGGAGATAAGGTAAATGCTGGAGGAGCTGGCTGGAACACCCAGTTGTGCTCTGTGGGAAAGGAGGAGGTGCTGGGCTCTTCCCTGGCTCTCCCAAGCAGCTGTAGGAACAGGAGCTCAGAAGCTTCAGGTGCTCCACCTTGTTTCTCACTCCATTTACACCATCATGAGGGTTTTTTCCAGGGATTTTTTCCAGATGTTGTATATGAGCTGCTGTATCTTCCCTTCCCTCTCCACATGCCCAGTGAATTCTCCCTTCTCCTACAAAATCAACATGCAGAATTGCTACATGATATAGGCTAAAAACACTTAAAAACCAGATGTGCTCCTTACAGCCCGTGCCTATCCCACTCCTTCAGAAACCAGGACACAAACCACCATTTTACTGTCAATCATTCCCAAATGGCAGCAATTAAGGAACATGCTATTTCCCTAATTACAATTTCCTTTTCATAAAATGCCCCTTTACTCAGAGCAGCTTCTATTACAAGCAGTGAAGCACAGCCCTGCACTGCCTTGTCAAAGCCAAGTGTGTCTGACACTTGTTCTTTCCTAGAGCTTTCCCTTTCCACACCAACTCCTTCCCCTGAAGGCTTTTCCACAGTGGGCCAGAGGGAACACAGACTGTTCAACTGTTTGATGACATTTTAGGACTACGAGGAAAAAAAACAGCACTTAAAATAAAACAGAAGAACTATGAATAAATAAAACCAAGGAATGGGTGACTACACATTCCATAAATAGTGCTGATAGAAATGATCAAAAGAATAATGGTTATCTTCCTCTAAAAAGAGTTTTTACTGAGATTTCATACTGCATATTCCTTTGAAACAGTACACAAAGAAGAAAGAAAAAGTGGTAGCTTTTCAAACTTTCTTTTGCAAGTAGAGTGTATCCTTAATGCTTAAACCTAATTAAACTCAGAACAACTAATTCCAGGTGGTAAAAAACTCCCCATCTTAGAAGAAAGGTGATCTGATAGGGCAAAATTATTATTTCAGTGCATGATCTGGGACACGCTGAAGATTAAATATTAGCAGCATATGTTCATGGAAGGAAAATTAAAAGATGGCTTGTTAACAAATACAGCTTTTCCTTCTGGCTTTCATGAGATTACATCAAGTTCATTATACATAAAAACTTCAAAATAAAAATTTGTATGTATCAACTTGTCAGACCAACACAACAATGTCTCAGCCTACAAACAGCACTCCCTGACCCACACGGTTCTGGCTCAATGAACACTGTCCCTGTTCTCAAAGGACAAGCTCCAGCTCTGGATGGTGGGCAGGGTGACTGGGGCAGTCTCCTGACAGAATTCCTGACTGCTCAGCTGGGGCAGCACTCACCTGTCACACACCCTGAGGGTGGACAGTGGATGGAGGATAAATATTGTAAGAAAAGCAAGTACTGCCAGAATAACGCTGCAGTTGTGGGCAGGAAGACATCTCCAAGGTTACTTTTAATCAAAATTAAAACCAGTAACTGCTGTAATTTATCTGGACACATGTTCAGTGGTACCATATTTCAGACTCAACATGCCTCTCTTCCACAAAAAAAAAAGTGCTTTTCTAATATCCAGAAGCAAAAGAATTTTTGAAAGACCATTCTGTCTCCAAAGAGACCATTAGGATCAGTTTTCCATTCTGAACAGAAATTCCTATCTTCTCAAACAGCTCCAGCTCCTCCAAAATAACCAAACCATCCTGAGCTTTCTTGTGTCCTCACCTGCCAAAAGCAACAAACACTTCTAAAGGAGGAACAGCAGAAAACTGAGAACTATTCTTTAATGGCAATGAAGTTTGAACAAGTGAAAATTATTGTTGCCTTTCCTGGAATGACAATTACCAAAGATTTAGCCCAGAAATGTTTTTTTTTTTTTTTTTAATTAGGCAACTAAGATGTGCTGTCTTTCTCCAAGTGTTTTTTACCACAGATCTTTAAAGATCTTCTACCTGCAAGTGAGAGATTATCTATGTTAACACTTTAAAGATTCATATTTGTACATGTGAATGTTATCCAGAATTTTTTAAAATCAGTATTTCCCAAAGTTTTGAGGTTTCCACCTCAAAGTCTCAGTCCTCAGTAAGTTTTATTTACACATCCCATTATATAAAGTTTTTAATTTAAAATCTTAAGGCAACACAGTGCTGTGAGGCATTTCCCAACACAGTGCTGGGGCATAAACACCAGGTATTTTGTGGTCTGTGCAGTCAAGAAACGCACAAACCATATGCACTCATTGAAAACGGGGTGTAATTATGCACCAGAGCATCTCACCTTGCCCCTGCCCAGCCTGCACACTGCTCAGCAGGGATTTCTGCACTTGGGAACCTTCTTTTTCACACACACTCCCCTCCTCAGGCACTACAAGTTTCAGAACAACTTTCTCATTCATAACAGGTCAGAGCACTTTGCCTGCAGACCACACACAAAATGCTCAGCTTGACAGCTCGGGGGTTTTGGAGATGCTGAGATGCTGCTGGATAAATGACAAAGGCCATTCCAGCCCCCTCCAGGGCCTGCCCAGCTGAGGATGCCAGATCCCCTCTTTCAGCCCAGCTGCAGTGGGAAATAAAGTTCCCAATGCACATTTATTGTCCTGAAAGTTACAGCACGGACACATTCACTTACACAGAGTACAGGACATAAATTATGCCTGAAGAGCCCCAGGTTTTCCTATAGACAGGTGAGAAAGATTGCATGGACAAATTACTCTTTCAACTGGCCTTCAGGTCAGTAGCTTTCAATACTAACTTTTTATTAAATACTTCATTAAGTTATTGACAATCTTTATTTTCCTTTCTGGAACTGCAGAGATTTTTTTTTTTGAACAGGACAAGGTATGCATTCCCTGAGGATCTTAAGTTACTTCATTGCTATAGATTAATTTTCTCTAGTCTTACTCCTTTATAACTCATTCCTCTGTTCAAAGAGACTTTCTCTCCCCATGAAAAACTAAACAGAACATCAAAGCTGCAATGCTGTGCTCTTCTCAGTAGTGAGACAAAGCAATATGTGAGATACCAAATCTTTTAGACTGGAATTTTGAATGGAATCTTGTGACATAATTTATGGCATGAGACCTTACGGAACTTGGAAGTTTTCTATTTTTTATGATTTGCAGTTACTGTACACAGCAACAAAACAAAGTATATAAAATATACACCAATTTAATAAAAAAAATTCTGATGTTAAATCCTCCATTTTAAATACACACAATGTAAACTCCTCTGCAAATGCCAGTCTGGGCTCTGTGCACACACAAGCTCATCTCTGTACTGCTGCCCCTCTCCCCTGTTGAAGTAAGCACTGAATTCAAATAGGAAACATTCTGAAGCACAATTGTTGAGCCGTTCCCAAGGGATAGTTACAGTTTCACAGCTTAATTACTCCAACTTTCCATTTTGTTAATAACATAGTTGAATAAAAATGATCTGATGCGACTTGTGCATTCATTTTAATGAGTCCCTGGAAAGAAATGCCTACAGTGAAGCATGCCCAGATCTCCTGAATCAGTGGGAAAAGTTCTGCACAAAGAGAAGAAACATCTTCAGCTTTTATGCATCAGTAACATATTTTTGATCCTGAATCCCAATTCAACTCTGAAGAAGAATAAGTTTTGGAGAAAGTTTCATAGTTAAATATGAAAATCAGTGCCTGAGCTAACATAATCCTCCAACCCCAGCTTCCCCTTACAAATCTTAGCATATTAATCTCCTTTCCTTTTAGCTGCTCCAGTTCTTGCATAACAATGCCATTTCCTGAATTCAAATCTCCACAAATAAACCTTAAAGCTGAATAATACATTATTAAGCCCTGTGAATATTCCCTTAAGCAGGGCATCCTTAAAAAACTGGTCTACACTGTCACAACTCAGCATCATTTTCTTTAGACTTTCAGGGTAAGAACAAGAAACACTGCAGCAGCCAACAACCTAAAAACCCTAGTGAAACATGAAACTTCTACCCTCTGCAGAGATTTTTAATAAGTTACTAATGCCTTGTTGAAATCCCCATCCCTCTGTACAGCAGTCACTTATTTCTCTGTGGATGTGTCCTTTGCACAGGCTCCCAGGGAAATTCTGGACTGGTATTTTTGGGGGAAGGAAAAACACATTGTATCCCCCACCTTCCTGCACAGCCCCAAGTCACACACCTATGCCAGGTGTTCAAACATTCCCCTAAGTGGTCATTCCTGCAATATGAGCATTTTAAAAGTATTTTACCAAAGAAGGATGCTCAGTTTCCATTTGCCTGCTCTCTCAGTTTTGATCTGTTCCTTTCCTAGTGCAAATGCTCACTTAGAAGCTAAAACCATGTGTAATTAGTGTGTTCAGGCTCCAAGCTGAGCACGGGCTGGAGTTCTCTGCATTAGATATTATCTCCAACAAGAGTGACTGGCTGCATGAGGAGCATGGCAGCTGATGGCAATGCACACTGGACATGGACATGGTGCACAGGACATCTTCACCAAAGTCTGTCTCAAGCAAGGAAAAAATAAATCATCTTGAAGAGCAACGACTATAGGGTAAAATGTACTGGATGTCAGAGGGCAAAATTTATTTCTCAATTATGCCCATAAAAGCAAACTATTCATTATCACTACTTTATCATCCACTCAAGACCCAGGAGATGCCTTTTCTCAAAGGGGTTGGAGGATACAAACAGCATTACTACGAAAGGATTAATTACCTGTTGTAAGCTAAGCATTTTGAAAATGTCTTTGCAGTAATCCTCAGTGAAAAACAAACTGACATTCAACAGGACAAGACAGTGTTTCACACATGGAAATTAGACAAGTTCATTACACGGGAACAAGAAGTAAGGAGCTGAGAAACAAAGGGACATAATCTCTCAATTTAAAGGGTTTTTTTTATCAGGCACTGAGCAATCAGCACACAGCCCTGCCCTGCCTGATGGAGCAAGCGCTCAGCACCTTTATCAGCTCAGTTATTCAGTGCAGCAAGTGAATGCTGAGCCTGGAGCATGCCTTGGCACGACCAAATGCCAAGCAGTGAAAAGAGCTGAGCCAAAAGCACTCGGTGCCAATCCAGCCTGAGCAGTGCTTCCCTAAGGAAAGAGGAACAGAAACCAAAGCGATTTTAAAAAACTGATCCTGAAAATTTACAAACCAGGAAACACACTCACAGCTCCTGGGAGTGGTGCCACTATCAGCAGCATCTTGTCACCACCTCCCTCCCCGTGTCATTGAAGACACATCCTCCAAAATGGACCTGAAAAATCAACTGAAATGGAAGTGAAGAATCTGGAATGACAGACTAGATCATAAATTATAATTCTTTTAGGTTTAAAAAAACCCAGGAAGCTTGAAAACAAAATCACAATTTAATCCACTACATTTCAGCTTGCTGTGTCACAACCTCTAATTCCAATATCTTGCAAGTCTAGACATCTGTCTCAAACTTTTAATCTGAAGCTAAAACTGGGCAAAACCGATGCAGTATGAATTACAGCAATGTACCAGACTTTATGAAGAAGAATCCTTTTTACTCTGGTAAGGTACAAGACGTGTTTACAGGGTATTCTGCTCCAAAACATCCAAATTTATTCAGTAGTAAGTTTGCTCACAAAATGATCGATTACTCCCTCCACAACTACACTTAAGGCAAAGCTTCTGGAGCTTTGTTTTTCTCTTTAAAGTGTAAGGAAGCAGCTGAGCCATCCTGAGCCCATCTGCATGTTAACAAAACATTTCTGAAGGTAGGGATTTACAATCTGTGTGAGGAGATAAAAATCTGCACTTTTGGTGGAAGGGACCGTCCCTGCACCGCTCTGGCAGCTGGAGCTGATGGAAGTGCTCGTGGGTTGTGTAATCAGCCTGATAGATGTGCTCCCGGGAAAATAATCCCCCACACCAGAGAACTCCAGCCAGACTGGGAACTTCAGCCTCATATTGCTTCAGTTGCTTTCATATTGCTTCAGTTCAAGATTGTATACAAGAGGCAACTGAATTTCCTGCCATGTCATTGCATATTGTTTGCTCGTTTTTTTTTTTTTTTGTAACTTATTTCTGATCATGGAAACACATTTAGAGAAATGCTCTTCCAGAATTTTGGAAATTCTTAGTTAAAAAATTGAGTTTGGCAAGATATAACAACGTTCTCAATAAACTCTAACACTTATTCCACTATAAATTGCATGTCCATATTGGTATTTTAAGAAAATGAAGTTTATTGCTACGTGCCCTCCCTTAACAACTGCCAGCCAAATAAAAGGAGCATTAGAAGTACTGTGTCTTAAAATCTGCAGATTTGGGGGGGCAAAAGTACCAAAACAAAGACTGCTGAGGAAGGCTTGACAGTTCAAATTCTGTCCTTGGCAGAGGTGACAAAAAGGCACTGAGAGATGCACTGGGTGTGACAAGAGGATGGTGGTGATGGAACAGTCTAGGACAGGAAAATGAGGAAGCACAGGGAAAGTGTGTGGGAAATTCAGCTCTCTCCTCTGCTCAGAGATGGTTAAAAAACCCCAGAAACCCGAGTTTTCCAAGAACTTGTTTTCTGCCCCAAACTGAGGGGAGTAAAAGCATTTTTGCAAGGAAATTAGATATTCCACAGATTTTTTTTTTCAGTGTTGTGCTTACACAAAGTGAAACCACCACAAAAAACAATCCAAAGTTAACAGGTTCAACAAAACGTATTTCAACTCCTTTGGAGAAAAAAGGGAAAAAACAGTGTAAAATAGCTCAGGACAGTTAATGCACTTCTGTGAATTGTTTTGGTCATAAAATTGACACTTTTCACTTAAAAAACGTTTATCCACCTCTTCCAAACATGAACAGAGTTGTATTTCCACTATAAATCTCATCTTTCCACCTTGACACGGAAAATTTTCCACTGACCTCAAGTGCCTCCATTTTCCTCTAAGTCCCTACAGGATAATCAGCAGCATAAAAGCTCCAGCTGGGCAGATACCAGATCCATTACTGTAGAATGGATTGGATAACTGATCCATAACTATAAAATATTTATCTCCATTTGGCATCTGGCTATCAAACACCATCAAGTTCATCAGGCAGTTTAATCCAAGGACACATTCCTTGCAAGAATTATTCCAAGATTTCACAAGAAGTTGGGGTATGTTTTCAATCACCACAGCTTACTTAGAATATAATCAATCTGCAGAAGAATAATTGGTTAATTGGTGGATCACGTAATCAAAAAGTTCTGAAAGAATTACCCATTAATTCCTCCCTCCTACCCACACAGAGCGAAAGTCACAGGAAAAAAATGCCCACACTGTTTTAAACTGGTCACTTCAGCTTTGTTTTGGGCTTTTTTTCACCCTGAATAGAAAAATGGAACTAATTTTCTTGGACTAGCAGCAGCTTGTCTCTTGAAACCACATTAATAGTTGGCTTTTAATTTTGAAGATCTGATTTGATTAGCTCTCTGAACAAAATCCAAAAATCAGCAGCTAGTCCCTAAAGAAACTTTCTTCTTTTGGGGAGAGGCCTTGTCCCTTTTCCCCCAAGCCTCTCACAAAAAGGAAGCAGTCACTACCAGACACAGCATTCCAGACTGGTATTTTTGATGTGGCTCTGAGTTTGGACTGAGTTATCAGAGTAAGAGATTCACTAAGCCCATCTCCCATATTAGCTAAGCTGAACTTGTTGGAAAAGGTCAATTTACCACCTGGAGGCAGGTGGAAACTGAATTTCTCAATATATGGATAAAGGACAACTCACTTCTATTTATGGCTAAGAACCAAGGAAGGGAAGAAAAAGAATAGCAAGTAATCAATAGCAAGTAATCTGCTGCAATACATTACATAAACAAATATTTGCAATCCTAGCCAAATTTATTTGTTAATATGTGAATGTATTTGACACATCAGAATGAAATCACTAAATAATCCTGTCAAAATGTTCTGGAGACAAAGCTCCTTCTATGAGAACCTGATGGTAAAGCAGACAGGCTTTTTATTCTGCTTTTCATTAATAATGCAAGCCCAATGAGACCAACCAGATCCTGCAACAAGTTACAGCCTCACTTGTTACAATCAACCATTACCAAGACTACAAAATAATCAAAATCATCTGATGGACAATGCAGCCTAGGAGAAATAGTGGTTTTCAAGCCAGGGATTACAGTTCGGTATGTTTCTATTTTTTTTTTTTTTGTAGACAGCAGAGAACAAGTCCAAGGTACCCCAAGAAGCAGTTTTCTAAGATTCGAAAAATAAACATTTTCTGTTGTACTCCTAATTCCATGAAGTGAAACTCCTAAAATTTTGAATTATTTTAAACTCCCAAAACCTGAACAAAAATGATTTTTCCAGAACTGCAGCACCACTTGCAATATACTCAGAAGACAAATTCTGCTCATTTTCCAGCATTAAAAAGCAGATGTTCTTCCGTGCATTAACAACACTTGATTATAAAATAAATTTATCCTCTGTGCAAAGAGGAGTGAACATAATGGCTCCCTGAAGGCACAGCTTTGAGGTATGAGGGCTATTAGTTCAATTTCTTGTCCAAATGCTGCAGAGAAGGATGACAGAAGGAAAAGCTTCCAGTTGTGATTCTCCTAATCCTTCTGGTCCGAGGAAGCCTCTGCTCCAGACTTCCCCAATAAACTCCATCACAGCCCTGCCCTGTCCTCACAACACACAAACTGCAAGCTGGGTGGTCTCCTTAGAGAATACTTCAGGGAAAGCATTTTGGGTTTCCAACCATTGTTTTTTTTAAAACCTGGGATAGCAAGAGAAGGTCATTTCATTTAAAGAACCCACAGGAATCTCATAACATTTCAAATATTTTTATTTGTGTGCTAAGATAGACATTTGTGTGGGATGTGGAGGGGAAACTTTGGGTTTATATATTAGTTTATTTGGGCAGAGGATGATTGCTGGTTTCCTACCAGTGTTTTTGCTAAATTGCTTTGCTAAACTCTCAATGGTATTGATTACCTATTAAAATATTTAACTTGTGCAAGGTAATCAGTCAACAGCAAAAATTATCAAAAGGGGAAGCAAATCTGTGTTGTTTGGAGAACAACAAGTAGCACTGGCACATTGAAATAGCTGAGATGCACTGAGGGGAATATAAATGCAATCAAGCATGTCAGAGGGAGGAAGAAAACCAGGCAGAAGCATAAAGGGCAGAGGAATGAAGGGAATGAAGGGTGAGTAACAACCCATGCAAAGAGGACCATCGTGGGGAGATCTGATCTAGCTGCTGCAGATTCTTCTGCACAGCACAGATAGCCTTTACAACAGTCCTCAGGACTTAAAGTTCACAGCATGCTGTGTCACAAAGCCCAGGTCCTACAAATAACTTTATTTTAACCACATCCCATAGGCTACGTTTAGCCCATAAACGTTTCATTGTATTTTTCAACAACCACTTACTGGCTATACCTCCAACTTTTTCAAATAAAAGCATCAGAAATGGACACAATGTGAGAGTTTGGGTAATGAATATTTTCTTTTGTGACAAACTCGACTCTGAACACTGTCACCTGCCCACCCAGCTCTCCTAAATCTTCCTGCTGCTGTTCTGCAGATCTGCTGCTCCACAGGCACCTCCCCACTCCAGGTGCTAAGCCCACAGGGTGTCCATGGCCTGCTTTCCAGTAGAGCCCTATGAGCCTGTTTTCTGCACAAATGAAAGAGTAACACACTTGTGCTAAGTAGATGGAATACAATATGGCCATGGGGCTGTAAAAAAAAAGAAAAAAAGTTTGACATAACTCAATCCTAGTGATGCTGACATCCTTGTGCATGGCCAGGAACTCATCTGGGTAAACACAAACTCAGCTAAACAAGCCCTTGCCTCATTTCTGGACACAGGTACATGAGCACACGTGCTGACCAAGAGACAGGAGGTGGGAGCAGCTCTCCAAAATGGCCTGGCAAGACACCTGCCAAAACACTGCCCTGGTGTGAGGGCTTGGGTAACAATGAAGGATGACATAGGGAGGGATCCCAGACCCATTCCCTTCTCTTCTGGCCCCAGAACATGCTCTGTTTCCTTCTCACATGCCTCAGGATAAGCTCCTCCTGGGACAAAAAGCAACATAAATATTTAACAAAAGTTTAGTAGAATGAAGAATTTTAATTCATTAATTTCATCGTGTTAAATACAGAGGTATTGCACAGGTCCCTCTCTGTCACCATGTTCCTGGTGCCAGGGTGGTTCCCCCTCCTGTGTGCTGGTCCTGATGTTTATGAGTGATCACTGAGGCAATGTGAATTGCAAGCCTAGTGCTAAAACTCTCTTTTCTCCACTGGAGTCACTCTCTGCTGCTTTAACAAGTTGACTCAAGTTCAGTGGAGGGCCCACAGGTGCTGGAGGAAGGGGAAGAAGCAGAGGCAGCTGGTGAGAGGAGGGAAGATAGGAGGAAGAACTGAGCCATTATTTTTGGATTAATTTAGATGCTGTTTCATGCTACAGTTGAGAGAGGGAAAGGAAATAAGACTTATAATGAGAAAAGTACTGCTGCAGGGTAATTAAGACCTAGGAGTAAACATGCCAAATGGTGTTTGCCACACGACAACAAACAAATGTGAATCAGAACAAGAGTCAGCACAGAAGCAGAGGAGGGAATGTTTTTCCTGCTACTCAGGAAGCACTTCAATTGTTTGGGAAAGGTGTGAGTCATTAACTCTCCACGCACAACTGAGACATCCAAAGCCACAATACCTGACATACTTCAAAGGCTCTTTGGAATGGAAGAATAGAAATCTATATGTACTTTTTCAAAATTACAGAAGCGTGAAGCCATGCATCATTTCACACATTTTGATTTGCTGTGTTTAGGCTCTTGGGAATTGCACTATCCAAGCACGATGAGCTCTAACCTTGAGAGGCTCTGCTTTCTTGCTTCTGAGCTCTGTGTGGCTGAACAGCTCTTTGGGATAAAAGATGAGAGGTGCACAGGAACTGATGGAATGCTATTTTAATGCAGCACTTCTCTATGTCTCAATTGGTAGCTGATCACAGCCATTTAGCAAAATTACCTTTCTGATGGCAACCAAGAATCTCATGGCAACAGTCACATGCCATAAAAACAATCCTCCTCCTCTTTGATTTCGCATCTGCTTGCAGGAGCTCAGCATGAAGGCAGTAAGGAAGTTTTACTGCCATCTTGCAACATTGACTTTTATGGATTCTTCAGACTATAATGCACTGAAGCTTTTCTTAATCTATTTCTAACTCCTAACATAATTTATTACTTCTAGACACAGGTAAAAAGGCTAGTTGGACTTCAGCAAGGTTTTCATTCCCAGGTGAAGCCCACCACAGCAGGATTACCAAGCTGTGGTGAAGGGTTTGGCTCCTGAGCTAGATTTAGCCAGTCTGGCAGCCTGATGGCAAATATTAGTGTAATAATCCAAATACAGATCCCATTCCTTCAGATATGCACTTTAACATTTTTCCCTATGAACATCATCAAGTTGAGACGGTATTAAACACCTACACAATCCTTCTAGAGAAAAATATGATTTTTTTCCCCCATGATGTGTTCTTCTAAATGTTTCCTGATGGACTGTATGTGATTACAGCACAGACACCTTCCAGAAGGAGCCATGAAATACCCCAAGAGTCCTGGCTAACCCAAGTTCAGGGAGCAAATGCATTACTCCACTGTCACTGACAAACTCCTGGGAAAACAGATTGCACAACAGGAAGAGGGTAAAACACAGCTTAAGAGCTTGGACACACATGAGAGTCATTAATTTATCCCTGACCCCAAATCTGAGAACAGAAACAAGAGGAACACAAAAAGAATGCTTGGCTTTATGTAGGCACATGGAAAGTATGACTTTGCAGTATCATAAATGTTTAATTACATTTTTATGCAACTAGTGATATCCTTTCTTAATTCAAATTCCTTTAAAAATTCCCATTTAGAAAACCTCTTTGGAACTATACTTCTATTTTCCTTAATTTAATAAAAGGTTATGAAAAAATATTTTTATGAAGAACTTATTTTCTCCCAAACACATCTCAGTTATTTTGTCCCCAAGAGAGACTAATCAGGTATACTTACAAGCCAGTTGATCTGTAAAACCTTTGATGAAGAGCTTTCAGAATGTAGAAGTCTGACTGCCCAGCCTGTGGCTGCATTTGAAATGCTGCAGTCTGCATTTAACTGGTGATACATCATACCCAACTCCCCTAAGGTTGGGAAACCAGTGTAGAATGAGGTGATACCCCTTCCTTTGCTAGCAAGTTCCAAGTTTTATTAAATTCTCTCACTCAGTGCGGGCTTTCAGCTGTTGAACACTTGATATTACAGGCTTTTCACAAAATGAGCAACTTTGTATACATTCAATAAAAAACCTCCCATGTTTTAAAACCCTACAAGTCTGAAACAAATATCCCCACTTACTGCTTCAGAGCAAGTAAATCAAGAAACAGGAGCTTGTCAGGAGAGGTTCTGCATGCCAGAGCTGCCCAGACTGCAATGTGATAACACAGACCCTCACAAGTACAGCTGCATTATTCACTTGATGTATTTGTGCAGAGTCACCAGGGCAATGCTGACAATTTATGTAATAAAAGACATCTGAAGGAAAATTAATTACCTTGTACTGTGGCATTTGTGCATCTTCCCTCCTGTGCCATCTCAGGAACGAGCAGCACTGAGACCTGCCACAGCTCCCTGTGCCTGAAGGACACTGAGGCTGAGGAGCTGCTGCTGGGGAGTCACGAGCTGCACTTGCAGCACAGTTCACACCCTGCTCCTCTAACATGGCAGCAGGAACATTAGCTCATCTCACTTTCAAGAAGCCTGAAGCAGCAGTGGGGCTTTTCAGCGTGGAATCACAAATCACTTAGCACTGTGCAATTTCAGAAGGATGATGGGGATGCAGGTTTTCCACAGCAGGGCCCTGTCAGGCTGGGGAGCCAGCCAGCAATCTGCCCTGATCTCCCTGAACACACACCCCCGGGCTGAAATGCACACAATGGAAGAAGCTAAATGTGCAAAGAAACAGACACACGTGTATAAACACATCCAGTGTTCCAGAGAAACCTCTCCTGGAAGTGCCATTCAAATGAAGGCATCATATGCAGGGATTCCTCCCAAAGGACTGCAGGAAGGTGGCCCAGAGGTCCCTTCTGGGGTCACTCAGCAGAGGTTCTGTGCCCCCCTGCTGTTGCTCCCTCAGCCTGACAACTTCTGTCTGAACCAGGGGGGCTGACAGATTTCACCACTGCATCCACATCTTCTCTCACATAACCAGACATCTGAAGAATGGAAAAAAAACCCACCTCATTTGTGAGTGGGCTGAAGGTACCAGTCAAGAAGTAAAAACCTGCTCTTGTCAGATGGAGTGATTTGTCAAGGTGCTGTCTCTCAGCAAGGATATGGAGAATGCCTGTGCAAGCTCACTGCAGTGCACAGGAAAACAACTCCAGTTTAAGATGTTTAAATCCCTAGGTAAATCCCCTCCCTCTGTACTGAAATCAAGGAAGAGGTCCTGCAGCTCTGTCCTGCACCGTGAGGCAGGGACAGTGCCTGGAGCTGAGGGATGACTGACAGGTGAGGGACAATGTCCCCTTCATGGATTCCAGCCTGACCCAGAGGGAATTTATCAGTCTGAGTGCTGAACAGAACTGCAGAAACATGGCTGGCAGGTCTAAGGACTTCATAAGTTTCTGAATGAGAAATAAAATTATCAATGCACGAAATATTCTGAAAAAATCTTTGTTAAACAGATTTTATGTTTTGGTAAATACATAGCCTCATTTTCAGCAATAGTGGTGGCAGTGAGACACACACAGTGGTCAGCAGAACTCATCCACAAGAAATATTTTGGGAACACATCAGTGTTCCAGGCCCTGCCCCATGCTGTTTTCTCTTTGATGTCAGCAAGTTATTAATCTGATTAGTTCAAGCTTTATCTTTTGATCAAACTTTTGTAATACATTATTTGGAAATTGGTTTCTTAGAGGGACAAGAGCTGTCAAATCACATGGACCCCAACAAAGCAGTAACAGCTTAGGACAAGTCAGAGCCAAAGTTGGAATTTCGGAGCATATGTGCAAGTTATTATTTTCTAAAAACCACAGTGTTGACATTACAAGGGAAGAAAAGAGAGGAAAGATCCTATCTCCTGAGCCCTTGATCAAATGACTTCATAATTCACCCACTAAGGCTATCCCCTGGTTCCCATAACAGACAGCAATCTGAGACAGAACAAGCCTGTGGATTTTAGAGCATTAAGGGAGAAAAGGGAACAAACTACAGTGCTGCAACTAAATCTCTAGAGGATGTAGAAGCACTCAGAATATTCTATGTAGCAGAATAATTTTATGGAACCTTAGATATAAAATATGGGGACAACTTGAAATTAGCCACAGTCCATGTGCAAGATATAAAAACTGGGAGCCCAGAACTATACAGTGTCTGCAGTTTCCTATGGCTTCTTTCAGCAAACTTTCTTCAAAGTAATTGTCAAAGATATTAGATTCCAGTATTTCGAAGATGGTATCTGCTGGTTCCTAATTTATCCTTGCCTCTTATCTTTGAAGCAATTCTGTTTCTGTCTCAGTGCCTAATTTCCATTTTACACATCCTATAATTGTGTTTGTCCTTTTGTCCTTTAAAGTTGACTTCTAAAGAGTCCCATCATTAACACATCTACAAGGAACAAACAACTTGCTCTCTGTGTTCTTTGGTTGAGATCTAATTATTAAAGTTATAATTATTTCTCCTTACACATTTTAGTAAGTTGGAACTTGCTTTAAATTGTTCTTTTACTGAAAGCTGTGGGCTTGGACATTTCTTTCTTTAGGAAGGGATGTGTGCTCTGCAGAGGTTTCAGATCCTTAACCTGGAAACTAACTTGTTGCAGGAGTTACTGTTCACTTTGCCTTCCATCAAGTCCTGGTTATTTTTAATCATATTTAGTTACCCTTTGCTTATTTAGGAACTACTCCTCTCAGCCCAGAAATTTTATGCAGTGCTTCTATAATTCCTTACTAAGATTTTTAAACATTTTACCTTCACTTTCCTTTCTTCAATATCTATTTTCTTAATGGGCAAAGCATGAACTTTAGCTTCTCAGGATATGGACATGCTAACACTTTTTAACATGTAAACCCAAGAGCTGGCAAGCCCTCTCCAAGATTTAAAAACCATGAAAAATAACTCACAACGTTGAGCTATGCTTCATGATACAGACTCTTTTCTATATAGGAAAGTATAAATAGTGTCCACAGCTGTGCAATTTATCCTCAGCCATTAAATGTCTCCACAGTCTTACAATTCCTCAAAGTGTCTGCACTGCCTACAAATGAGCTGCATTAATATAAACAGCATGGGAATGTCCAGAGAGCCCATAAAACAAAAGCCCCTGGAACAGACCTTAACTAAAAAGTGCCACTCTCTGATTTAAAAAATAAGAGCTTGTAACTATTTCACAGTTGATCAGTTTGCCAAGAACCCTTTCCAATGTTTTGATCCCACAATCTTGAATCCCTGGTTTGGATACCTGGAGGGAAAACAGGAGCTTGTCTGAAAAGTCTGGAGCCAGCCTGCCCTGTGCCCAGTGCTGGGGTACCCAGGCATCCTGACCAAAGTCCCACCAAAATCCAGCCCCCTCCAGACAGAGAGGATAAAATAACCTGCAGAGACTGACAGACTCAAACAAGGCAGCACTAACAGGTATGCACAGGAAACACAACTAAATGTGGCTTCATTGGCTCAGGTCCCAAATAAATACATTCATGCTATAGATATGTACTGTTATAAACCCAGCACTGTTCACTTACAGCACTTTGCAGAGGAATAAATGAGACTAAAATAAGCTGTACACTGCATCTTATCTCCATTTTAAGAATGAGCAAGTTTCTTAACCTCTTTGTCTCAGTTTCCAAGGCTACAAGTGAGGCATGACAAAGGCAGGAAGAAAACCCAGATATTTTTTGGCTCTCGGTCTTTTCTTTTTCTTTCTTTGTTGCTGTTCAGTCATCTCATCTTCCTAAACTCTGGGATTTAGTTATTTAAGCATAGATATCCTATGTTCAGCCTGTTTTCTTGGTGATCCTAATCAGTTTTTCTCTATGTAAATCTGGCCAATTGTTTGGTGATTAAATTTGATCACTTCTTGCTTATATGCACATAGAAATAATCAAGGAAACAATACCCTGACCAGCACCAGCAGAGGAAAGGACACATTCCTATAAAATAAAGTCAAACCAAGCTATTTTTAAAGGTATGCAAATAACGTGAGGGAAGACAGGAAACCACATTTAAAGTGTAAATCAAACCCATTGTTTTGTAAAATTTCTGGAAAAGCTTTGAAAAATGGCTTTTTCTACTTTTCTCTCGCAGAATTTGCAGAATTTCTTTGTTCCCTACCAAAGGAAAAACAAAGCAACAGAGAAATGAAGTGATGTTCCTCCTCTGGCAGAGAAGTAACGAAGTCTCCTCCCCCTTCCAAAGGGGATCACGGTTTGCCAGCTTTGGCAGTCGCTGCAGTATTTAAAATAGAAATGAATCCCAAAATGTGATTTGGCAAAGACCCGCTGAAACATTCAGTAAGCGTTTTCCCTCTTTCCCACTTCCTCTACCATTTAATAACACCGAGGGATGCTTGCAGACACCTCGGGGATGAAAGGCACCCGCGGCACAGCCGCAGACAAAGAGCCCCGTGAACTTTAACACACATGGAGAACACGGGGCAGACAGAGCAGCTTTGTGCCGACAGGGCTCCTTGTATGGCCACGGCCCCGAGGCTGGGACACGGCCAACAGCTGCTCCTGTTCCTGCACGGCCTGAGCGCCACGGGAGGCACCCTGTGCTCCCCACACCGACACCAGCAGCTCCCCTGCTGGAACACGGCGTCTTTTGGGGGTGCAGCCACGGCCCTGTCAGTCTCTCCTGTAGAGAAACTGCTCGAGAACTGCTCAGGGGGCAATCCAAGCTCACACAGCCACACACGTTACCAGGCTGGCTCAGCAGAGAGGCACAAGGCTCCCAGCCCAAATCAATTCCCA
>JBBMKD010000022.1:19943260-19954151 GCA_037834095.1 Argya squamiceps
GGGGTGGGTGATGGACTTGCCAAACCCAGAGAGAAGATTGCACAGTGTCTGCAAGGGTCCATGGGGGAGAAGCCTTTTTTACACCTGGGGTATCTTTAATCTTCACTTTTCCAGGGCAGGGCAGTTGGAAATTCCTTTAATGGCATGAGGGACTCCACACTCTGCCACTGGCAAACGCCAACACCACCAAACTCTGCCACAGGTCCCAGCGATTGTCCTGCACACGCAGACAGAATTAGGATTTCTGAACACTTTTGTTTTCACCTACAACACTTTTGTATTCACCTTTCTGAGGTGAATCCTACAAGCCAGAACACACAGTGTTTTCTAGATATGCTGTGTTGAAAGATAGAACAAAGAAAATACAAGTGCAAAAGATGAGAGATGAATCAAAGGTGTGAACCCTTCATAGGGATATCTGAATCCACTGCTAGCTGGAGTCACTATGCAAGGACCTTCACTCAAAACAATTGCTCTGGAAAAAAAAGCCTTCATATGAACCCCCACTTGGCACTGGGTGGGACAGTAAGCCACTTGCCACAGATGCTTGAAGCAAGGACAGAAATCATGTTTGATTAAGGGAGGCACTGAGCTCCAGGTGGAGGAACCATGACAGTTCAGCTTTGAAGAACTGTTGTCAACCAGAGGGGCAGATTGTGTGGCACTGCTTCACTGGGCTTTACACCTACTGACTTCTCTCTGACTAGGAAGTGTTGTATATAAATTAATCCATCTTATTCATTCACAGAATAAAAGCTATTAAGTATCTGAACCCACAAAATGTTAGCTTTAACATGCAAGCAGCCTGCCAGCTGACTCATTCATACCACAGTTTCAATTTGAAAGGTGGGCAAAATGTCTCAAATACATTTATGCAATAGCAACACATTACCAAACTAATTCTGTTCAGGATCTTGTGACATACCTCCAGAAAATGTCAGGACCAAAATTCTCTCATTCCAAGGGTAAAGAAACTTTCCAAGCATCAACATTTTGTCCTCTGTATGTTTTAAGCTTTAGAATGTTTATAATCACATCCCATAGCCTGAGTCATTGCTACTTTGCCATCAATGAAACTGTTCAAAGGCAGCAGCAGGAAGACTCAAAGATTGATTTCACAGATCATTGGTCCAGGCAGTGTTTGTAAACTGCTGACCCCAACCATGGAGAATTGCTAGGGCCTTGCAGATGATCCAAGGGAGACTTCCAGTTTAAAACTGATTTGAAACATGAGGTTAGCCTGACAGTTTTTCCTAAAGAAATAACTTTTAAAGGAGTTCATTCTAGATGAGTCATGTTAGCCCACATATTAGCACATTGTTCCGATTTCCCCTCCCTAAAATGCATCGTGTCCTCAGTACAATGCTACTGCACAAATAACTCGGGACCTGCCAATAGCCACCACCAAGCTTTAATTACAGCACTCCTATTCTGTAGATTCTCAAGTCAACAAGAACTAAATCAGCCTGCTAAAAACCAGCCAGTACTTCAGAATCTCCAGTGAAGATTAGGAAATAAATCTCTGCAATAAAGCATTAGCCAGCTCAGAAAGAGCCTCATTTCCTTGCTTCGAGATAAGACTGTGGTACACACATGAAAACTGCTGTGCATAAGAAATGACAGAAAGCACCAATTAATTATAACAAATTATTTTAATGCAGCTCATTGCAACTAAATATTTCAGATTACTTAATAGTATTTTTACTTTGTCTTTTAGGCTGCTCTTTCCAATTGATTCAAGTGAGAATGTTTGCATTCCCACAGTTTTTGTCACCAGCAGCATTTTGTTGAGCACACTATGCCCCATTTCAGATTTCAGTACGTTTTACAGAAGAGTTAAAAAAATTGAGAGTGCACATCATTCAATCATTTTCATTGTATTAAGCTTTTGTTATGGCCTGACAATACCAAAAGACTTGAATGCATTTTACTATTTTGCAAGCAGACTGCTTTCTCTTGTCATAAATGATGGAAAAGGTGATCTTGAGGTCAACGAGTAAAATAATAAAAATTAGGCTTCCTTTCTTACAAGTATTTATTCAGTCTCTGACTTGGAGTTTAAAGGCAGGATCTTCCATGCTCTAAAAATAGCAAAAAATCTGTTTTAATGTAAAATTTCAATTTTTAGATGGGAGAAGAGCACCTAGATTAAATAATCTGAAATCTGAGCAACAAACCAAGCACCATCTCAGCCCCCAAGTTTTTCCCATTGCTGAACAACACAGAAATTAATTCCAACGATGACTCCCAAATCACATATGAAGTACTCAGCCATAAGCACAGCAAACACTCATCAGCAGGGTGGACTGCAAGCTTCTGACATGCAAGGCAGCTCTTGCAGCTCCCAGAGAGAAATATTTAACTGGGAACTGTGCTTGCTCTGAGCTGACTGTAACACATGACCTGGCATGTGCTTCGACAGCAAGTTATTCAAGAAAGATGACAATACAACAGAGTTACAAAAACAAAATACAGGCAGTGCTGGGATAAGCCTTTGGAAATACAATTTGTGATGTAAAGCCATAAATCTTTAACATTCAAACTAAAGCTTTTAGAAGCAGCAGCCTCACTGCTGAGGTTAGAAGACATTCCCATGCTCTATTATGGCAACTAAATAAATATTTACCATGGCTCTGTTCAAAAGGCTGGGTTAGCAAAGTGAGTAAGACCATGAGAGTGTTCTGGGTCCTCTTTTAAACACTAGAATAATTAACTTCGGGCAAGCCAAGCTTTTAGTTTTCTTATTTGTAAAATCAGTAAATGATGGAGTTCTGGGTTTAGATAGGAGTTGACTCAAAAAGGCATTTCACTCTGCTGCCAACACACAGGCAGCTGGGATGCTCGTTAAAAGTCTCCTCAACCAGCACTTTAAAGGAAAAAATACTTCAGCAAACCCAAGTCCCAGCAAATTTCTGGAAAGATGAGCACTTCAGTCACACTCCCCAGACAGTGAAATGTTTTTATATCACCCCTACCTTCTACTGTACTACTCTGAAGATAAAAATGGACTCTTCCCAAAACATCAATGTAGCAGAAGACTCAACATTTCTTCCTAAGCCAGCAATAACAGTCACTTCAAACAAATGCATATGTAAGATATACATATCCACATCCAGATAAATCTGAGCAGACACACCCCATTCTCAGGATGAAAACAATAAATGTCTCTTCTGTGAATGAAAGTTTGTACAATATGTATTTTTCCCCAATAACACTAAGAAGTTGATTTTGAGATAAAAATATTTTCTAAGCTGTAGATTTCAGAGCAACAGTGTAGAATGATCACATTTGTAAATATTCCTGGCCAAAGATACTTGCACAGAGAGTCCTTTTAAACCATTGACACATTTTAAAGCTTAACTTCCACAAACACTAAAATGGATCAGTCAATAACTATTCCCTATGAAACTATGAACTTATTTATACACACAGGAGGTGAAATCACAGAAGCTGGTGCATGGAAATGCCAGAACTGACTGGTCTGCAGAGCCAAACAACAAAATAAACCTAAAATTGTTTCTACAATTCAGGCACTTTTTTCTCTCCACCCAAAAGACACTCTCTTTTCTAAGTGACTGCCTTTTTGTCAGATCCCAAAGCAGGCCCTTCAGCTCTGAGTTTGCCTTGTCCACCAGCCTTTAATTGTGAGGTGAAAGAAAGCAGAGAAAATGAGTAATTTGAATACAAGCTCCAAAACCTAACAGCTTCAACAGTTTGTGCCAATATTTCTTCAGAAAGTCCTGATTTTATACAGAGCAAATTCTAATGATTTTGAATTCTCTAAGTATTAAAAAAACCATTTCCTACTCAAAACTTTGCAGAGTTAAGGCTCCCAAACAAACTGGGGGGGATTAGAGATGTTACAAAGCTAGAATAAAGGGAAATGTATCCATTTTTACACAGCTACAAGCAGCAAATAATTAATGAATGCAAAATAAAAACTTGTGGTCATGCTCAGAATTAAAAAACTTAAACGTTATGTAATAAAAAGCACAAAGCTCAAGAGAGTTGCTCATCTGAAAAATATGAAAAAAACCCTTTCACAACAACATATTTATTCAAACCCATCTTAGAGAGGCAGAAGAGCCCATGTTCCCTCTATCTGCACATTGTGTACAGCTTTTCCAAAAGGAAATGTTTACCCCAGGCCCAGCACACACTGTGAGGCAGTGCAGACACACAGTGGGGTCACTCCAATTAGCAAAGCAGCATTCAGAGAGAGAGTTGTCTTCATCAGGAGATGCCTCCACTTTCCTCTCTCAGGGTAAAAATAAAGAAGGCAGAGCTCTATTTCAATATTTTTTTCCTTACCTAAAGGCCAGATTGCTGATTTTTCAGGTGCAGCACAACGAACTTCCAGATTGACATCCCTTTTGTTCTCTGTATATTCTGTTCCTAAACACTGCTGCCACGTGCACCCAGCCCATGGAAGTGAGGAGCTCCTGTGGTTTATGGAGTCTGCTCCTTATCAGCCTGAGGAAGGCACCTCAGGAGGAGATGACTGTCCAGTCTCCTATTTTCTGAGCTCTCAGAATAGAACTTGAGTCTAGTTCATCTCTCAAATTAACGAGCAGAGTGTCTTTAGTGTGGTGGGACATCTCTCCTTTCTATTCTTTCTTTTCTCTCCACCACAAACCCACTGCCAAGAAAACAACAAGAAAGCTCAAGAAAAACTTCTAGGTGCAGGCTGATGAGAGCAGGTGCCCCTCTGAGACAGAAAATCCCCTCCCACTGGTGCCAGGAAGGATCCAGGAGCTGCCCAGGCTTTGAGCTGTGCTCTGGCTGTCATTTTTCCAGAACTCTGTAGCAGATTATGCAGCTGGGACAGATATTTTACCCTGTATCATCCAATGAACATTTGGATGTCTGATACACATTTACCTTGCTTGCAGAACCATTACTCCAAGAAGTTGTGGAAAAATAGTGATGGAAAAGAAACCTTGACCCATGTGGCAAAGTCTATTTAATATAAGTAGCTGAAATCTATGGATTTTAAAATATTCTAAGACATTTTGTAAACTGGCAGGTGAAAGAAAAAAAAAAATTCAAAAAACCCCCAGCTCTTGCCTCACATTCACAGTAGGAAAGAAACAGTGTTTAGATTACAACTGTTCCCATTCCATCTGAAACACCAGCTTGAATGGACAAGCATCTCACTCATTATCAGCAAGAGAAGCCCAAGAAGCCACATCCATCTGCTGTAGAGAGACTGAGGCTGGCACTGTGCTCCTCTCCAGTGTCTACACTGATGACAATGCTGTCATTTTTGGAAAAGCAGACCTTACCTTGGTTTAGAGACTGATACTGATTTTCAACTATTTCATTTGTTCAGTAATTTTTTATCCACAGGTATTCAGGTATTTGCATCCAGCACAATCACTGCAGCTATGAACTGAGTACTGGCTGCTTATTTTTCCAATATATTTTCAAACTTCAATTGTGATTATTTGATTGAAAACGTACACCAACTCTTTCAGTCAGCAGAACACAAAAAAATTCAATGTGTTATCTGTGCAATACAATTTAGTGACTATTGACTGAACTTATAACCCCCTCAGTAAGCTGTGCTTGTTGAAGACAACAATATTCATGATATGGATTCATATTTCCTCCTGTATTCTACAGATCTCATTCCATTTGGGTGTTTAAACACTTTCTAATGACAGCACCCCAAGTTAGCTTTCTATGTAGACAGACCAATATTTAATATGCAAAGAACTGCAGAAACTGAACTCCAGGGGGAAAACCCAATTATGTAACATTTGATGTATTAAATCTAATTCCCACTTGTTCAAATGCTGTTGCTTTGGTCTATCAGCAGTTTACTGGTATTTCTCCTAAGAATCATTAGTATATGCATGAACCCTCCAGCTGCCCCAGCAGTTGTGCAGGAATATTTTAGAAAAGACCATTATTCCACAGCATTTCCATGATCCCCTGTGGGGGACTGAGCAGAACTCCCTGATAACCTGTGCTGGTTATCTTTTCCACCATGTTTCTGTACAACTCTATTTCTCACTCTGCAAATTTGGCTTCAAAAGGTCTGTCTGGTGCTATCTCCATCGTTCAGGAATAGCACTGTTGATTTACACTGACAAACAAAGATAATGTACAACAATAAGCAATGAAGTCAATTTGCAAAGGACACAGTAGAAAAAAGCCTGCAATGTTATCACCGTTATGTACTACAGAGAAAAATTACAGCCCTGTGGAAAAAGAAAAAAAAAGGTGAGGGGTGAGAACTGGGCACCTTTTTTTATGCACCACTCCTTGCTGTTTACAACATTATGCAACCCAGTATGGTTTGCAGTTGTGTATGTAAAGAATGTATTTACTGAAGCCCCTTGTGATGCTGATGGCAATAACCATCAGAAAGGAACCTGATCCAGCCTCTCTCTTTGAAAGCAGCAAACAATCAAACACTTCCCACACTCCAACAAGCAGAACAACAGAGAATTATGCAGAACAAGGGAGAACTCACCATGACTAAAGCCCCGGTGAGGTCGAGGAATCTCCATCTAAAGCAATCTGCAATCTCACCTTAGTGCTGTCGCAGGAGGTTTTTCATGGCAACTGTTACTAACAGTGTCTCTCTATCAGCTGCTAAAAACAAGTACTTGATGTGCAACACTCCTCCCGCTGCACCAGTTACTGAACAACTCCAGTGAAAGAACCAACCACCTTTGGAAGAGATTGGCTGCTGCTCTGAGAAGATAAGTGGGTTCACAGGTAAGGAGCCACGGCCCAGCACCGTGGGGCCAACAGGTTCGTGGAGCCAGATCCCAGTTAGGATTGGCAGCTGGAACAGCCACAGCTCACGGGGGAAATAAAATATGTCAGTAAAATAAAATATATAGAATAAAATAAATAAAATATAAAAATTAAATAAAAAATAAAATAAAATAAATAAAAATTATAAAATAAAATATAAAAATTAAATAAAAATATAAAATAAAATTTGAAAAAATAAAATAGAAAAAATAAAATAGAAAAAATAAAATAGAAAAAATAAAATAAAATAAATAAAATAAAATAAATAAAATAAAATAAATAAAATAAAATAAATAAAATAAAATAAATAAAATAAATAAAATATACAAAATAAAATAAATAAAATATACAAAATAAAATAAATAAAATATACAAAATAAAATAAATAAAATATATCAAATAAAATAAATAAAATATATCAAATAAAATTCAGGGGAAGCTCTGAGCTCTGCTCCTACTGACATTTTCCCTCACAAGGATGCTGCTGCCTTTGCTGCACAAGAAATACTTACCAGGCAAAATTCAGAGGCAGAGGAGCCTCAGAGAGCTCTGCCCTAACACGCCTTCACTTTCTGCACTTCCCAAGCAATCTTCTCTAGCCAAAAACGCTGTCCTTTAAATCTGAATCTGTCTCACTTCAAGGTCTGCAATAACACTTTCCAATTTTTGTTGTTACAATTGAAAGGTATGTTATTGACAGCTTCATCAGCAGCAGAGCAGGTTTGAGACTTCTTGGTAATAATCTGATATTCCAAATTAAAATAAAACTAAATCACAGTATGAAAATACAATTTTACATGTATACAGCTCTAAAGCAGTCAGCATTTTTGCGTTGGATGTGTGTTTAACACCAAGTTCAGTGAATTCTTCCACTGACTACAACATACCACAAGCTGTTGCACAATCACAGCATGTGTAAGTGATCCCACTGGCAGCTTTCATGTGCCCCCCACTCTACATCTTTACTAGGAGCTGTCTCCCTGCTCCTAAAAACTGAGAATGTCTACAGTTTACAGAACAAAAGTCATTAAATAAAGCATCTCCTCCAAAGATCATTCCAAATGGCAGGAGTCACAGCCCTTAACCATATAGTTACAGACTTAAAAGTCTCAGACTGGTGAATATTGTGCAACCTGTTTTTGAGGGAAACTGCCCAATCTAGACGAGGAAGGCCCAGAAGGACAATTAGCAAGGTTTAAAGCAAATGGAAAAACAATTACACAATAAGACTTACTCCCTCGTGGAAAACTCCTGGACTAGTATTTATTCTCTCTGAGCTTGTATATATTTGCATTAAACTTCAAACTTTATTAAAGCAATATTGATGTAATTCTGAGCCTTTACAGAGGGGATCAGGGATTTTAACAGGATGCCAGACAGACTAAAAAGGCACTCTGCAGAAGATTGTTCAGGGCTAAAAACAAGGTAGAGAGAAAGGCATTACTGAGGGGAAAAAAACGGTGCTAAAAGGCTTAACAGTTACCCAAGGACAGCTACAGCTGCAGAGGCACTGAAATCTGACGTGTCTCCATTACTTTCAGACACACATGCTTCTGAATTTCCTGGCCAATTCGGGGGAAGATTACACATTTTTAAAACTATTCTTCCTTCTTCTTGCTGCACCACAAAAGCCCCCAGAAAGGACACCAACAAGTATCAAAGCAGAACAATGACACTCACTAAGAGGAAATTTGGCAGCTGAGACAACAATAAGAGCATCTGTGATATGTACAGAGACTTTTGCTGAGAGGGAATATACATGCAGTCAGTGTGGAAGGATGTCTATATTTGTTCATGTTTATAGTGAGAGATTTAAATGTCTTTTAAATGTGTTTGAAGGCTTTTCTGACAGTAAGACCCTCGGAGCTGGAAGACTGGATATAAATATATACATGCAGAATTTACATCTCCTGTGTTTCAGCCTGTCTTCCTCCTCTGGGGAGCTTTGCAGAGAGCCCTGTGTAAATACAGGCACCCATCCAAGAGGGAACGTTTTAGGATTGAGATCAGTTCTACAAAAACATGGAAGGTCAAACTGTGAACACTAAACAGCTTCCTACAGAACCTCTAGCCAGCAATACAATAACCCAAATCTGCCTGAACACCAATAATGTTGCTTTGGCAAATTCTGTGCTAGTAGCAGTATTTTCTGAAATAGCACTAACTTTATCAAGTCAGTGATCTTACTTTTTAGCACCACACTGAACTGGCATCTCAGACAAGATGTTACTAAAACAAGGATTGCTAGAAGCCTACAATGTTTAGCCTGGCATGATTTTTATCCATTTGTTTACTGCGATTTCAAAAACTTTGCTAAAAATGTCTCCTGCAGTCAACAGTGACTGCAATAAAACAGTTGAGCATTTTTCAGCATTTCTGTTTAAGCACATATAAAGGCTTTTTAACTGAAATATTACTCTTAAGGAAAATGTGGGATAAAGTCTACAAATGGAAACATTTTTAAATGCCTTTCCCAGATAATATTTATATTTTTTTGCACTTTATGTGGATAAAGTACTTTTTCCCCCCATTTCCCCAGAATCAAAGACTTTAAAAAGGAAATCTACTCCAGATTGATTACAAAACACTTCTCTAAGTGGTTTGGTTTAAAACTGAGTTTGCCCTCATCCTGCACAGCAATATGTGATTCCTAGGAGGAGATAAATGGTGAATGAGGATCCCAGGGTTCTGAAATCCAGATGTTCCTGTTGTCATCTGAGCAGACAAGCCCAAAAACATTTGTGGTAAAACCATTTTGTAACTTGGTGAATTAACATGGTAACTTTTGTAATAGCTGATGGGGTCCCAAAAGAAATTCAGTTCACAGAAGGTGACCTCAGGAGTTACACCCACTGTGTGGTTTTCCTCTGTCCACATTTTGCACCATCAGGCTCCCTCAAACCAACTCAGTCCACTTAAAGAGACACGGGGAAAGAAATTGCTTGAGTCACTCAGCCACTTCTCCATCTCAGGCAAAAGGAAAACTGAGAATTTCTTACACAGTTGATAATTTCTGCTTATGATTTGGAAAACACAGAGCCCATAGTGCTAAACCACAATTTATGGAAATTGCAGCTCAAATTTTGGACAACTGGTCAGAATTGTTACCAAGTAAAAACAAGTCATTTATCCTTGTCACTGATGTCACAGAAATTCTAAAGCTGTCACATTCTCCTCAGTGTAAACTCCTGACTTGCTCCACTTCACCCTGCTTTAAAAGAGTGAAAGTCAACCAGCAACTCTAACTCCAGTTTGCAGCCTGTATTTTTCCACTCTAGATTTAAAACTGTATGGTAATGGAAATTCTGCATTATTGTGCTGATCCATATGAAACAATGGAAGTATTTCAGCCTTAGGCCAATGTAAATCCCAGTGCAGCTCCTGGTCCTTCCACAGAGGCTGTGTGGGAGCACAGGAAGGTGGGAAGACTGGTAATGCCAAGAAAGGCTCTGCAGACAAGGTCCCTGCACCAGCCTGTCACAAGGAATACACTCACAGAACGTGCTCCATCCACCCCTCCAGGTACCAGCATGGAGAATCCAAAGCCTTTTCCCGTGGGTCTGGGGCTACACATCTCCTTCTCCAAAATCCATGGTACTTTACACACAGAGAGAGTGGAATTTCCCTCACTGGTGATTTTTGGCTGCCAGTAAATTCTACATGTGGCTGCAAATAACTTGACATCCCCTCTCTGAACTTTGCTCTGACTACAAAACCAAAACATGTTCTAGAGATTATTATTTGTGTACTCAAAGTAGGTTAAAAACATCTGGAGGTGTTAACGGCAGAAAGAGAAGAAAGTTACATTTTCAGTTTCCCTGTCAGGTGTTTTCTTTCCAATCCCCTCTCACACCGCAGGTACTCCACAATCTTCTCAGTGCTGTCCAGCAGCGCAGCACCATCTCCCCATCCCAGCCGAGGCATCTGCATCTCAGTGCCCTGCCCGTACCCAGATGTCGGCCCTGACACACCGACTGCACGGGAGGGAGCGGCTCGGCAGGATTCCCCGCTGGATTCCTGCAGCATCCCCGGCTGGATTCCCCGCAGGATCCCTCGCAGGATTCCCCCCCGGCAGGATCCCTCGCAGGATTCCCCCCCGGCAGGATCCCTCGCAGGATTC